>CAUYUJ010014248.1:70000-140000 GCA_963575745.1 Prorocentrum cordatum | reverse complement strand
GCGACATGGGCCGGGGGTCATCCGCGCATGGGTGTGCGCGATTAGTCTTGCAGGCCCGAGAATGTGTGTGTGCGTGTGTTTCACCTTCCGGAACAAGCCTCTCCAGCCGCGTCCGCCGGCCTTCTGTCTGGCACCCGCCTCACACACCGTTTGAGTCCGAGGCCCGCTCGGTGGCTCATCTGCGAGCGGCATCGAAGCCCCCCACCGCCAGCGGCTGCTGCGTGCGAGGCCCAAGCCCTCTTTGAATACAACTTAAATGGCCCTGAATAGCTTCCCCCTGTTCTCCACGATCGCCATGGCGTCCCGCGCAGCGGATGCGACCAAGAACCCGCACGATAGGGCAAGGGGGCTGAACGAACCCCAGCATACATTAGATAGCGGGCTCGACCTGCAAAAAGTCCCGCTTCGCCAATGGCTGTGCTCCGCCGCCAAAGCGCCCGTGTCTCAGGTTTTCTCCCTCTCCTCCTCATCCCCCTCCTTCTCCTTCTCCTCCTCCTCCTTACTCTTCCTCCTCCTCCTCCTCCTTCTCCTCCTGCTCCTTCTGCTCTTCCTGTTCCTCCTGCTCCTCCTGTTCCTCCTGCTCCTCCTCCTCCTCCTCCTACTCCTGCTCCTCCTGCTCCTGCTGCTCCTCCTGCTCCTGCTCCTCCTGCTGCTCCTCCTCCTCCTCCTCCTCCTCCTCCTCCTCCTCCTCTTCTCCTCCTCCTCCTCCTCCTCCTCCTCCTCCTCCTCCTCCTCCTCCTCCTCCTCCTCCCCCAGGGCGCAGGCATAGAGCCGCAGCGCACGGCACAGGGCGGCAGAGCACCCCCAAGCGCCCGCGGCACCGAGCTCGACGAGCCGTAGCTGGCGAGGCTGCGGCAGCCCCTCGAAGAACCCGGAGCCCAATCCGCACTTTACGCAGCAGCCCGCCCCCGCAGAAGTCGACCTCCCGCCGTGGATTCTTAGAAGAATCTGGGCCTCAGTGCTGCTCGAGCCAACCTGTCTCAACATAAGTCTCAAGGCTCTTTGGCCGCACTCTGGGCAAGAGAGGCCCGTCCTGCACGACTCTGGCGTCTCCAGGAAGCCCCATGGAGCGGCTGCAAGGAAACTCCCTGGGGCCCTCCAAGAAATCCCCTGACTGCGAGTGCTCGGCCCCATCTCAAACGCTTGCGAAAGAGAGGCAGCGGCAGGAAGGCCTCTGAGACACGGGGTGCCTGCTGGGAAGGCCGCTCCCGTCGCCCCCCGCCCCCCGCCTCGACCAACCTCCGCTCAACATCAGACACCCTCCCGGGAAATGTCCTGGCTTGACCAGCCCCTCCGGAAGCCTCCAGATGAGAGGGCCCAGGGATACAACAACAAGGGAACACAAATTCTAGGATGGCCCATCTTCTTCAATATGGTTTGGATTTCCGTCTTCCTCTTCACTTCCCAGATTTCCCCTAATACTCATGGAAATCGACGATCCTGTGTGTCTGTGGTTTCTCCCTGCAAACCAGAGCCCCCCTCCCCCCCCCTCTGGCACCAGACCGCCCAAAAGCCTCCAGGCTGGCCCCCCTCCCTCCTCCATCCTCCCTCCCCCCTCCCCCCTCCTCCCTCCTTCCTCCTCCCTCCTCCTTCTCCTCCTCCTCCTGCCCCTCCCCCTCCTCCTCCTCCTCCTCCTCCTCCTCCTCCTCCTCCTCCTCCCTCCCTCCCTCCCTCCCTCCCTCCCTCCCAGCAGGAACATCCAAAGTACCCCCCGGAGGTCTGCCCCTCGCCAGCTGAGGTCTGCCCCTGGCCCGGCCGCCTCTTGCGGCGACGGCGGCAGCAGCGACGACGGGTGCCGCGGCGCCAAGGCGCTCCTCGCCCAAGCGGCTGCCACGAGGACTGGAGGATGCGCGTGCGCTCCGCCGGCTGGCCGTGGTGGTGGTGCCCGCGGTGCCCTGGCGCGCGGCTCGGGCGCGGACCCGCGCCGGGCCCTTGGCCGGGCGCCGGGGCCGTCAGAGGGCCGCTCTGAAGGCCCGCCGTGCGGAAACAACGCGACGCCAGGGTTGCGCTCGTCTCTTTGTGCCCAGACATGCGACGCCCTGCTTTTTGTCAAGACGGCGTTCCCGGAAGTCCCGACCCTTTCCCTGCAGGGGCCGGTTTTTCAGCCTGCGCCGTTTTTTCACGCTCCCGGGGGCCGGCGAGGGGGCCGAAAATAGCCAAAAAGCTCCCGTCTTGATTTTTCACGACGCGAGCACGTCTGGGTAGAAGTCTTCTCTTTTATCTTCCCTTCTTACTTGGCGGGAAGGGGTTTACCCCTCCCCCTGCCCTCGGGACCTGGACGGGGCGCCCCGGGACCCATTGGAACGTCCAAGGTGCGATATGGTGGCCCAAGCGGGCCTCAGAGAGCCCGAGATGGTCTCCAAGACTGCTCAAGATAGCTGAGGATTGCTCAAGGGGGCTTCCACGATGCTCCATGAGCTCAAGAGGGCCTCAGAGAGCCCAAGATGGCCTCTAAGACGGCTCAAGATGGTTGAGGAGTACTCAAGAGGGCTTCCAATATGCTCGCAGAGGCCCCAAGACCGCCTCAAAACAGCTCCAAGTGGCCTCGGAACACCCGCAATAGAGTTTAGAAGATGTCAGAACTCACTCAAATCGTAAGGACAACCAGTACGTGTTGCTTTCTCGCGTCTCGCTTCCGATGGCCTTCCGAAGCCTCAAGATGGCTCTAGGATAACCCAAGAGGATATCAAGAGAGGCCCAGAAAAAGGGCCCCAGGACGGCCCCAAGAGTGCCCAAGAGCGTTCCAAGAGCGCTCCATGAGGGCGCTCTAGAGTGGAGGCGCTAATTCGGGCTTCCCCTTTGTTGTTTCGATTCCGTACGAGATGGCCTCAAGAGGGCCTCCCAAAAGAGCTCCGAGAGGCCCCCAAAAAGGCCCATTGAAGGTGCCCAAACAGCCCTTAGAAGCTTCGAGAGGTACACCCTGCGAAATGCTTAAGAAATCATGGGTTAAGAAATTCATAGTCTCAGAACTTGCGTAAAAACCCAACATTTCCATTGAAGTCTTAGGATTTACATTGAAACGTTAAGAATAATCGAGACTCTGGCCGAAAACTTAGGTTTTCTTAAGCATCGCCCAAGGTGTACACCTTAACAGCACCCAAGACGCCCCACCCCCGAGACCACCAAGAGGCATCCAAGACAGCCATAAGAGGCTCCAAGGAAGCCCCTGGACATCCAAGGGGTCTCTGGCCTTCTGCTCGCCCTTCCATTCCTCCTGCTTCTCATCGGCCTACTCCTTATCCTTATACCTCCTCCTCCTCCTCCTCCTCCTCCTCCTCCTCCTTCCACCTCCTTCCCCCTCCTCCTCCCCCTCCTCCTCCTCCTCCTCCTCCTCCTCCTCCTCCTCCTCCTCCTCCTCCTCCCCTCCCCCCCTCCTCCTCCTCTTCCTCGTCCTCCCCCTCCATTTACTCCTCCATCCACCTCCTCAGTGGACAGGTAACAGTTGCACCCTATCTTGCTCCGACACTTCCATGACATCCAACTCTCCTGGGTATCGTTCCTTGATGGGCTGGCGAGGCTACCCGAAGAATCAACAATTGCATGCTCAACGTGGCCCCGGGCGGTGGGATCGGACTGGTGCGGATGGGGGGGGGGGCATACGAAAGAAAACTGGAGTAAAAACGCATCCATGCATGCGGACTTGCGGGCTGGTCCCGTGGGCCGCGACCCCGCGGATATGGAGCGTTTTTGTTCCGGATGCCCCGCGGAGCGTGCCCGTGCGAACGCGCATCCGCGGGATCATGCCCCGGAATCCAGACCGCGAGGGAGCAGGCACTCGGCGGCGAGCCTGGGGGGGGAAGTGAGAAGGGGCGGGCGTTCTCGGAAGGCTCGGCAGGCCCCGGGCCCTCTGAGAAGTGTTTGCCCCAAGGCCCCCGAAGACACAGAGCAACTCTCGCACGGCCGGAGGCCTTCCTGGCAGCCTCGCCGCCTTCTGAGAAAGCTGGGGAAACCAAACGGTACCGACACCGCTACTCCGCAAACCTCTCCCAGGGTGCGCCCTGACAAGAACCTCGAGGCGAATCCAGCCGCGGGGGCGAGGGGCTCCCAGGAGACCCAAAGGGAAGGGCAAGGGTATGGATGCCTTTGGAAAACGACCACATTTAGGAGATCCAGGAACATTAGCGATAGGGGGTCTCTTCTGCAGACGCACCGAAGCAGACCGCCCGCTTATGCGCCCTGGCGTAACCAAGTGGGCCTCAGTGAGGCCACGTCTCCATCGCACTCTTAGGCATAAAGGGTCCTCCTGTCCTTGATGAAGAATGTTCCTCCGCTGATTCTCACTCCCCCCCCGCGCGCGCCGCCGAGCGACGGACCCGGTCGCCGCTCCCGGGGGGCGGGGTGGCCGGGGCGCGCTCTCGGCCTGCGGCCGCCGGGGCGTGGCCGGGCCGCAGCTCCGCGCCCACCTCGGGCGGCGGCCCGGCGCGGGCGTCGCCTGCGGCGCGCCGAGGGGGGGGCGGGCCGGCTCCCAGAGATCCAACGCAGTGAAAAAATCAAGACGGGGCTTTTTCGCTGTTTTCGGCCTCCAGGGGCCCTCGCCGGGCCCCGGGACCGTCAAACATCGACTCAGGGATGAAAAACCGGTCCTGGGGCATGGGTCGAGACTTCCGGGGGCCCCGTATTGAAAAAATCACGACATTGGATCTCTGGCCGGGGTCTGGGCCTGGGCGCGGTTTGTGTTGACAAGCGCGCTCGGACGACGTGCGCAGCCGCAGGCGCCCGGGGCGGCGCCCAGCTCAGTCGCGGACCTTTGGCAGCTGCGCGATGCGGCGCGCAGCTGCAGCAGCGAATTCTGCAGCGCAAGCTGCCGAGGCACTCCCAAGTGGGGTGCGTTGGTGCCGCAGCTGGAGGCCTCCAAGATGGTGTCGGAGCAGATGGGAGTCGGGGGATCTCCCCGCATCGCCGATACATCGGCGATGTGTCGGCGATGCACCGGCGATGCACCGGCGATGCATCGTCGACGTGGGTGATGCATCGGCGACGTCGGCGTGGAGGACATCGGGCTTCACATGGAGACGCATCGCCGATGCATCGCCGATGCGGCGCGATCCTCCGACCCCATCTACTCGGACCCCATCTGGGAGGCATGGAGAAACCCTGGGCAAAGGGCAGGCATGACCGCTGTCCCAAGTAGGGCGCTGGCAACGGGGCAAGTGCCCCGCGAGCGTGCCCGCTCCCAGGGGGGCCGGGAGTCGCTCCGTGCGAAACACTTGTGGGGGCCACCAGGGAGCCGCGCGAGCTGACGAGCTAAAGGCGACAGGATCCGTCGGATGTAGCCCTCCCCCCCGGGGCCTGTCGGCCATGGGGGGGATTGAGCGTTAAGAGCCGGGCGACTCTAGAGCATTTGCTCTAGGAGTAGCCCCCTCCTTCTCCTCCTCCTCCTCCTCCTCCTCCTCCTCCGCGTCCTCCTCATCCTCCGCCTTCTCCTCGTCCTCCTTCTCCTCCTCCTCCTCCTCGTCACCCTCCCTCTCCCATCTTCATCCTCCCCAGACATGCGACTTCCTGACCGTTTCCCCAGGACCAGCTTTCCATCCTGAATTATATTGTTCGTCGCTCCCGGGGCCCAGTCAGGGCCCCCGAAACCACGAAAGAAGCGAGAAGCCTCCCGTCCTGCCCTGACCTTCCAGCAGGGCAAAGAAAATAGCACCCGACTTAAAAACCGATCCCAAAGCTATTCTACGTCTTGGTTTTAGGCTGTTTCGCTCAGTTCTCTAGGTTTTCAGGCCTCCAATGCTAAAAAATAGCTCTCTGGAAGGTCAGGGTGATTGTCCTACGACGCGAACGTGTCCGGGTCCTCCTCACCCTGCCCTCCGCTGCAGCGGAGGGCGCCAACGCCCCTGGCAGCCTGCCGTCTCATCGGAGGCCCGCGCGCGAGAGGGGCACCCACCTCTCTCGGGAGCAAAAGCCCTTTCTTTGAGCAGGGGCCGACCCAGCAATCCCATGATAGGCCGACCATGACATGCTCCTAGAACCAACTAATGTTATAATACAACCGAATGCTTAGAACCAAATTAGGACCTCATGTCCTAAGAGCATGCAGCGGAAAACTTCAAACGAGGCATGCCCATTATTATATCGGCTACGCGTAAGAGTGCCTCTGGGTAAGAGTGGCCTTTGGTGCGCGGCTTTTTGGGGGCCGCGGGGGGTCCAACACACAAGCGCGCAAGACGCCACTGCCGCCTCGCGTTCGGCGATCGGGGGCCCCAATGGGCCCGCACCAAAGGTCACTCCGGCGAAGGGTCACTCTTACGTGTAGTGGATTATAGACCTACCACGAAATTGTCCTAGAACAAACTGATGTTATAGCGCAGGTCCTAAGAACACACAACCGAATGCTTCAAACGAGGCAGTCTCGGACAGACATGTTCTAAGAACGTGACGTGCAAACCACAAAAGGTTCTCGGAACATTCTTTCGTGTGCCTAGAGGCAGGCCAGAACGCATCGCCACTGCTTGACTTCTTCGGCACTCCTCTTGCCGCTCGGCAGCCCGAACGCCCCCCGCTCTCGGGCCGGCCACTCCCGGCCCACGCCGCCCTCCCTGTCAAGGAATTCTGGGAATTCGGGGTGCCCTCAAGATCTGGGCGTTGCAACTCTTTCACGCCAGGCGTGTTCCCCCAATTTTCGGGCCCCAGGGCCCTCGCAGGTCGATCCGGCTCCAGGAATGACGCAGCTGAGTGGGGTCCGGGGGCTCCGGTCGTGACGTTCGGCGATGTATCGCAATGTGCTTGCAGCGGCGGGTCTCAGGGTCTGAGTGACAGCGGAAAGCATGGACTTATCTGCCCCGACACGCCACACGCAACACGTAGCGTACAGTATTGATCTGGAGCTCAGCACGTAGACCGAACGCGCAGGTCCGGCGCGATGCGCTCGCCAAAACGTGGCCCAACACGCTGAGCCAACACTCGACGTACTGGCACGGACGTCATAAGCGCGGCACGCGCTGCGTTTCAAGACGGGCGTGCCGAGGAGGGCGAGGTCGTGGATGCGCAAGAGAAGAGGCTCCGGGCCCGACGGGCCCAGCGGCCAGCCTGGCACGCCGGGCCCGGCTGCGACGGCGAGCACATCGCTGGGCCGCCGAGGGTGCCGACAAAGGCCGTCGGCAACCCGACGGAGATCCTGGGCCCCTTCCGCCAGGAATGGGACAGCAGGACGTGGACGCAGAAGCAGGCGCTTTGCGGGCCCCAGAAACGGCAGGGCCGTTTTTTCACCGTTTACAAAAAAGGGTCCCTTAAACATGGAAACGGCAACAAAAACGGCGACCGGAAACGGCAAAAAAACGGCTCCAGGATCGGACCCGGAGCCGGAACCGGTCAAAAAACGGCAACGGAACCGGTAAAAAAACGGCGTCGGAACCGGCAAAAAAACGGCAAACCGGAAGCGGTGAAGAAACGGCCCTGCCGTTTCCAGGGCCCACAAAGTCCTGGGCCCCTTCCGCCAGGAATGGGACAGCAGGAAGTGGGCGCAGAAGCACAGGCGCCCGTGGGGGCCCTGCGCTCGCGTCGCGCGGGCACGCGGCGCAAGCGCACCTGCGGAGAAGAGGGACGGGGGCGGGGAAGGGGCCCCCCGTGTAGTGCCCCCGCGGCTCTGCCCCCCGAATGCGGCCCCGGTGTGTTGCCCCCATGTGCCCGTCGAGGTAGTGTCGCCCCAAAGCTACTGCCCAATGCACTGCCCCAAGAACTGCCAAATTATCTGTTCAGCGGCCTTTTTCATGGATTGGTGTTCCACCAATTGAGGAAACTAAGAATGTTTTTCCCGTGGCACCCGCCAGCAGCTACGCCGGCACCATTACGACGACTACTAGCTAGTCGTTACGCCTCAGGAGCGCTCTCATGGAAAGTCGTGGTTCAGAAACTTCGGTCTCAAGAGCTTGATCCTGAGATATCCATCCTGAGAAGGACTGTGGAAGGCCTTGCGGGCCCTCTGAAGCTCCATCCTCTGTCGTGCAGGGTAGCCCAAGAAGCATGACGCACCGGGAGAAAGACCCCCCGACATTAATTATCCTGCGCACCGAACAGTAGCGGGAAGCTAATCGGTGGGCCGCGCCGCTGGCGCTGACGCTGAAGATGCGCATGCATACTATAAATGCACATGACCGCGTGGTGCAACATTTTAACAAGCACGGCGAGATGAAGGAGATGGCGACCAGCGCCCTCGGCGAATAACATGTATATATATATATATATATATATATATATATACTGCAATCCTCTTACAAACGTGCTCAGAAATCCCCCGTCATGCCGGGTAGTCCACGGGGGCATTTTTCCCAGGGAAGAAGAATCCCCAACATTATCCAGCGCGCCCAACAATAGAAGGAAACTGGTTCGGCCGCGCGCGCCGAGAGAGGCTTTACGACCAGTCCCATTCGCCGCAGAGAAAAAAGGGGGGGGAGTCTAAAACGAACGACCTTCTGAGGTTCAGCGCGGCCTTACGCGGGCAGCTTGCGCGCCAACGCTGGTGAAGACGACCCCGTTTCCGGCGTCGCTCATGTGCTGCTCCGTGACCTGCCCCCCTGTACTGCCCCCACGTATCGCCCCACGTCCTGCGCCCAAGCCTCGCCTCCCGCTTTAGCCCCCGAGCATCGCCTCCAGAGACCAGAGCCCTCCATCCAGCCAGCCGCCCGCAGGGACGAAGTAAAACCGTTCGGGGCCCGCGCTCTGATAATCGGGGGATGCCCAAGGGGGGTGCTCCTTAGTGGGCCCTGGAAACGACAGGGCTGTTTTTGTTACCGGTTCCGTTTTGCCGTTTTTATTGCCGGTTCCGACGCCGTTGTTTTACCGGTTCCGTCGCCGTTGTTTGACCGGTTCCGGCTCCGGGTCCAATCCTGGAGCTGTTTTTTCGCCGTTTCGGGTCGCCGTTTTTTTGCCGTTTCCATTTTCAAGGGACACTTTTTCGGAACCGGTGAAAAAACGGGCCTGCCGTTTCCGGGGCCCACAAAGGGGTGCTCTGATCTGGGGCGTTGCAGCTCCCAGGAAGCAGCCGCGTCGTCGCCGCCACGAGCGCTCGCGGGCGCTGGGCACTCGCGGAGGCCCTCGTCGCCGCCACGGCCGGGCGTGGCACGGGACACGGACCAGGACAGCGGTGAAGACACTGCCGACGGCCACAAGGATGGCGTGTCCAGGGGCCAGAAGACAAACGGTATCAAATGCGCCTTGGCCTTTCTTGGCTGTTTTTTTTTCCGAGCCCTCCTGTGTGCTGGGCCGCGTTTTGAATCCGCAGCGCCGCGCCCCATCGTCTCCTCCTCCCCCTCCTATCCTCGCCTCTTCCTCCTCATCATTGTCACCATTGTCATCATCATAATCAACATCATCATCATCATCATCATCATCATCATCATCATCATCATCATCATCATCATCACCACCATCATCGTCATATCATCATCATCATCATCATCATCATCATCATCATCATCATCATCATCAGCATCATCATCGTCTTTAGCATCGTCCATATTCATACTCGCTACCACCATCATTCCGCCGCCGTTTCGGTGCACCCCTCACACGTTTGGTGGCCCCACAGATAGCTTCACCCAAGGCGCCAGTGGCTGGGTTCACATGGTGACCTGCCCCATTTCGGCACCCCCCTCACACGTTGCGTGGCCCCACAAGGAACTGCACCGAAGGCGTCAGTGCTTGGGTTCACATGGTGACCGGCCACACTTCGGCAGATCACTCACACGTTTCGTGTCCCTACAGGGAGCTCCACCGAATGAACCAGTGGCTGCGGTCGCGTGCGGCCCCGCCCCATTTCGATACACCCGTCACATGTTTCGTTGCCTCATAGGGAGCTCCACCGAAGGCCCCAATGGCAGCGTCCGCATGGTGTCGGCTCGCACATTTCGCTTCGCCCCGCGCAGTTGAGTGTGGTCGTGCGCTCTTTGTCGAAGCGTTAGGGGTACTGCAAATCCGTCAGTATGCTCATGCGCACTGAGCGGTCCTCTACATAGTCGCCACGCATGAACATAGGGTTGGGATCTTTACCACTGCAATTGTGCGGGAGCTGGGAGGGGTCCCTCTGTTGTTCTGTCTGTGTTGCGTGCCTTTGTCGGAGGTGTGCCCTCATTGTGCTAAGGCGCCCGCCTTCTCTAGAGCACTAGTTGCCCACTTCCTCCTTCCTCCCACTCTCTTCCTCCTCGCGCATACCACCTTCCTCTTCCCTGATCCCGCCTCCCCTCTCCTCTTCTCTTCTCCACTTCACCTTCGTGTGCCCCTGGGAAGTCACGCGGAATGGCGTCCCACACGGATCCACCACAAGTGCTGCAAAATGCACACTTGTCGGCACTCTCCAGCATCCCTTGGGGGCCCACACGAACGGCGTACGCACGCGGATCCAAACTATGATCATGGCTTCGGTAGGTGGCGTCCAGTCCAACGCACTATAACTGTGGGCATTTTCCAGCGCTCCTCGGGGATCCAACGAATGGGTGTCCTACCGCTACTGATGCGGATCCGAATTGATACTGCCACTCTCCTCTGAGTGGCGCCAAACGTACCACTGTCGCCTTGTTTCTCCTCTCCTCGGGGAGATCCACCGTAGCGGAGTTTTGCGCGGATCCAATACATGACCGCCGTTCCGCTGGCCAGCGCCAGACGCCCAACTGCCGCCGAGCTCCTACGCTCCTGTGGTGCCCACCGGAGTGATGTCCTGCGCGGATCTGCACGATCACTCTCGCTGTCACGGGCTGCGCAAGACGTGCAGCCATCGCCAATGCCTGGCCTCCCTGGGGGCGTCCAGCGAGCTGGTGTCCTGCGCGGTCACATGCGCGAGACCTCCCCCCCCCCCCTTTCGAGCGCCGCCAGACCTGGAACTGCCGCCGCTTCCCTGCGCCCCTGCGGGTCTGGCGGAGAGGTGCCCTACGCGGGCTCAGACCATAGAAGAAGGAAAAACGCCATAGGCACAAACCTGTGGCGCTCCGCGCGGATTGCCCGGATCTGCGCTGGACCCCCTCGCTGGCGCGCGCAGCGCGCAAGGGGCGGCGCCAGAGGCGCCGCCGGGGAAGAGCCAGCGCAGATCCCCAGGAAACCCACGCGGAGCGCCCACAGGTTGTGTTTTTGGCTTTCTTTCTTTTTTCTCCTAGTTTTTGTCATGTTGATGTTTATGTGTATATTTATGGCGTTTTCTTTCTGGCGTTTTCTTTCTTCGCCGAAACGAGGCCTCGTTCCCACGGGTGCTGCCGAGGGCACGCCCGCCGCCCGCCTCTGGCGCCGCGCGAGGTGGAGGGGGGCACCCCGGAGTTTCTGCCCCTGCGCGGGCCCAGGCGCGGCCTCGCCCCTCCCTGGGGACGTCGAGAGGCCCCGACACCGCCGCTCCCCGGACCCCTCCCCGTGGCGTGCGTCCCGGCAGCCACGGGAGAGGTCCGGAGGGGGGTCACGGGACTGCCATGGAGGAAGGGCCACGCCACGGGCCCCGAGGGGGGGGGGGGGGCTCTGCCGGCACTCTGCCGGACGGGCAGCCGCACCCCAGCGGGGCCGCATGCCCACTCGGCGCACTGGGAAACGCCCCCCCGGAGGGGAGGGAGGACGGCAGGGAGGAGCGGAGAAAGAGAAAGGAGGAGGGAGGGAGGAGAAAGGAGTACGAAAGGGGGAGGAAGACGAGGAGAAGGAGGAGGAGGATTAGGATAAGGATAAGGATAAGGAGGAGGAGGAGGAGGAGGAGGAGGAGGAGGAGGAGGAGGAGGAGGAGGAGAAGGGAGGAGGAGGGAGGGGGAGGAGGAGGACGGAGAAGGGATGAGGAGTGAGAGGAATGAGGAATGAGGAGGGAGGATGAACAGGGAGGAAGGCGGATCAGGGGGAGAGCATGGCTGCGCCTGTCACAGGCCCTGAAGCCACCAGCCAACGGAGGAGAAGGAGGGAGGGCGCAAGGAAGGTAGGAGGCAGGAGGATGGAGGAGAATGGAAGAGAGGAGGAATAGGAGGTAGGCACAGAGCCACCAGGCACGCCGCCGCGGACGACGGCAACGAAGCGCCCCCCGCGGACCGCGAGCCTCCGAGCCTCGGCAGCTCGAGATCCGGCGCGGCCGCCTCTCGCGGGGAGTCGTCCTCCGACTCCGAGGCCAGCGCGCCGGCGCCGGCGGCCGCGATGCCGCGCTGTCGGGGCGGATGGCGGCGATGATGATGGCGATGATGGCTCCTCCTCCTCCTCCTCCTCCTCCTCCTCCTCCTCCTCCTCTTCCTCGTGTGCCGAAGCGAGTGTGGTGGCGCCATGCGGACCCTCCCACTGGAGCCTTCGGTGGAGCTCCTCCCTGTGGGGCCGCGAAACGTGTGAGGGTGTGCCGAAATTGGTGCTGTGGCCCTTTGAGGACCCTCCGGCTGGGTCCTTCGGTGGAGCTCCCTATGGGCCACGAAACGTGTTAGGGCTTTCTGAAAATCTGGTAACGCTAATGACAATGACGCTGATGATCATGACGCGGAAGGAGGAGTAAGGAGGAGAAGGAGGAGGAGGAGGAGGAGGGAGAAGCGGGAGGAGGAAGGAGGAGGAGGAGGAGGAGTGAGTGACGCAGGGCGCTCTCTTCGAAACGAGGACCCAATGCCACATGATAAGATAGAAGGTTGTCCGCGGTGTTTTTTTTCTTTGATGGGTCTGGAGTCTTGAGCTGTTTGGGAGAGAGAGAGAGAGTCCTAATGCTGCTGCTTGTTATCCTCGTCTTTGTCCGTATCTCGGGAGGTGGCAACTGTCCACATCTACACCGAGCCTGGACAAGCCCATCCTAGGCTCAGGGGAGTGGCTGGGGCGGCCCCGAGGGAGACGCTTGCTAATCACGATCCTGACGTTCGGCAAAGAGCTAGATTCGGAGGGCTAGAGTGATGATGATGCTGCTGCTGATGATGATGAGGGTAATATTGATGATGATGATGATGCTGATGCTGATGCTGATGCTGCTGCTGCTGCTGCTGATGCTGATGATGATGATAATGATAATGATGATGCTGATGCTGATCCTGATGCTGATGCTGATGATGATGATGATGATGATGATGATGATGACGACACCGATGATGATGATGGTGATGATGATGCTGATGATGATGATGAGGAGGAGGAGGAGAAGGAGGAGGAGGATGCGGAGGAGGAGGAGGAGGAGGAGGAGGAGGAGGAGGAGGAGGACCAGCAGCAGCAGCACGAGCGGCAGGAAGAGCAGGAGCAGCAGCGAGATGAGATCCAGACTCAGCAGCGGAAGGAGAGCCTGGAGTGGGAGGGCTGAGAGGAGGAGAAGCAGATAGGGGAGCAGGGGGAGGAAACGGACAGGGTGGAGGCAGGAAGGAAGTAGGAGAAAGAACGAGGAAGCAAAGGTTCGGAACAGGCAGGGGGGATAATGTGAAGGAAGAACGGGAGGGAGAGGTAAGGGAGGATGAGGAAGATGAGGAGGAGGAGGAGGAGGAGGAGAAGGAGGAGGAGCATCACGGCGAGGATGAGGATCAGCACGATGGCGAGGATGAGGGGCTGGGGCGAACGGCGAGAGGGAGGACGAGGATGACGGGCTGGGGCCGCTCCTTCGCCCGCCTCTTCGGCTTGGCGTCCGCCGCCAGGCTGCCGAAAGCGCACGGCACGAGCCACAAGCAGCAGCACACCAGCAGCAGCGCCGCCGCCACCGCCCACAGCGCCTCGGCGGCGTCTGGCCGGCCCGAGGACGGTCCGACACCACGACCGGACGTGCTCCCCCAGCGCTTGCTCCGCCGCCGCGCCCCGACGCCGAGGTGGCCTCGAGCCCACGCTCCGCGCGCGGCAGGAGGCCAGGAGGAGGCGACACCACCGCCAGGGGCCCTGAGCCAGGCAGGGATCCAGAGGGCAGAAGGGCCACCCTCACGACGAGCACCGCTGCCACCGAAGCTGGTGCACGCGCCGCGGAGGGAAGCAACAGGCAGACCTGCGCAGGCAGATGCCGGCGAGCCGTCCAGCAAACGCCACCTGCGGGGGCTGGTGTCCCAGACATCCGGCGTCTCGATTTGTTCGGGGGCGCGCAGACATGGATTAGCGATCCATGGATTTGGCGCGCGGTCGCCAAATCCATGGATCGGGGGGGGGGAGCCCTCCCCAAATTGCGGCCGGTGCCGCCTCGTTCGGCGGCAGAAGATCCGCGATTTCCCATGGAAACGGGACCCGGCGCTAATCCACGCCCTCTTGATCCATGCTTGCGACCGCCTGATTTGTATGTCTGTTAATCCGGCCCCTTCCCCCAGGGCCTGTGTTCATCCCGGGACGTTTGTGGACGGTCCCGTGGCCTGGCGAGGGTCCCCAAAGGCCGAAGGCGGGCCAAAGCCCCCCCGTCGTGATTTTTCGTGCGCGACGCGAGCATGCCTGGGGCGCTGCTCCCTCCCCCGAGACATGGCTCGCACTAAACAGTGCTTGTCGTTTCCGTTGCGTCGTTCTCCCTCGCCGTGTCTTCGTTTCGCCACTGCCGCAAAACGAACTCAAAACGAAACAGATCCACGACAACGCCAACAAAAGCACCATTTAGCTCGCGCGCTGCCTCGAGGATCCTCCTGGTGAAGCTCCCCCCCTCCGCTCTGTGGCGCCCCGCTGGAGACCGCCTCCCAAGGGCCAGGCTCTGCCGGCGGGCGGCTTCTCTGGTGGGCGAGTAGTGCCACGCCGCTTCCCCTGCGGTCGTGACCAGATCGCGCCTCTGCCCACCCCGGGGGGGAGTCTCCGAAAGAGCGATCACGAGCCCAATCCGAAGCCCGACGCTGGAGCGCCACTGGGCCGGGCTAGGCTGGCCCGAGACCGGGATTGAGCAGGCTGCTGCGAGATGGCGAGGTCGAGAGGGGCTGTGCCGAGGAGGCCTGCTTATACGATCCCGGAGATACCAGCGCCGATCTTGCACTTGAGCTCCCAGGAGCTGCACCCTCAATCACCCGTCCGATGGCACGCACAGGGAGGGCAGGGCGAGGGACAGCAGGGGGCCCAACTGGGCACGGCAAGCGGAGGAGGAGGAGGAGGAGGAGGAGGAGGAGGAGGAGGCGGAGGCGCAAGAGAGACCACGGGCCCCAGATCCTTTGTGAGGGGCAGATTTTCCACCACCACTACCACATGTAGGGCGGGGGAGAAGGGAGGATGAGGAGCTTCTTCCTCCTCCTCTTCTTCTTCTGCCTCCTCCCCCTCATCCTCCTCCTCCTCCTCCTCCTCCTCCTCCTCCTCCTCCTCCTCCTCCTCCTCCTGCTCCCTCTCCCTCCCTCTCCCTCTCCTGCCTGTGGTAGTGGTGGCGGAAAACATGGGCCCCCTTCCTCCGCCTCTGCCGTGAGCCGCGATCGTGGGGACGCCGCCGCCGAGGGATGCCGCCGGCACCCCGACCTCCGACGACACGCTCCTCGCAGTCGCGCTCGTTGAACCATCACGTCGGCCCCTGGCCATCGCTCCGACGTCCGTTCCCTGTGTTTTTGTTCGGTTTCGTGCGTGGCTTTTTCGCCAAATGATCAGGGATCCGCCTCGATGGACCTCGCCGAAGGAAAAATGCACACGTCCGAGCGATGCCGAGGCCCCTGGGGGCCGCCGCTGGCCTCCACGGCCGCCCGTGCAGTCCGCCCGCAGAAGCGGGGCGCACGGCGAGGATGCGCGGGCCCTTCCCTGGAAGACCGGGGCGACACTCCGCGTGCGGGGCGCGGCAAGCGCACGCGGCCAAGGGCGGGCCGATGGGGAGGGACGCAGGGGGAACCCTGGAACACTGCTCATCCTTACCATGCTGCTCGACTGCACACGGATTCGGGACGCGAGTCTGCCCCCAGGGAGGCGGCTGGGAGCGCTGGGGCAACGGGCTGCCAAGACCACGCCGGAGCACGTCCGGGCATGGGCATCGGCCGAAGGATGCCGCTACTCCGTGGACCTCTCCCGGAGTGCATTCTGCCCAGGGGTTCGAGGATAACCCAGCCGTGGCGACGAGAACTGTCTAGGACGAGCTGCGGCACCGTTATCCAAAAGATAGCAACACCAACCTCATACGCATTATTCAGTAAACGTGTTCAGTTCCATGTTGTGCATCTTTGGGCACTGGGGGGAGTCAGCACGCCCGGCCTGTCTGCGTCGTTCCAGCTGCGCAGCATCGGCGTGCGACTGCACGCGACTGCGCACGTCCAACATGTCTAGCAGGAGCACACTCGCGGTCCGGGTGGTGCTGCTTTTCGCAGCGAGTTGACGAGCGTCGAAAGACGAAGTTTGGAAAGTGCGGCGCACGTCCAGGAACGTGTCGCTTGGAGGCGACCAGGGGGTCTGAACTGGATGGGACCCTGAAAACCGGCCAGGAAGGGGGGGCTGCGGCCAAATCCGCTCAAAATTCGTCCCCGGACCTCTCCCCAGATCCACCTGGTGCATTTGTTCACCCCGGATCCGTCCGTTCCTTGTCCTGGCGCTCGACAACGGCCCCTGGAGGCCGACAACGGCAAACAGCCTCCCAGAACCCAGAATAACCTCGAACAGGGCTGGACCTTAACATTGCTTTTCGTTTTGTTTTCGTTTTGTTTTCCGTTTTGCTCTCCCTGTTTTCCTGTGCCGAAAATGAAGCCCAGCCAAAGTCCAGCAGAGCAACGTTTAGGTCCAGCCCTGTCCTTGAACCTGCCCGTACTTCCTGCTGGACGGAACCACTGCCTGCCGGGCCACCTCGGAGCCCCAGAGGGCTTCACAACGCGCCGCCGCACTGCTCCGACGGATGCCCCTTCGGAGCACCGGCCGGCTGGGCACGCCGCCCACGGGTGGCTCGACGCGAACTCCGCCGTTCCTGGCGGGCGGCGGGGGGAGGAGGAGGAGGAGGTGGAGCAGGAGGAGGGGGAGGAGCAGCCGGGGCCGCGTCTTCAGCGCCACTCTAACGGGGACTTCACTAACGGGTGCTTCGGCCGGTGACCAGGCGAACCCGACCCTCCCCGACGTTGGCAAGGCTGCAATGCCAGAGAGAGGCCTGAAGTGGCAGCTTCCGGCAAAGCTCCACAATACCCGTTCGTGAGTACCTGTTACGGTGCCGCTGACGTCTGCGCGGGGAGGCCGGGCTGGCGACGAGACCAGGAGGGTCAACGATAGGGGGGAACTGGCTCAGGGGGGAATGGACACATCGACCTGGGCTCGACGAGAAATCGCCGATGGATCGGAGGTGTGTTTCCGACAGCAAATCCGCACGATCCTGGGAGAGCGGTGGGGCTATCAAACCCATGCCAGCGATGAGTGGGCTTCCGCGGGCCGACGCCTCCGTGCTAAAGGGGCACAGGGATACACAAATAAATAACCACAAATCCCAGGATTCCCCATGTTTTCCAATATTTTCTGGGTGTTCGTCTTCCCCCCCACGTCCCCATATTTTACCATACTTCCCAACCATCCTGTGGTGTCGGGTTCTCGTTTTGAAGGGACGGCGCCCCGCGTTCTCCTCCCGCCTCCTCCCTCCTCCCATCCCTCCTCCCATCCGTGCCTCTGCCCTCCGCATGCCCACCATTTCGGGACACCCCTCAAACGATTCGTGGCCCCATAGGGAGCCCCACCGAAGGCTCCAGTGGGACCGTTCGCATGGCACCACCGCACCAAATTCGGCACACCCCTCACACGCTTCGTGGCCCCATAGGGAGCTCCACTGAAGGCTCCAGTGGGAGAGATCGCATGCCACCACCGCACCCCATTCGGCACACGCCTCACACGATTCGTGACCCTATAAGGACCTCCACCAAAGGCTCCAATGGGAAGGTTCGCATGGCACCACCGCGCCCAATTCGGCACACCCGTCAAACGTTTCGTGGCCCCATAGGGAGCTCCGCCGAAAAATCTAATGGTAGAGTTCGCATGGCATCACCGCGCCCATTTCGGCACACCCCTCACACGGCCCGTGGCCCCATAGGGAGCTCCACCGAAGGCTTCAGTGGGACCGTTCGCATGGCACCACCGCGCCCAATTCGGCACACCCCTCACACGTTTCGTGGCCCCATAGGAAGCTCCACCGAAAGCTCCAGTGGGAGGGTTCGCATGACACCACTGCGCCCAACTCGGTACACCCCTCACACGGCTCCTGGCCCCATGGTGGAGCGTTCGCATGGCACTGTCGCGCTCAATTCGGCGCACCCCTCGCACGTGTCGTGGCCCCATAGGGAGCACCAGCAGGCCAATTCTCCTGGGAAGCGACGATGATTTTACCAGCCTGGAACATATCCCTATCCCTATGTTGGGCTTCGCCCCCTCACGATGGCGATCTTAGGGATTTCCTCAGTTTCTGAGGGTGTATCCCTAAGATTGTCATCTCCCTTTCGCGTGTCAATCTCAGGGATAGGGATAGGTTCGAGGCTGGTGAAATTCTCCTGGGAGTCGACGATGATTGGTGTCTGTGTTCTCTTTCCCCTCCTGACTTTCGCTGCCCCTGGGGTCAGGCGGGCCGAGGCGAGCCCGGCTCCGCTGCAGCAGGGAGGCTCGAGCGAGGCTCCCCGGGCCCCTGGAGTGGCAACTTTTTTCCTTCACGGCGGGCGCTGCCGCCCGGCTTCGGACATGGGAGCCCTCGCAAACGTCACCAGCCTGGAACATATCCCTATCCCTATGCTGGGCACCTCCTCGTCACGATGCCAGTCTCAGGGATCCCCTTCTTTTTGAAGGCGACTCCCTGAGACTGTCATCGCCTCTTGGCGTGTCAATCTTGGGGATAGGGATAAGCTCGAGGCTGGTAAACATGGGCGATTCCGAAAACCCTGAACTCAAAACCGCTTTCACCTCCTGGGAGCGAGGTGTTGCACTTCCGCCGCCCTCCGCCGCCCTTCCGCCGCCCTTCCGCCGGCGGGGGGCGGCCTCGCTTCCCTGCCGCCGACCCTCCGCCCGCCCTCCCGCTGCCCGCCGCCGCGGCAGAGATGGCCAACGCCTTCGGCCCTCGAAGGGGCAAAGGCCCCTCCTGGAACGCCCCGCCTCGGCCCGGCTCGCAAACATTGGCAAGGGACTCGGGATGGGACGCACATGGACATACTAATACCATATGTCCTCCTTGGAGGCGCGCGTCCGACCCGAACATATAGTATACCCATCTTGTAGTAGATCGTTTCCCGAGCGGTGTGGCCAGAAAGCGCCCGCCACGACGCATATACTATAAGATTTCTCGGTGCGCGCGTCGCCCCTGGGGGGGGGCGACGCACATATAGTATAAGTATGTTGGGGTGCTGCCGATCGGGAAGATGGCGCCCGGGGCGCCACAGGTGGCGATGGCCCGCGATATATGCTGCAGTTTCGTCGAGGCGTCGGGGATCTCGGTGCCCGATGTCTGCGGGCGCTGTCCTATATGGGTTGCCCGCGGCCCTCCGGCCTCGGGGGGTGCGTGCTCTGGCAGCTGTGCGGCCGTGCCGAGAGGCGGCCGTTAACATCCTCGAACGTATCCCTATCCCTAAGATTGACACGCCAAAAGGCGATGACAATCTTAGGGATTCGCCCTCCAAAAATAAGGGAACCCCTAAGATTGGCATCGTGATGAGGAGGTGCCCAGCATAGGGACAGGGATATGTTCCAGGCTGGTAAGTCAGGGGGTGCCCGGATCGTGCCGATCGGCCGCCGGAGAGCCGAGGTGTGGCCCGAGAGCCAAAGGGCAGCGTTGGGTTCTCCTCCTCCTCCTCCTCCTCCACCTCCTCCTCCTCCTCCTCCTCCTCCTCCTCCTCCTCGCGGTCGCCTGAAGATGTTGCGAGGCGTGGTGCCGGCATGGCGGGAGGGGCCCCCTTGGGCGGGGACGCCGCGCGGCACGAGGCAGGAGGCAGGTGAGGGGCAGGCCCGGCAATTGCGACTACAGACGGTCCACGGCCACTTCGGGCCAAGAAACCCAAACCAGGAAAAAGCGTCAGAAAATCTTGAAACCAAAACCTGGGAAGGTCGACATCCTGAAGAAAACTCAAACACCAAACCTGCGCAAAACTCGAACCTGCAAAGAACATTGGAAAAAAACCTCAAGCTCGAACGTGGGAAAACCTAAAGCTCGAACGTCGGACGTGGTCCTAGGTCCTCGGTGAGGTCCTCGGCAACGTTCAGTTCCTCCCTCCTGCCCCGTCGCTTCGCCCGTCTCTGGCCTCCCTCTCCGCCCTCCCTCCTCTTCCCGGCCCGTCTTCCTCCGCACCCCCACCCCATTCTCAGCCCAGGGAGCATAGAAATTCAGAAACCTCCACGAATCCGGAGACGCCGAACCTCCAGCACCGATGAGAATGCCAACACAAGCGCGAACAAAAACACAACCTCCAGCAGATCGGCCCTGCATTTTCATTTCGGCAGGGGCCGCTCTGGAATCTGGAGGCGGAGCGAAAAGAGGGGCAGCGGATCCCGCCCGTGCGCCCGAGACTTCCCCGAATGCCTGGTCGCTTGGCATATTGATTTCTACGTACGTCTTCGAAGGACGACGGAGGAAGAGCAGTGGCATCAGGAGGAGGAAGAGGACAAAGGCGAGGTCGAGGAAAGTCGAGGAGGGCACCTGTCTCTGTGAGACGGTGGGGGAGGTGGAGGAGGGCAAAGGAGAGGGATGGGGGAGGGAATGAGGAGGGCGATGAGGATGCTGAAGGCGGTCGAGGAGGATGAAACAGGATGAAGTGATACAACAGGGTGCAATGATGAGCGGGCGGAAGCAGGAAGAGTGGAGGCGGAAAAGAAGGGGGGGAGAAAGACGGTAAGGGACGATAGCGTGGACGATGATGAAAAGGATGATGAGGAATGAGGCGGGTACGATCACACAGGTGGAGGGAAAGGATGACGAGAAGGAGGAGGAGGAGGCAGAGGGTCGAGAGTAGGACGAGGAGGAAGATAGGGATGGTGCCGAAGGCGGCAGGAAGTCGTCGTCCCCGCCGTCGTCAGTGGTGCCAGCAGCAGCAGCGTCAAGGCCGCACGGCACCGCTGGCCGGGCCACTCTCCTTCGGCGGCGGTGCCCAAAGACGTCGGCCCCCATGAATTATTGACGCCCACCTCGGGTGGCGCCCGGGAGGGGAAGAAAGTTGCCCTCAGCCCTCGGCCCTCGAGGAGGGAGGGAGGGAGGTCTCCGGACGCTAAGGCGAGGCGTTCCGACGCTCTTGGCCCTTCTCCCGGGTCGCTGGGGGCCACCTGGAGGCGACTGCTCTTGTCGACGCTCGCGAGATGCATCTTCTGTGTTGCTGCATTGTTCCGTTGTGAGCCGCTTTGCGAGTTGTTCTGGTATCTCGTTCTCACAGACCCGCAACAATAATGTAAGGCCACGCGGATTCTATGATTGATAAGGACATGCAAATGTATTACGGAAGCCACCCTACAACCCAAACCAAAGGATTCGACGTGTAATCCACACGGTGGAGATTGAATTTGGCAAGTCACATGCCAAAATGCGTTCTTCTGTAAAGCCGCAACGGAATATTCTGATTGTGATCCACACGCAAATGATAATTTTGGAGCTCGCCCACACGGACTCCCTTTGAAAGACGGTTGGAGGAAACATGTGAGGAAACAACAATAATAATAAAACACACACAACATACACTCCGCCACAGTTTTTACCATGTATGTTCGATCTGGGAGGGCGGGAGGGACACCAACAAACAAACGGTGGTGGATTTCATACCATGTTTTCCGCCTCCTCCCAACAAATTGCATGGCTCTCTTTCGAAGGGAGTCATTTTGTGGGCGATGTTCAACCGTATTCTTGCTGTGAGGATTACGCATAAAAGGTTTGTTTGGGTGGATTTGATAGCATATATTCTTCCTGGGGGCGGTTCACAACTCGATTCACACTGTGGGGATTGCACACGAAATCCTTCTGTCTAGCTCGTCAATAATACCCCCTTTGTAGTCGATATACACGTTGAAAACCACAATGTGGATTCCGAAAAAGATTATGATGCCAAACTTGATTCTAGCTGCGTGGGTTGCACACTGAATCTTGTTATACGTCTTTGCAAATGGATTGCTTTTGTGGACAGGTTACCGCTTGATTGTCATTGTGCGAATTACAGATCACATGCTTCTGCGGGGCTGTATAACAGGATTGCTTGATGTGGGCGTTCTACAAATTGATTCCTACTGCGCGAGTGAGGCATCAACTCCGATCGTGCGGGTTTAAAATCGAAGCTGTGTTGCGGGAGAATTGCAATCCAACTCTCTTTGCTCGCATTGCAACATGGTTCTGTTTGTGCAACCTCACATAAGCATTGTTAGTGTCGGCGACTTGAAAGTCCCTATTGCTGTGTGGTTTGCAAACTGATAGCCTCAGCGCAGCTTCACAGCATACTTCCGTCGTCGTGGATTTGCATAATGGATCCACTTGCGCGGGTTACATGTCGAATCCTTGTTAGGGGCAGGGGGTGCTGTCGAATCCCTGTCGTGGGAAATTTGATTTCCCAAATGCGGAGGGCGTATGTGACTTTACGCTGGGACTCCGTCATTCAGAATGTACATACATAACTCTGGTGTGCGCGGTGCGCGTTGGATTCAGTCCGTGGACAACTGCATATGGTCGGGCCCTTCGCCACGAGAATTTTCAGATCTACAAATGTACACACTAGAACCTTCGCACGCGCTTCGTGCGCGCTCAAATTCTGGGTAGGCAGCATGGGCGAACTGTAGGATACCCTCATTTGTTGATATTCCCTCCCTGGGGCCTCCAAGAGGCACCAAGACTGCCCAAAATGCCTCCAAGACAGCCCGAGATACCCCGAAGATGGTGTCAGAGAGGTCGACGAGGGGCCAAACAGAAAAGGTTTTGCAACGGGAGACGGAAGGGAACCAAGAACAGGAGAGATATCAGGGAACGGAAACGCATTCCAGGGCACGCCGAAACCCAGGAAAAGAGGAAACGGAGGGGGTCGATTTTGAAAAACGAGGAACTTGAGGAACTTCTTGCTGTTGTTTTGAAGCTGGGCTTCTTGCCGCTGCGCGAGGCAAGATGCTGGGCGAGAGGGACGGAGGGAGGAAGGAGGGAAAGAGAGATGACGAGGAAGGGGAAGAAGAAGGACGCAGCGGGGAGGAGGGAGGAGGAGAGCGGGATCAGAGACGAGGGAGCGGCGCAGTCTTCGGGGGGCGTCTTCGGGGTTTCTTCGGAGCCGTCCCTGGGGCATCTTGGGGGGGCTTTCTGGGGGCTTCTTGGGGGGCTCTTGAAAGCTGCTGGCGCCCATGCTGGGCACCAAGGGGCACACCCCAGGAAGATGGGTCAAACTCTCCCCCTCGCTGCTGCCCCCGAAAAACATGCAACGGGGCAGACTCAGCGCACGCTGGAGATTCGGTGTGGGCGCTTGTCGCTGAGAGCGAGCCGCTCCATACTCTCTGGTGGCATCTACTGGCCGGCGGGGTGTGAAGAGCCCACCACACGACTACGTGCTGACGCTGGCCAGTCCTCCTCCTCCTCCGACTTCCTCCTCTTCCATCCTTCTCCATCCTCATCCTGTATCGTCCTCTGTTTTACCTTATCATCCCCTCTTGCCCCTCATCCTGCTCCACGCGAGTGGCACAGCGCTCACCACAGGCGCCCCCCCGAGCCTGGACCTCAGGACCCCTTATGCCCTGTGCCTGAAAACCAGACTCCACCCGCTTTGGCTGACGGGGGGCCGATGGTGAACCAGGACGCAACAGCATTGGATTGGAGGTGGCCACTTCGAGAATGCGCCACGGATGGCTGGCGACACCTTTCTTCGCCTCAGGGGCGGCGGGTTTGGGCAGGGCGCCACTGCGCCCCCGGCGGAAACACCAAATCATCGTCCAGCGATTTCTGGCCTCTCCCCTGAGCCTATACTGACTACCTACCAGACCACCCCAACCTAACCCGAAGACCCGAATCTCGGGTTGGGAGGGTAAGGGTTCCACATGTGTTTTTTCAATGTTTCCCGACCCCCCCCCCACTGGAAATCGAGGGTAAATCTGAGCCTTCGGGTCGGGTGGGGGTGGTTTGGTGCGTGGCGAGACACAAGGGCCGGCCCGCCCCTGTCGTGGCCCCTGCAACCTGGCGGCCTGGGCTGCAGAGCTGCTCTCTGCTACCAGGGGGCGGCAGCGCGAAGGCCACCGGGCCTCGCGCCTCGCGCGGCACGGGGAGCGTGGAGCGGGGCGGCCCGGCATCGGGGGACGTCCACCGCCTGGCCGGGGTCCTCCGGGGCCCTGGAGGGGTGCGCCCGGATCTCCGACGGCCTCATGATGCTCTGAGCCTGGGCGGATTTCCGGGAGTTCGGCCTCCGGGGCCCGTTGTCGGCCCTGGGGGCCAACACCGGATCCGGGACGCAGAGCTACCCTTCGCGGGATCGAAGGAACAGTCACATCGAAGGAGTAGCCATACCGAGCGGGAGCGGTAGTCACGTCGAAGGAGTGGTCATATCGAGGGAGTAGTCATATCGGGAGCCCTGGGGCCGCGGATGGAAGGAGCAGCCATATCGGAGGACGTCAGGGTAATTGTATGCGTCTGCGGAGGCTGCGGGCGGCGCAGAGACAGCCCCCTTCCAGGCAGCCCGCAGCTGGCCTCCGGAGGCCCCCCGAGCAGTCCCAGCTGGCCTCCGCGGGCCTCCCGAGCAGCCCGGGGCGGTCTCAGCACCCCGGCGCCGCCCCCGGCGGCGGCGCGCGGGGGGCACTCTATAGGGGCCCCATGGGGGTGGGAGAAACGACATGCACATACATCCGGTCGCTGCGCACTCGGCCTGAAGCTGCTGCCCCCTCTGGTCTGCACGAACGAAATGGGCACGGAAAGAACGGGTACAATGATCTTGTTCATTTTGAACAGGACTCGTTGTCCACGCCGCCGCGGTCTGTGTCCATTCAAGACAGAAGGCCGCCTGCCTAACAGCGGCCGCTGTTGGTTTGGGACAACATTTGTTGCTGGGCATTGTACCCATTCTTTCCGTGCCCATTTCGGGCGTCCAAATCTGGGCTCTGGGGGCCCCGTTCATTACCTGCTGCCCGCAGATAGCAGGCTACCATGGCCAGGGGCTCCGTGCCCCAGGCCCCAGCGGCGATCATGGGCTGGCCGCTCCCGGTCGGAGGTAGGTTGAAGTCGGGCATGTCCCCCGTACAGGCAGATTTTCGACGAAAAATGCAAAAAAACTCAGAAAATATTCAAATATGTTCCAAAATAGTCAGAACATGGTCCCCAGACTATGTTTGAGTATTTTTTCCTCCTGTAGAGGGACAGGCCCGACTTAAAGGTAGGTGCGCAGTCCTGCGGATGCTGAAGTACTGCACGCGGACGGTCTGCGCGATCCATTGCTTGGGCTGCCCCGCCATGCGTCCCTTCCTCAACTGCAGGTTGGACCCCACCGCCGTCGGAATGCGCCCACGCTCTGGCGCTTTCCGCGCCACTGATGGGGAACATAACTGAAAACCGACGTGCGCCGCGGCAACGGCAGCTTGCTCCAGGCCCCCCCCCCCGCCCCGGGCCTGCTTTTCCCTCTGGTGTATTAGCCAAGCCACGGAGATGCTGCTTGAGGCATTCCGAAAGGGTCAAACATCTAGTGCGCGACACTCTTGCAGTACAAACGAGGGATGCCCGCGACACTCTCGCTGCTAGGCCAGACACGCATTCGAAGTCGTGCGGCTCGAAGCGTCCGGCGTTGCAAGTCAAACCCGCGGCCGCCCCCAGGTGGCAGATCCGGCGTGGGGCGAGCTGGCGACGGGCGGTTGGAGGACGGCAGGGTCGGCGGTGGTTAGGAAAGGCAGTTGCGTGAGTAATTCCACCAGGCCTCTGGGCTTGAGTGGTTTAACGCGTTTCCTCTTCCATCTTCCTGCTTCCCCTTCGGGGAGAGGTGCATCACTGCTCCCTATCAACAAGCAGTTCCTATCCCGCCCGACCGGCAACCAACCCAGACCCATGACCCCCCCACGCCACTCCGATCAAAATCGCTATACACACGCACAATTTGTTGGAGGGAGGAGGAGCGCGAATTTCACCCGGCTCGGCATCGACCGCTGTGCGAATCAAAAGGTCTCCAGGCAAACCAAGAACACCACACGATCCGACCCGCGATACGCAAGCTTACTTCTGCTCTGAACCGCAACCTGAAAGGGGAGCGATCGTGCCGAATGCACAAGGAGGGGGAACAAACGAGGAGGAAAGAGCGCCAGAGGGAGAGGGAGGGAGAAAGAAACAACATGCCCGATGCGGCCGAGCGGCGGCTGGCACGAAACACGGGCTGCACTAGAACAGCCGGACACGCGCGAGAAGGGAAGCACCAACAACTCCACAAGCCGCTACGGCAGGGCGGGCAGGCAGGGGCGGGTGGAAGCCGAGGCTCAGCCACACATCGTGGGGCGCAGTGAGCTATTTGACGAGGGGGAGAAGGAAGGAGACAGAAGGAGAGGAGGGAGCGGGCCTCGGGGAGGCTAGGGAATAGGCCGACCCGACCCTATTCCTAAACCCCAAGGACGTCCGTCTTCGGGCTAGACCTGGCCTGGACGAGTGAGCACGGCCAGCGTCGGGCCCCCCTTTCGGGTGGCCCAACGCAAGCGGGCCCGAATGAGCTGGCAGAGCTGAACGGTCGTCCGCTCTCGCTCTCGAGAGGCACAGTGCAGGCTATAAGCTATGTCATGGACGAGGCCAACAGAGAGAAGAGCGGGGACGGGCAAGGGCCCGAGAGGGAAACCGAAGAGGCGGGACGAGGCAGGGGCAAAGCGGAAGGACGGGTGAAGAAGGGGCAGAGCAAGAAACAACAAATCAAGAATGGGACAAGTATAATAATGTAGAATGTCATCACCCGCGACTGCAAACTTACACCATTTACACCCCCGGGTGGGTTCGCGGAATCTACGTGTCGTGCACCAGCTATTGCACAGGGCTCTAAGGGCAGCCATAAACATCCAGGAGGGGGCATTCCGATCCAATCACCGAAAGCACAAAACACAAGCGTCAACCTGGACAGCAGTCGGGGGGATACAAGTGAAATGCTTGATACGCCTGCCTAAGGTGGTCCTATAACTCAGGTCCTCAAGGGGAAAGAAGATGCTGGTGAATTTTCCTCTGGAGCGGTGGGTCATGCGTCGGTGAACGGGGGAGGGCCAAAATCTCGTCGTAGTTTTTAATCAGGCTCATGATGGACGATGACTGGGCGATCGGGCGCCTCCTCCAAAGGTTGGCGCAATCGTCGTTCCCGCCGAATTCGAGGATCCCCCGCCTGAGCTCGAAGAAAGCCGAATAGTTAAACGCCATCCGAAACATGGCGGCCTTGCGCATGCAAAGGAGGTCGCGGATCTGGCATGCTCCACCCATCTCTTTGAACTGGCACAAGAGCGCGGTGGGGAGGGCATTCCTGGGGGCATTCGCGATGCACTGGCAACCTTCTCGATGCCTTGAGACGGCAAGCTCGGAGGGGAAATGAAACTGGCCGGTAAACGCGAAACAGCTAAACCCGTGCATGTTATATCTGGCAATACTCTTGGCGAGTCCGAGATACAAGCTCTTGGTGATCCTCGCCCCACCCTCCATCTGTCTGGTCGGCCCGTCCCTACTCAAAAGCCTTGCATCCCATCCGAGATGAACTCCGAGGTACTTGGCGGCCGAGGCGAGGAGGAAGCTGGAACCCCTGATACCGAACGTTCGCAGTTTATGCTCGAACTCGCTCCTGGAAGGCCTGGGATATGGCACGACGACCGTCTTTTTCACAGGCAAGACGAGGCCAGCGGCACCGGCGGCGATAACCCATACTTCGAAAGAGAAAGAGGGCCAGAGCACGATACACATCGCGAGCAACGAGGCCGACATCGTCGGCGAAAGCACGGATAGCCCCAGGAGACCGCGTGATTTTGAGGCACATCACCCGAAGGGTGGGGATCGGGCGCCAGGCTGAACAAGGATCCCGAAAGCGGACGCCCCTGCTTGATTCCCCTTTTCTGAAGATACTGGTTCCCTCTGAGCCCCGCAGAGAACACCTCGAGCTTGACGCTGGTCGAGCGAAGCAACAGCTAGCCGAATATTGAGTAGACACATTCATGACGAGGAGGACCCACGATATCACGCAGCGAAGGAGGCTGGGGAAGGCTGCCTTCACGTCGAAGGCGGCGAAGCCTACTTCCTTGCAGGCATGCAGACAGAACCAGGTCATCGCTCTGGCCTCCATGTCGTGAATATTGTTAGTCATACTGCGGCCTTTAATGAACCCCTTCTGTGCATGTAGGCAGGTCTGCTGGCATACTGCGCCCGTGGGGCTACTGATAGCAGCGGAAACAGCTTTGTTGCCCGTGCTGCTATGGGCGATGGGCCTCGTACATTCAGGAGTCCGAGAGATACCTGCGCCTGATGCGTCGCTCGGTTGCTCGCCCTTGGCAAGGAAGACAGCCGCGCCGTGGTTGAAGTCGCCCCTAGGAAGCTGCCCTAGGGGAACTGAGGAGCGCGCCTGGAACAGGAGGGACTGAATTTCAGGGCCGCCGCGAGCCCGGCGCGATTAGGGGGGCCCATCGGGCCCAGGAGCGCCGCCGAACATACCTTTGAGGAGGACCTTGAACTCGGGGAACTCGAGGTCCCGAAGGGTACCAGGAGGACGTGGCTGAACATGAGGCCTCAGGAGCTCCCTGGCGGTGGCGCCCCCCTGAAACTCCCAGTGGATGGCCCCCCAATGTCTATCATGCTCGCGCCCGACATCGTCGGGGTCGCGCAGCTGCAGCCCCGTCGGATCCACGAGGCCAGCGAGGGAAACCTTCTTCTGAAACTTGCCCCAGGCGGAGGTGGAGGATTCAAGGCGAGCCTTCAGGGTGACCTTCTTTTGCGGGGCCATGGAGGCTCTCTCGATGTCACCTTGGCGCTCTTGGATCCTCTGGAGCGAGAGTTCCCGCAGATGCTCATGAAACTGTCGTTCTTGAGTCCAGCCGACGCCCTCGGCCTGCGCGAGCGAGCTGAGGAGCGGGTAGCAACTGACAGTCTGGCGCACCAAACTGGCGTTTCCTGTGCTGACAGCTCGCATGAAAAAAAGAGTGACCAGGTGGCGCGCCCGTCGGCGCCCCCTGCAGGACGCAATTCGAGCCGTCGGCGAACAAGTTTAGCAGCGCCGTGAAGAACCTCTGCGGCCCCCTGAAGGGCAGCTCCGAGATCCTGGGAGAGCGGGCCAACTTCCTGGAGTAGCTTTCCAACCTCTTCGGCGAACCAGGGATGTTGGGGGGCCCGCGAGGGAACTTTCGGAGGCCCAGGATTGGAGCACGTGGAGAACGTAACGCATGCAGGGACGTGGTCGGACGGGTGGTTCGGCTTGTTCGGGGCCCCAAGTACGAGGCTGTTGGGGAACGAGTCCAGGGCCTGAGCGGGGAAGTGGTTGGCGTGGACGCGGTCGATTCTCCCAAGACTACACCAGCCTGGGTAAGCTGGGAGGCGCGGGTGCACTCGGGCTGGCGGACCTCTAGAAGCTCTGGGAACAACCTGCTAAATTCGCTGGCCAACGCGTTGGTCGGGATGACGCCCCCCCCCGGCGCTGCGGGCTCTACCCTCGCCGATGATCGGGGGATTGCAGTCGCCAAGCACGATGGAGAGCGTGGCGCACTGATTCTTCAGCACCTGCCGAAGGCACTGTAAAACTCTGGACTGCTGGCGAAGACGGAGTCTAGGATTGAGATGAACGCCGATGATCTGAAGGCCCCCTTGGGGCCCCGCGGGGGGAAGACAATGAAGACGCCGGCGAATATGAACTTCATGGGTGTGCTTAAAGAAGAGGCCCCACAGAGCAGGGTGAACAGCGATCATGCAGCCTCCAGCTCCTTCTCGGGCGTGGAAGCTTCCAAGAAAAGTGGGAGATCTCGGATATGGCGTGGGGGCAGTCTCAAGTCTTCTGAATTTCCATGGACATCCTGGGCACCAACAACACTATGTTCCTGAACAAGTCTGGCAAACAGTCATGCTTTGGCTCGCGGTGTTTCAATCGGCGTACTGGAAGAACCAAATAACCCTCTCGTATTCCATGAGACTGCTGAAAACTTGCTTCGCATATGAAACGGTCGCGCACTCGCTTGCACACTACTGCTGGAACTCGCAGGCGAACCTGAGGAAGGCGAGGAGGAAGAGGGAGCAGAGCCACGAGAGGGACGGGATCCTCGACTGGAGGAGGAACTCGCGCTGCTGCCAGCGCGCCCCAGCACGCGCCTGCTCTCCGCGGCCTTGGCCAGGATTCCCCTCCTGAGACATGGCAGACGGAGCCTTGGCTGTGCCGCGAGAATTCCCAGCGCCCCCCCCCCCCCCCCCCCCACACGAGCAGCAAATCTCAAACTACAGCAGAACAGGGAAGAGCGGGCCGATGCCAGTAGCAAGTCACCAGATCCAGAAAACGAGCACCGACTGCAAGACGGAGCAGGCGAGGAAGAGGATCGGACCGAGGACCCAGCACGGGTGGAACAGGTTGTCGGTGGAAGCAAAGTGTCCTTCAAATTCTTCACGTGCGGCGTGAGAATTTCCTAGAGCATTGCAACGCGGGCCCACTCGCAGGCCTGGGCGTCGGTGATCCCGAACTTCTTGAGAGACGACATATCGGGGAGAATGTCCACCTGCTCGCCGCGGCTCTCGCTGAGAGAGAAGAGCGACCAAGCGTCTTCGTGCCAGGACATGAATAAAACCCCCTTGCGCGGACTGCCCCCGATCTTCCTGTGCGCGCGTGTGTGTGTGTGTGGTGGTGGTGGTGGTGGTGGTGGTGGTGTGTGTGTGTGTGTGCGTGTGTGTGTGTGTGTGTGTGTGTGTGTGTGTGTGTGTGTGTGTGTGTGTGTGTGCGTGCGTGCGTGCGTGCGTGCGTGCGTGCGTGCGTGCGTGCGTGCGTGCGTGCGTGCGTGCGTGCGTGCGTGGGTGCGTGCGTGCGTGCGTGCGCGCGTGTGTGTGTGTGTGTGTGTGCGTGTGTGTGTGTGTGCGTGTGTGTGTGTGGGGGTGGGGGGGGGGGGCGAGCATCTTCGCGGCGCGCATGTGGTCGGTGAACTGCTGCCACCAAATGCCGAGAAACCGATTATGATTGCGTATGTCGGGGCTGGCGTCCATCCTCGCTCGCAGCGGGCGAGGGCGCTCGTTGCGTTCGGCCCACTGGAGCCCTTCAGCTCGAACTCTTCCCAGGAAGGTCTTCGCATGGAGCGCTGAGCCGAACTTGACGCAGTAACTGCGGTTCAGGTTGTAGCACTTCGCCTGGGCATTGGCGGCCATGTCCTTCGGCATAGCATCGATGACGGCGTCGGCATGTGCATGCATGACCGAGGCGAGCATCTTGTGAGGGAACTTGCCGACCCAGACCTTGGTGGGGTCGGAGTCGTTGAAGTTGGGCCCGATGGAGCTCGGGGGCCCGGTGAAGGAGCTGCTGCCCCCTGCGACCGAGGTGGGAGCAGACGGTGGGATCAGCGTCGCCCTGGCCCTGAGCTTCTCGTCGAGCTTGGCCTCCATCCCGGCCTCCAGCTGGTCGAGGGTGGCCGAGTTGCTCGCTTGACTGATGGCCTCCTGGACAGCGGCGCCCTGCAGGTCGAGGCGGCGGTTGATCTCGTTGATGGATGAGTCGCGCTGGTCGAAGGAGCTCTGGATCTCCGCCCGCGTGATCCGAGCTTCGAGCTTGCGATCATCCTCCATCTTCATTCGGATATTCATCAGGTCCGTGTTCGTGGGCGCCAGCGGGGGTGTCGCCGTGCCGCTGACCTTCTCATCATGCAACTCAGCCTTCACGCCGAGAGCGGTGACGTCGTCTACCTTCTCCTGCGATCTTGCGTCGCCAGCCGCGAGGTCGAACTGCTGTGGTGAGGAGGGCGAGCGACTCCCTGGGGCCGTGCTCGCTTGGCTGGACTTGGGGGAGGCCCCGCCGCCGTCATCCAGGTCGCCAGCCTCGAGGATGCCGTAGGAGTCGAGGAGTTCACCCGATCCCGCCCCTGGAGCGCAGCCTCCCATGTGCTCGGCATCCGGGTCGTCAACCTGGGTCGCTTTCCGAGGGGGGCCGCCTGGAGCTTCACCTCCTCGCCTCTTCCTGGCGGCAGCGCACGGGTCGCCTTGCAAACGGGTCGAAGGCTCATGGTACCTGGCCCTTGCAGAACGGCGACGAGTGGGCGCGGCTGAAGAGGACGCCCTTCCCAGGGACCTGGCTGCTAGCAGAGGCCCCTGCGTCACTAGGAGTCAGGATTGGGCCCACAGGCGCGGTACGGGACATGGCGGCGGCGCCGAGGGCATGAAACCCTTTGTTCGCGTATCAGAGAAGGGACAAATGTGCAAAGTGCCCGCCCGAGCACGACACTCGGGGGGATAGCCGTTTACAGGCTGCCCACTCAGGCGCGACTGCTCCCGCTACTGCTGCAACGGGACGGCCGAAGTACTTGAGCTTGAGTCAACATGGTTTGAGCCAAAATGGTTACGGAAAGAAACAAAAGGAGAGGAGGGGGAGGAGGAACGGCACCGTGAAAAACTCTGCTGTTACAGGCGGTGGTGTGCAGTTGAGGCCCGGAACCTTGACCGACAGGGTGAGGCTGCAAATGGGCGTGCGACCCCACGGATCCAGTGCAGATCGAAGATGGGAGAGAGTGGCAGGCCGCCCCGGAAAGCTGGCGCGACCTACGGGCATCCACTTGAGCAGGGACCGACCGTCACGGCATTCCTATAGTCCTACCACGAAATGTTCTTCGAACCCCAAACCGTTCTAAACACAAAAACAATATTCTTAGAACATAAACCCGATGTGATAAAACAGGACAATATCCGCCAGACAAGTTCTAAAAACATGTCGTGGAAATCGCGAAAGGTTCTTAGAACATTGTTTGGTAGGGCTACAGGCGAGCCAGGACGTTTCGCCGCTGCTTGATCCACGCACGCCCTGCGCCGACGGCATGGCGATGGTGCTCTGGCGCGGGAGCCGCCCCCGGCAGCCGGAGGCCCTGCCCCGCCACCGAGAGGAAGAGAGGCGAGGTGGGGAAGGAGGGGAGGGAGGAGGAGCAGGAGGAGGAGGAGGAGGAGGAGGAGGAGGAGGAGGAGGAGGAGGAGGAGGAGGAGGAGGAGGAGGAGGAGGAGGAGGAGGAGGAGGAGGAGGAGGAGGAGGAGGAGGAGGAGAAGGAGGAGGAGAGGAGGGAGGAGGGAGGGAGGAGGAGGAGGAGGAGGAGGAGGAGGAGGAGGAGGAGGAGGAGGAGGAGGAGGAGGAACGAGGCGAACCGCAGGGCGGCACAAACGAACTCCCCCCTGCGACGACCCAGGCGCGCCGCGGCCCCGGCAGGCCGGCGCAACCTCGCCCGGCGTGGGGCCAGCACGTGTGACCCTTAAGGCGACGGGCCCGCGTGCTCTCTCTCCCGCGCACCCACACGCGCCCTCCGCAACGCGGGCCATGCGGTGTGCCTGGTTTCCGCGGCCCGCGCCGGCGGGGCGGCCGCCGGCTCCGCGCCCGCGGACGTGGCGGAGATCGTGCTCCCCGACCCGCTCTCCGCGCTGCTGGGCGAGGCGCTGCCCCTCCTCTGGTCGGTGGTCAACATCACGTTCGTGGTCCGGGCGAACCTCGAGCCCTCCTCGCTGCTGGGCGCCTCGCCCTTCGCGGCGCGCGAGGCGCGCTCGCGTCTGGGCAGCGGGTGCGCGAAGGTGGAGGAGGAAGATCCCGCTACCTGCTCCGCACCCAGGAGCACCTCACCTCCGCCGGCGCGCGCGCCAGCTCGGCTGCCCCGCGGCACTGCCAGAGTTCGCCTACCCCGTGTCCGAATCGGCAGGACGTAAAGGTAGGGGAGGGGCAGAAGCGGGGCTAAACAAAATCCGCTTCGCATGGCCCCTGGGAGAAGGACGTGCGAGCATCCAACTGGGCTCGTTCCCTGACCCAACCTTGGGACAACCCCCATCCTACGAACTCCGTGCCCGACTTCTCCGTGGGCGGCACGTTCATCGACACAGTGGCCGGCTGGCTGTCCTCGATGGTGGACGGGGGGCGCTCGCGGGGCGCAGGGCCTGGCCCTACTCTGGATGTGACATTAATCGCCCCCCCCCCCTTGCCCCCCCCCCCTTGGATCCGCTGGGGGGGGGGGGGGGGGGCACGTGCTGTTGGAACGGGCGCAGGGGGGTTAGAGGGGGAGGAGGAGGGAGGAGGAGGAGGAGGAGGAGGAGGAGGAGGAGGAGGAGGAGGAGGAGGAGGGAGGAGGAGGAGGAGGAGGAGGAGGAGGAGGAGGAGGAGGAGGAGGAGGAGGAGGAGGAGGAGGAGGAGGAGGAGGAGGAGGAGGAGGAGGAAGGGGCCGCCGCCGCGCCCGAGGGCGAGGCCTGGGACTCGCCCGTGGCGCCCGCGCGCTGGACGCCCCTCTCCTTCACGCCGCCGCCGCCGCCGCCGATGGCGCCGCCCCCCGGCCGCGCTGATGTCCGAGGCCGCGCCGGCGCCCTCTGCTCGCCCGAGTGCCCCGCCGTCGGCTCTGCGCTCCAGTGCCAGGGGGCGTGCAGGCCGCGGTTCCCACGCGTTCACCAAGGGACATGCCAGCAGGGTCTCCACTCGTCACCAGGTCGTTCCCTCAATCCGCAGTGGTGCCGCAGGGGTGATCTTAGGGGCGGCCGTCGCGACCCGAAGACCTTTTGCGGTCCCTGCCGATGGCCACTCCACAGAGCCTGGCAGCGGCAGCGGGTGGCGGTGCGAAGACATGCCTTTACCGTCGCGTCGATAGGCACTCTCATGATTCCGCTTTGCAAAGTCGTTCATTGTCGACAGGCCAGTCTTACAGGTCATCCGAAGGCGACGCATGGCGCCCCGTAGCGCCGACTAGCTTCGCTTCGGCCGCGGAAGCGACCGACCCGTTTACCCCGAGCAGGGTGTCCAGGAACAGCTGCAGGAAGGTGTGTGCCTCGTGGGTGCTGGACGGGCTCCGTGGGTGGTGGCCGCTGCTGCGCTTAGTCCGTTGCAGGTTTCTGTGGATTGTCGCTCGGAGGGGTTCTGCCAATGGGGGCGTGGGTGCACCGCGTTTTCCACCCAACGCCTCTTTCACGGGCACCTTCTTCACGTGTTTGCCGCTGGGGTTGCTACTGATCTTTTTTCCCAACGCTGCCGCTTGATGCGGTAAACTTACACGCGGCACCGCATCTGCACACGCACATATATATATATATATATACAAGACTGCATTGGCGCTTCGCGCCATGCACCTTGGTCCTTCAACCCTTGCGCGCGTTGGCGTCTAGCGCGGCCCTCCACGGTCTTTGAACCGCGGTTGGTTCGCGCCCAGTTCCCGGACCTGCACCTTACTTGCTCGCGCCCTCGCTCTGCTGGTCCGCGCGCCACTGGGACTCCATGAGAATGTCCCAGCGGACCGATCAGCGGCGATGAGAGCGGCCGTGGAGGCTCCGGAAATACAAAACGTCGGACAGAAGGGGCGGGAAAGAAGTGGAGGACGATTTGGGGAGGCGCGGCGAAGGGAGGAATATCATGAGGTAAGGTAAGGTAAGGCACGCATTGGGGCGGCGTGCTGTCTCGACTTGCGCATGGGGGTGAGACAAACGGAGATGCCTTGCGATCACATATGGAAACAGACCAGGGGGCTGCGGCTCCAAGGACTGCCAGATCATGAGGAGGAAGAGGAGGAGGGAGAGGGATAATGAAGGTGCCGTCGGGGAGCGGCAAAGCAATTTGTCCGCGTCGCACCGAGAGGCGCCGCTCCAGAAACCGCCCAACCCCGCGGGCGGCCTCTGCCCGAAAGCCGAGAGCGGGGGGCCAGAGGCAGGGGCGGCAGCCGCAGCCCAGGGCCCGCGTGGCCTACGCGCCACCAGCGGCCGGCCCAGCAGCGACCTCGGCATCGCTGTCGTCGCCCGCCGCCACGTCGCTCTCGTCGCCGGCCTCCTCGTCTGGGGGGGCCGGGCCTGCGAGCCGGGAGAGCAGCTGGCTCTCCTCGCAGAAAGCGAACTGCATCCCGTAGTCCGGGAGCAGCGCTTTGTCCGCCCACTTCAGCAGGCGCTCCAGCGCAGGGGTTTTGTGGCGCTTCGTGGCCAGCTTGCGCGCCGCCGCCAGCGCCTTGGCCCGCTCGCCAGCGCACTGTCGCAGCAGGGCGGACCAGAGCTGAAGGGCGCCGGCGGTGCTGCTGTCCAGGGCGGCCACCTTCCGGACGCGCCGGCCCTTCGACGGAGCAGAAAAAAACACACCAAAAAATTTGACTGCTATTCGGGTCTACATTGCTGCGCGAGGGGTTTTTTCTCCAGTGGGCGCTGATCCGGGTTCGTGCCAATTCGCGCGTTCCCCCCTGTACGGGGGAGGCGTGATCTGTATGAACAGATCCTTCAGAATTAAACGTAGGGCGGGTGGGAGGAATTTAACGCGTGTGAATGGTGTGTTTTTTTACGCTCCTGACTTGTTTCCCTGGCACCCACGCCGTGGTCCCCAGGCGCTGGGAGAGCACCCGGCGCGGCCCAGACCCCGCGAGGACCACCTCTGGCGTGGTGGCGTACCGGCCGTGGTCGCTGCACCGACTCGTCGGCCGGCGGAAGCGCAAGAAGTTCTTGGCCCGGAAGCTGCGCCAGCCAGGGCTTGCTGCAAGCACGGTGGCCAGCTCGCCCGCCGGGGCCGCCAGCAGCTTGTCCACCATGCCGCCCTTCTGCTCCAGCTCGTTCACCGCCTCCTGGAATCGCCGGCTATTGGCGGCGATCTTCCTGAGCTCGGAGGCAGCCTGCGGCGGGCGTCAGAATGGCCCGCGCGAGCTGGGGCGAACGGGGGGCGAAGGAAATTTTGGGGCATGGGAAAATAATAATAATACGTGCGTGGAAAAAACTGCCCCTGACGAGTGTGGAACACATCCGCCGTGTCGTTGCGAAAGGCAAGTGCTGTTATAGAAAAACATTGTCGCATGGCTGGGGATTCTTCCGAGGCCCGGGGCCTTCCGGGCAGACAACTTTTTCAACCTTGAGTGGGCGAGGACCCACGGGTTGAAGCTCGTTCCCACCAAGTCTGCCGGGTGGCCCGTGTGCGCGGCGAGCACGGCGCCCACCTTGGAGGTCACGCCCTTTTTCGTGGCAATGTCCTCGACGTTCTCCTGCAAGATCTTCAGGGCCACTGGACTGTGGAGGAACTCCATAACCAGCGCGAGGGAGTCGCGTGCCTGGTACGGGGCCTGGCCCAGAATGGTCGTGATTGCTCTCGACGTCTTGTCAGCCATTTCCAAGCACACCTTTTCGTGTTCTATGGTTTTGACGAAGATGTCCGGTTGCCCCGACGTCTCGTTTCCGGCGGCGTCGTTGTACGAAGCCCAGTCGTCCCACGACACGGACACCGACCGCCAGTCGTTGATGGCCGGAAGAAGGGCCTCGTGAAGGGCATGTGGAAGGGAGGAAAGGGAGGAGGAAAATAAGGAATATGAGGAGCGAGGGGGGAAAGGACGAGGAGGAGGAAGAGGAGGAACAGGAAGAGATGCAGACCAAGAACGAATGCCTTCAACTCTGCTGGGCTCAGCGTTGCCATGTGCACGTCCGTGCCCGGCACGAGTTCATTGCTCGGCTGCAGGTCGCGCCAAAATGGCGGAAGGTGGCATTTCGATAAAGTGCCTTTGAAAAGGCTGTCGCGCACGAGTTGGCGCGTGCAGCGCACGAGCCAAAAGGAAGACCAGAAGGCCTCCATTGGGCTTGGGCCAAAGTGGCTACACAAGGGGAGGAGGATAAGGAGGGAGGAGTGAAATCGTTTGGGGGCGACCTTCGCTGCCAGGGGAGGGGAAAAGCATTCCTGCAGGCTTTCACGAAGCCTCGATCCTGGAAAAACGTGCCCCCCGTTCTTATGGCTGTGGCGGTGGCCACTGGTCCGAGAAAATTTGCCCTCAGCCCCGAGAGGATGCCATGGGGGCCCCAAGAAGACCCAGGATGGCCCCAAGAGGTTCCAACAGGCCCCCAAGAGGCCCTCAGGAAGTCCCAAGCGCTTTCAAGAGGCTCCCAAGAGCCCCTGGACTGCTCCCCGGAGGCCCCCGAGAGCGTTCCGAAGAGACCCCGAGAAGCAGTTCTGAGGACTCTGATCCACGTTAGCGTCGTCGCCGTCGCCGCCGCCGTCGTCGTTCCCTTTCAGGGTCGGCGGCACCGGCTGTAAGGCCTTCGCAGTAGTGAAACGAATGCAATAGGTCGCAATAGAAGCGCGATGTGAACTATTGGCGTTGACCTGTAATGCGACGACAATGCAACGCACTGCAATTCGACGCGAGCCATTGCAAACGACATGCATCGCAACGATGCGCACATCACCACATGGGGCGGCCATGCATGGAGAGGTCGGTTCGCGCGACCGTTGAGATGTTTGTGCCACGAGGGGGCCCTCTCTACACGTTCATTGTTAATTGGGGTGCGGAATGGTTTGGGCCATATTGAGGCCGTCTGGTGACTGTGTATGGGCGGTCCTCGGGCGAGTGGGGGTTCATTGCGAGCGCCAGGCAGCCTGTTCTGGGCGAGGCGTGCAGACCTCGAGGGGCCCATGGATCGATGTGTGCACACCGATCGTCGATTATGCACTCCGCTATGCAAGCCCCAGGACGTTACGGTGGTCAGCGTCGATCTCTCTTGGAAAGCCCAACTGGCTTTCGGGGGGTTCAACCCAGCGTCCGCTGGCATGCGCTGGCCACAGCGATAGCCGCTTACATCCGCCAGCTTCCGCGGGCCTTTTGCCAGCCTCCGCCGAGGGCGAGAAGACCACTTTGGAAGTCCTCGAATACGAAGCTCTGTCTGGAACGCTCTCCATGGGATTAGGTGCGGAGCAAAGCCGGGTGGGCGCGGAGCCACCGACACGCGTGGCACCGAGACCAGAAAATCCACATGGAACGGGAGACTTGCCGGCGAAGCCAGGCGATGCAGCAAGGGAAAGGAGGACGATGGGTGACGAAGTCGAGTGTGGCGGACGGGGGCGGGGAGGAGGAAGAGGAGGAGGAACGCATTAGTGGGGCCGCGTGGCGGCCCCAGGGGTCCTTTCGGAGCCACGTGTGTCGTTTTGGGTATTTGTCTAGGTCCTCTTGGACGGGTTTGGGGGTCGTCAGGGGAGGCCCTGGCGACCTGATGGGGTGTCCGAAGCTGGCAATGCGCGAAGGCTAAGACAGTACGAACCACGTAGAAAGGGGGGGGACCTTTTGGGACCCCTGGGGATCATTGGCGGTCTTTTTGAAACTACTGGGGGCGTCGTGGGGGCCCGGTGGGGTTTCGTGGAGACCTGGGGGGACGTGTGGGGGGCCTTGTGGGGGCCTGTTCAACTTCCCCTTGGTGCTATTTCGGAGATTTTTGGAAGCGCATCGGGCCCCCCGGAGGCTACTTCGGGGCGGTCTTCAAGCATCAGCATAAGTAACAAAGCGAGAAGGCAAACATCATTAATTCGGATCGTGAAAAAATTGGAAATGGTATTTGGACGCGGCGTGGGGGGTCTCCTAGAGGTTTCCGAAGCTGTCATTAACGTTTCTGGAGGCGTCCCGAGGCTCTTTTGGATCGCGAAGGTATGGGAGAAGCCTGAGAAAGCGCGAACAAATGGTCGGGGTCCCGGGGACAGCTTTGCATGACGCGGCTTTATCTGAAGGTATGGCTTGGGAAAAGCGGAAGGGCAATTTGATAAGGAGAGCGGTTTGGGCCGCGATGCAGAGAAAAAAGGTTGGAATCCCGGGTTCACAACGTTTTTTCCGGGAAATCGGCTGCGAACCTTGGATTTGGGGCGATTCTGCTGCCACGGGAAAAGCGTCAGAGCAGATGGGCACCCGCACCGTCTGCGGGGTCATATTAAAAAACGTGCCCGGCCTTGGCGCGCGCCGCCACGTGGGCGCGCGCGGCTGAGCGGAAAAGGGGTACTCGCCAGCGGCCGCGCCTCAACGGCGCGCGGGGCGCTTGCGAACCGCGGGCTCACCGCCAGCCGCCGCCGGGCGCTTCCTGGGGGCCGAAGCCGCGAGCGCCTGAGGGCCGCCCTGCCAGTCGAAGGGGCCCACCGTGATGTAGGCAGAACACTTCTGCACCATGGCGTCCACCACCTTGCGCACGTTCGGCGGCATCGCTGGGTCCAGACGGAAGCGGAACCTGATGAGGTCGGACACCGCCCAGTCGCCCCCATCGGCGCGCGTGCCAGTGCGGTGCACCTTGACGCGCTGCCCGAGCAGGGATGCCGTTGCGCTCCAGGCCGCCGCCGTGGGCGACGCGGGCACGGACAGGTCGGCCTCGAAGAAGGCGTGCTTCATGATGAAAGCGGCGTGGTCTGCGCCGTGCGCAATGGCCGCCTTGACGGCCCCGGACGTGGTGGGCACCACGTCGATGCAGTAGGTCCACGTGCGGCCCTGGTAGGGGTTCGCGGTGCTCTGAGGCGGCATGAGGCCGCGGTTCATGTACTCCACGTTGCGCGGCTTCTCCGGCAGGGCGAGCTCCTCCCGAGCGCGCTGGGTCACCTGGGGCTTGGGAGGGGGGGGGGAAAATCCGAAGTATAATCATATGCGTGTTTAGGTGGGGGCGGGCGTCTTTCGATTTGACGGCAACGTTTCGGCCTGGGGGGGAGCAGAGCGGTTTGGCGGGCCACGCGCCGTAGACAAAGCGTGGCGCTGCGCCAGGCGCGGCTGACCGGGCTGCAAGGACGCCGCGTCGGCGAGGGTGAACCGCACGCCGGCGTCGTGCACCACCTTGCCAGCGATTGTGACCCCAATCATCTGGATGCCCACGTCAGCGGTGTAGAGCGTGCCGTTGGTGCGTGCCCCCGGGGCTGCTTGGGCCGCAGGCTGCGGGGCGGCGGGGCCCACGACGACCGCGTTGACGCTGCGCGCCGGCATCGCTTCGAAGTCTTGGGCAGGGCGGGGGGCGGCCACCGACGAACACTGCGGCAAACTCACACTTTGCAAGCTGGGCGCCGCTTTGGAGCCGAGAAACTGCAGCGGTGAGCAGCGGTGTGCGCGAGAGCACCCGAACTCGTAGGAAATGCACCGAATCCCGGGTTCGCAACCGATATCCGGGGAATTTGGTTGCGAACCCGGGATTAACGGTTGTTCCCTCTATTCGGCAGGAGAAGAGGTCTTGCTTCGGACGGCCGTCAGTGGCGCACGCCTTGCACGTCCGAGTGGATCGGTGCAGCTGGCAAGGGCTGAAGTGAGTTCGATCGTGCATGTCCCCGCAACGAGTGCATTGATAGTCTTTGTGTCGGGGGGCTGACCGTGACTGTGTTTCCCGTCGACTGGCACACGACTTGCAAGCCCGATTGGACTGCTGAAGTTGTGTTGTGGAGAATGATTCTGCAGGCAGGGTCTCGCCACAATCGGAGCAAGCGAATACAGACATCGAGGATGTGCCGTATGCGACAGCTTAAAAATGTAAGCCAACGGCTACGGATGCATGTGTGCGAACACGTGTGGAAAACAATGTTTCCTTAATGACTTGGAAGGGCCCTCGTGAAACCTCCATGGAACGATTATTCTGGGATGCGATAGGGCATAGGGCAGCAAGCATGCAGGCAACGTACCGGATTCTGGAAATGCTAAGGACATCTACCGAATTCCGGGGAAATGTGCCGAATCTCGGGTTCGCAACCGATTTCCCGGGAATTTGGTTGCGAACCCGGGATTTCAAGCATTTTGGTGTTTTGCGTGGGATGCCACTGTCTGGCAAACAACGGAGCAGCGCAGCGAAGCCGTTCCGGAGGTGGCGGTCAAGTGGGGCGATTCAGCAGTTTTGAAGCCTCTTGGGGGGCCGTTTTGGCTGCCTTTTGGAGAGCCATTTTGGGGCCTCGTGGGTTCTTTTTGGGAGTCCTCGGGGCCTTTGGAAGCCTCTTGGGGCCTCTTGGGGCCCTCCTGGGGCCTCCTGGGGCCCACTTGGGGCGGAAAGTTAGATGTTTGAACTTTTGATCGCCCTGTGGGGGCTCGTTTGAAGCTTTCTCGGGGCCCTCTTGGGCCTTCTTGGGCGCCTCTTGGGCTGTTTCGGGGCGCTCCAGAGCCGTCTTGGGGCCGTGTTGGGGCCGTTTTGGGGGCCCCCCGGGCCATCTTGGGGCGCTCTTGAGGGCCTCTAGTTCTGTCTTGGAGCGTCGGAAAGCTAAAATGGCGAGAAAGCAGAAAACATCGAAAAACACATTGGAAAATTGACCATTTCGGCCTCCCGGGGCCGTCTTGGGGGGCTTCTTTGGGGCCGCTTGGGGCGTCTTGGGGGCTCCTGAGGCTGTCTTGGGGCTATCTTTGGCGTCTTGGAGCGCTTTGTGCCTGTCTTGGAGCGCTCTTGAGGCACTCGGGACCGCTTCAATGGGCGTCCGGAGGGTCCCAAAGTCCCAGGATCCCAGGAGTCCGGTTTGGGGGGGGGGGGGGGTGCGGGGTTTTGCGGCCGCCCGGGCTTGTAAAAATATAGGAAGAGGATATATATATATATATATATATATATATATTATATATATATATATATATATATATATTATATATATGTCGAGTAGCACTTACTTTGTGGGACCATTCCAGAGTTAGGGCGTTCCACCAACCAGTTAGTAATGCCAGCGGGGTCAGGTCTGAGTTCTGCCACCTCTGCAAACGGGGCGAACTCAAGCGTCGCATGTGGGAGCGCCGCATCCTGTTGGTTCGGCAGAAACTGTCGGAGCCGCACGCCATGGCTGGCGGTAGCGCGAGGGGTCGTTGCGGTGGCAAGAGGGTCTGAAAACTTCCACCGGCAACGAGTCAGGCTCGCCGGCGGGCGGGGTGATTCCAGGAACGCTCTCGTTCAAAGGATCCCCGCGTGTTTCCCCCGAGTTGTCTGCATAAAAAAAACACTCGCCCATGCTTCGCCGGGTCAGGAGAGCCTGGCGGTGGCGAACAGATGTGATCTGTGAGGTTCACTGCGTCGGTCGCTGCAAATGTGCGCCTTCATCCAGGCATCCCAGCACCTGCATTGCGAGAGCGTGGCCTTTGTTTGGGTGCCGCTGTTTGTTCAGGCGCTGCCATTATTTCGGCTGGTGTCACAATCGGCAGAGTGTGGCTAAGACGCGCTCTGTCATCGTGGCTCGTTAACTTCTAGGGGGCAAACGAACCCACCTCGCGTTTGACCACCCTCGCTTCCAAGAGCTACCAAGCGATGCAACACTACGGCATGCACTGGCCAGGCCACTCGATGGGGAGGGGCGTGGTATGACCTGGTTTTGCCTGGAAGCGAAAGCGGGGCAAGTAATTCACGCTCTGATTTGCGATCCCTGGCCAACAGTCTCAGTCTTCTGCCAAGCTTATCCATATTAGTGTAACATACAAGGCATGCTGTGTACACCCACCTCAGGCTCGCCTGGCAACGGCTATGCCGCGCCAGGGTCGCCGAGAAGCAGTTGACTGCACAACTTCCTTTGGTCTCCTTTCTGGTCTAGGACTGAGTATGCCCACTCTTTCGGGCACCCCTGGTCCAGTCCGTCTCCAGCGTTTCGCGTGTGGTTGGCTATCCTCTTCAGGACCTGCCAAAACCAACCACACGGAGCAGGCCGACGCTGTCACGAACGACGCCTCTGTTTCCGACTGTGCGAAAACACCACGCGTACCTCTTGAATGGAAAGATACACTGTGTCTAGCCGTATTCTGGGACTCCTTCGTGCACACCAAACTCGCCAGAGGTTGTCAAGCCAGGCTCTGGGAACCTGCTGTCTTGGCCTTCAAAGAAAGGAGGAAACAACTGTCTCCCCCATGTTCCCTGCGTCCTCCCGCCCCTTCTCCCGGCTCGCCTCCCCGAGTGCAAGATACAATGTGCTTCACAATCTGGAGCACGCGCGGGCGCCCCGCGACCACTCTGTCTTGGTCTCGACACGGGCGCCGGGGATGCCGGCATAGTGCCCGCGCTGCGCACAGCCAGCGCATCCCCACCGCCCACGTCAACAAAAATATATCAGCATGCACGCTGCGGCAGGATCGCGGTTCATGCTCGAGGTGGTGCCCGCGATCACCTCGCGCTGCGTTTCCCAAGCCTCCTGCGTTGACTGCTCATTTTCAGGAGGAGGGGGAGGAGGAGGACGAGGAGGAGGAGGAGGTGGAGGACGAGGAGGAGGAGGAGTCAACCGGCGCGTTTTCTCTCCTGCGTCATGCATCGGTCCCTTGCCTGCCAGCCTGCCTCCTGCCTCGCCGTCCTGCGCGACCTCGCCACCCCCGGGGGGGTGCGACGTGCGGGACTGTCGCCACGTTCGGGAGCTGAGGGGGGGCCCAGCAGAGCGACGCCTTGCCCAGATCCAAATTCGACCTCACCATCCCTGGGGGGGGGGGGCTGCGAACTGCGACGCTGTCGCCGCTTTCAAGAGCTCCTGGGGAGTCCAGGAGAATGATGCCTTACGCAGATCCAAACTCGACCTTGCGATCCCTGGGCGGCTGCGAACTGCGACGCTGTCGCCACTTTCGAGGCTGCTGGGGGGTCCAGCGGAGTGACGCCCTATGCGAACTCAGACTAGATCTCGTCATCCCTGGGGGGGCTGCGAACTGCAAACTTGTGTTCGCTGTAGGGGGCCTTTTGCTGCCCATCGGAGTGACGTCTTACGCAGATGTAGATTCAACCTCGCCATCCCTGGGTGGCTGCGAATTTCGACATTGACGCCACTTCCGAGGGGCACTGGGATGTCCAGCGGAGTGCCGCTTCACGCAAATTTGCACTCGACCTCGCCATCTTGGGGAACTGCGAACTGCGACGCGGTCGCCATTTGCGAGGGCTGCTGGGGGGTCCAGCGGACTGGCGCCTTGCGCTGATTCAGACTAGACCTCGCCATCTCTGGGGGGGGGGCTGCGAACTGCAACGCTGTCTCGACTTTCGAAAGCTGCGGGGGGCCCGGCACAATGACACCTTACGCAGATCCAGATTCGACGTCGCCATCCCTGGGGGGGTCCGAACTGCGACGGCGTCGCCACTTTCAAAGGCTGTTGGGGGGTCCAGGGGGATGACGCCTTACGCAATTCTAAACTAGACCTCGCCATCCCTGGTGGGCTGCGAACTGCGACAGTGTCGCCGCTTTCGAGAGCTGATGGGGGGTTCATGGGATTGACGTCTTACGCGAACCCCTGCCGAAGTCCTGGCTTCCACAGCCAGCCACGGCAAGCACCGCGGAGTCATTGTCGACGCCGGGTTCAACGGAGAAAATGCAATGGACGATCTGCGGTTGCATCTTTATGCAATGCTTTCCAGGGCGACGGCAGTGGACAACCTGCTGGTGATGCGCGGCACCAACATTGACCTGGCAGTGCGCCTACGGGCGTTTAGCTCCCGCGCTCAGGAATGCAAGAAGGAGGTGGAGAAGTTGGCGCAGCTGGCACTTTCTGCGTGCCCCGAAAGTGGCGCACCTGACGCGGCTTAAGCATGCGGCACACTTGGCGTGTAATGAGCACGTGGCACGTCTGGCGCACCAAGCGTGCCTGGCACGCTTGGGCCTCAGGAGCCTGGCGTGCTTGGTGCGAATGAAGCGCCTGGTGCGCATGGCGCGCCTGGCACTCGTGGCGCGCCTGGCACGCGTGGCGCACCTCGCCCAAATGTCGCGCACCTGGGGTCTGGGTTGGCTCTCAGTAGCTGTCCATCCAAAGGCGACCGCTGAATATGCTGAGTCTCGGGTACTACTGTATTGGGAGGGCGGGCGCGAGAGAGCCAAGCAATTTGCGCCTGGGAGAGGTGTCTTGCCCCCTCCCCCTACCCCCTGCCCTGGCCTGGACGGGGCGCCCCGGGACTTGAGTTAAAGATGGTACCAAGAGGGCCTCAGGGAGCTCGAGCTACCCGCAGATAGCTCAAGATGGCTTCCAACATGATGCAAGCGGCACCATGACCGATCCCAAACGGATCCAAGTGGCCATGAAATTTCCCAAAGCGGCCCCCACATGTTTTACCCTTCAAGCACCTAATGGACATGAATGGTGTATTGCTGTATGGCCTTTCCGCTTTTGATTGCCTCCCCAAGCCTCACGATGGCTCCAAGGAGGTCCAAGGAAGTTCCAAGACAAGCTCGAGAGAGCCCCAAGATCTTGGCAACATTAAACTTTAGTCCTGGGAGTGCATGCCGGCAGAACACCTGTATTATGTTTAGTGAACAACTTACGGGTATTATCACTGACAGGGATGAATGGGGGGGTGGCGATGCCGGGCTGGCTGGGGTGGTATGCTTTCAAAGAGAAAGCGAACGAGGAACCAAGATCCAATGTAAATTTGTTCTATCCCAAGGCGGCAGGGTACGCCCAAGCTCGGGAGCGTGTTGTATTATGTGTATCCACTTTCCGACCGGAAAACCGATGTGATGCAGACTATGTGGTGACAACTGTGTGTAACAAGCTATGCCAGCCAGCGCACGCGGCGGCCACGAGGCTGCCATAAATGGCGACTGCCAGAAGCGTGGAATCGCCAGTCAAACACCCAAAGCGGCCGCAAGGAGGTCACGGGAGCCCACTGGCCAGAAACCGGGAAACGCCGGCCAATGCACGAGGCTACCACGAGGCGGCCTTGTGCGATCAACAGCCGGAAAACTGGAGACGCAAGCCATCTACGGAGAAAGCAAGAGTTGTACAACTCGTAGATACAATAACAAAACATCTTTGGTGATGGGGTAGTACTAAGGAGTAGTACGTCCCCGTGGCAGTATCAGTAGTACAATAACAGGCGTAGGTAACGTAGCAGAGCAGTCGTATTATTATTATTATTACTATTCTTATTATAGTAGTAGTAGTAATAGTAGTAGGAGTCGTCGTAGTAGTAGTAGTAGTAGTAGTAGTAGTAGTAGTCGTCGTCGTCGTCGTCGTCGTCGTCGTCGTCGTCGTCGTCGTCGTCGTCGTCGCCGCCGCCGCCGCCGCCGCCGCCGCCGCCGCCGCCGCCGCCGCCGCCGCCGCCGCCGCCGCCGCCGCCGCCGCCGCGCCGCCGCCGTCGTCGTCGTCGTAGTAGGTAGTAGTAGTAGTAGTAGTAGTTAGTAGTAGTAGTAGTAGTAGTAGTAGTTAGTAGTTAGTAGTAGTAGTAGTAGTAGTAGTAGTAGTAGTAGTAGTTAGTAGAGTAGTAGTAGTAGAAGAAGAAGAAGAAGTAGTAGTAGTAGTAGTAGTAGTAGTCGTAGCAGTAGTAGTAGTAGTAGTAGTAGTAGTTAGTAGTAGTAGTACTAGTAGTAGTAGTAATAGTAGTAGTCGTAGTAGTAGTAGTAGTAGTAGTAGTAGTAGTAGTAGTAGACGTAGAAGTAAAGTAGTCGTAGTAGTCGTAGTAGTAGTAGTAGTAGTAGTAGTAGTAGTAGTAGTAGTGGTGGTAGTAGTAGTAGTAGTAGTAGTAGTAGCTAGTAAGGATAGTAGTGGCAGTAGTAGTAGTAGTAGTAGTAGTAGTAGTAGTAGTAGTAGTAGTTGTTGTGGTAGTAGTAGTAGTAGTAGTAGTCGTAGTAGTGGTAGTGGTAGTAGTAGCAGACGTAGCAGTAGTAGTAGTAGTAGTAGTAGTAGTAGTAGTAGTTGACGTCGTAGTAGTAGTGATAGTAGTAGTCGTAGTAGTAGTAGTAGTAGTTGTTGTAGTAGTAGTCGTAGTAGTAGTAGTAGTCGTAGTAGTGAGGAGTAGTACTAGTAAAGGTAACAAAAGTAATAGTAATAGTAGTAGTAGTAGTAGTAGTAGCAGTAGTAGTGGTGGTAGTAGTAGTAGTAGAAGTAGTAGTAGTGGTAGTGATAGTAGTACTAGTAGTGGTGGTAGTATCATTAGTTGTAGTAGTTGTAGTAGTACCAGCATCAGTCGTAGTAGCACTAGTAATAGCGGTAACAGTAGTAGTAGTAGTAGTAGTAGTAGTAGTCGTAGTAGTAATAATTTCAGGAGTATCAGTAGTAGTAGTAGTAGTAGTAGTAGTAGTAGTAGTACTAGTAGTAGTAGAAGTATTAGTAGTAGTAGTAGTAGTAGTATAGTAGTAGTAGTAGGAGTATCGTAGTAGTAGGAGAGTAGCCGTAGCAGTAGTAGTATTAGTATAGTAGTCGTCGTAGTAGTAGTCGTCGTAGAATGAGTCGTAGTAGTAGTCGTCGTAGTAGTAGTAGTAGAAGTAGTAGTAGTAGTAGTACTACTACTGCTACTACTACGAGTAGTAAGTAAGACTAGTAGTAGTAGTAGTTAGTAGTAGTAGTAGTAGTAGTAGTCGTAGTAGTAGTAGTAGTAGTAGTAGTAGTAGTAGTAGTAGTAGCCGTAGTAGTAGTAGCCGAAGTAGTAGTAGTAGTAGTAGTAGTAGCAGAAGTAGTGACAGTAGAAATAGTAATAGTAGTAGTGGTAGTAGTAGTAGTAGTAGTAGTAGTAGTAGTAGTAGTAGTAGTAGTAGGAAGAGTAGTAGTCGTAGTAGGAGTAGTAGTAGTAGTCGTCGTAGTAGTAGTAATAAAAATAATAATAGTAGTGGCCGTAATTCTAAAATCAGTAGTGGTGGCAACAGGCATGCACACAAGTGTTCGGCCTTCCCATCTGCTGGGCCCAAGGCCTCACAAGCTCTCGCGCCAGCGTTCTCTGGGATTCGTCGAGGACTGGTAGCCCACCGCGCACTTCGCCACGCACGTCGCGCCGTGAAGCACGGTGCCGTTGTTGGCGTCACCTGAGCCGATCCAATCCCATAGCCTCGATCCCGACCGTTGCCTCGTTCGTTCTACAAGGGGATTTTGGGCGAAAAATGGAAAGTATAAAAAGCAGTGTCCCCCAAATACTGAAAATTATCAAAAAATCGTCCCCAGACTATGTTTTGACTACAACCCCCTGGAATAAAAAGTCCGGACCGCAGAGGTCGGGGAATAAGCCTTGAGGTTCGGCTCCCGTTAGGCCCCTGGGCCCCGGTACAATGTTGCAGGGGCCGCCATGGTTAAATTTCCGGTCCATCCTCACCCCCTCTAATACTATAATCGCCAAATGGGGTGACGACCAGAAATCCGCATTCCGCCTAATACTTCCTCCAAAAAAGAATTCCGGACGCTCTCAGTGGCGACCGGAAATTCTCAGTGGCGACCGGAAATTGGCGATTTCGCTTGGGATTTCCTCGCAAATAAATTTCCGGTCCCAGTTATGTTGCTTGGAAGTTGCGATTCTGCTTGGCACTTCTTGCCAGTCATGTTTACCTCTCGGGGAGCGACGATGCAAGGGGGCCTGCAGTGCCGATCCGGACTTTTTAATCCAGGGGGTGGTAGTTTTGAATATTTCCCCCTGTAGGGGGACAGACCCGACCTAACGTTACATTATATTGCATCATGCCGTCGGTGTTTTCACGCTGCTAGGCGAGGTGCCTTCAGGCACGTCAAGTCACATGCAAGAGAACTTGTGCCCGATTTGGGGGGTTAGCCCCCCGGTGAAGGCGAGAAATCACGCCCCTCGCAGCTTTCGCTGGAGGTTCACGAGGCAACCTGAGGCCACGGGGTGGGCATTGCCACAGTGCATCCCGCAGACCTGACCAAGCAGAATGCATATCCCAGTCCCCAGACGGTGCGAGTGATGACGGAATCCTTCAGCCTTGGGGTGGTCGGTTGCCGTGCCACCCAAGGGATACGGGCCCAAATCAGGGGGAACATTCGTCAAATCGCGATCTATATCCACCCGCAACGCATCAGCGGGAAAGGCTTGAATTCGGTTTTGAACAGTGCTGCATAGTAGACTTCATTCATGCATGCAGACGCGCCCTGCATCTCTCAACCAGCACAGGCGGTCAGACTCGCTCGTGGCATTGCCCCGCACCCACCGTGCCATTCTCTCGACGCGCCCACTGCTCAAGTCACATAAAACGTCACGCTGTATGGCCAGCAAGCGTCGGAACACTTTGCACCCCCCCTTCCTCCCAGATCCCCTACCCCACGGAGCCACCCCCCTCAGTAATTTCTGCCGCTGCGGGGTGCTGCGCACTTTCCTACCTCCCTCCAAGAGGCCCCAAACTCGCTTCCAGTCGACTGCAGGTGACCACGGAACTTCCCAAGATGTCCCCCACTGGGGCAGGCCCCCAAACCCGAGGAGGCCCCAAAGAGAGCCCCAGGAAGGGCTCCAGAGCGTCAGCGTCGTCGTTCCCGTTCAGGGACGGCGGTGCCGCCCGCACTCTGGATAGGGCAATCATCGCACCCCCCCCCCCTGGACCCGCTGGTGGGGTGGGCACGTGCCGTGCTGTCGACACGAGTGGCGGGGGGGGGGGCGGGAGGAAGAGGGGGAGGACGAGGAGGGGGGGGAGGACGGAGGGGGGCGGGATTGGGCAAGCTCCGTCGGAAGGTTGAATCGCCCCCCCCCCCCCCCTTGAAAAAACACCCCATCCATCCAAAGTAAGGCCTTTGCAAGCAATACGTCACGCTGCATGGCCAGCAGGCATCGGGGCACCCTGTTCGGACGCCGGTCGGCCTGCCATGTGCGTCTGGGGGACCTGCCCCTGCTCTCGGCAGCCCCGTCCGCAAAAACGATCCGCTGCCCTTCCACGACTAGACCTCGACATCAGAGACGAGCAGGTCTTCTTGCTGTGCTTGGGTAGAGCGGCCCCTGGACCAGATCACGCCAAGGGAGCTCCCTCGTCTGCGTTAACAAATCACGATCTGCGGCCACCATGTCTAACATGCTAGAGATCTGCAGGTTGGCGGGAGGGAGGGAGGAGTGCAGCACAAGGCCAGGCCACTGTGGAGTCGCCGGGGGCCGAGGGGCCGTTTGAGCTCGCCTCCCTCCCGTCCTCCTCCCCGTCCCCTCGGGGAGACACCCGTGGTCATGGGAGGGCAAAGGGGGGAGGAGGAGGATTACCAGGATTACCGCCTTGACAGATGTCTATAGTGGGGGAGGAGGAGGAGGAGGATGAGGAGGAGGAGGAGGCGGAGGAGGAGGAGGATGGAGGAGGAGAAGAGGCGGAGGAGGAGGAGAGGAGGGGAGGAAGGAGGAGGAGAGGAAGGGGGAGGAGGAGGAGAGGAGGATGAGGAGGAGGAGGAGGAGGAGGGAGGATGAGGAGAGGGATAGGCGGAGGAGAGGAGGAGGAGGAGGAGGAGGAGGAGGAGGAGGGAGGAGAGGAGGAGGAGGGGAGAGGAGAGGAGGAGGAGGAGGAGGAGCGGAGAGAAGGAGGAGGAGGAGGAGAAGAAAAAAAGGAGTAAAAAAAAGAAAAGAGGGAAGAAGAAAGGAAAAACAAGGGGTAGGCGGAGGAGAGGAGGAGGAGGAGGAGGAGAAGGAGGAGGAGGAGGAGGAGGGGGAGGAGGAGAGGGAGAGGAGGAGGAGGGGGAGGAGGAGGCATGAGGAGGAGGAGGAGGAGGAGGAGAGGAGGAGGAGGATGAGGAGGGAGGATGACAAGGAGATGAGGAGAGGAGGAGGAGAGGCGGCAGATAGGAGGAGGCGGAGGAGGAGGAGGAGAAGGAGGGGGGGGCCTTGCCGAAGCCGTGTAACAGTCCTAAGGCCAGCCGCAAGGCTCGCAGGTCGTGGTGCGCGCCAGCTTCGGAGGACGGCCCCGCGTCGCACGGCTCCATGGTGACCTGGCGGCGGGCGCGCGCCGCCTCGACTCCTCCTCCTCCTCTCCTCCTCCTCCTCCTCCTCCTCCTCCTCCTCCTCTCCTCCCCCTCCTCTCCTCCTCCTCCTCCTCCTCCTCCTCCTCCTCCTCCTCCTCCTCTCTCCTCTCTCTGGCTGCTTCCTACTCCTTCTTAATAAACTCCTCTATCTCCTCTTCTCGGCCTGTCCTCTGCCTCCTCCTCCTCCTCCCTCCTCCTGAGGGCACTCGAAGGCACAGCAGGCTCAGACAGGGAGAAGGCGTGGCAGATGCTGCTCGGTCCTGGGTGATCCCGGCCTCAATCACATGGCTGCAAGGGCCAGGGGCGACCCTCCTCTCTGGCCCCAGAAGCCCCCAGAATCCGACCCAAAACAATAAATAAAACCACCCCAGATTCTCACAAGACCGCCTGCTCCTCCTCCTCCTCCTCCTCCTCCTCCTCCTCCTCCTCCTCTCCATTACCATCTTCCTGGTCGTCCTCCGGACCCTGAGGACCTGCTCGATGCGCATCCGCACTTTTGCGGTGGCCGCTGTGAGCATTTCAATAAAATTAACTCGAAACCAGGGTTTCTCGGAGCGTGGTCCGATGCACAGGATCTTTGGGATCTCTGGAGTGTGGGCTCCTCCTCCTCCTCCTCCTCCTCCTCCTCCTCCTCCTCCTCTCCATTACCATCTTCCTGGTCGTCCTCCGGACCCTGAGGACCTGCTCGATGCGCATCCGCACTTTTGCGGTGGCCGCTGTGAGCATTTCAATAAAATTAACTCGAAACCAGGGTTTCTCGGAGCGTGGTCCGATGCACAGGATCTTTGGGATCTCTGGAGTGTGGGCTCTGCGAGCCTCAAAGCCTTTTCTCGCCTGGTTGCACACAAGCGGGCGCTGTCGCCAAACAGCTCAAGGGCCCTCCGAAGCCCAGACGGCAGCGGAGGCAGCGGGTGAGAGGGAGCGAACGGGAGCAGGCACGGGTAACCAGTGCACATGAGACGTGAAAGAGGGGATTGGGGCAATGATAAACGTGAGCGATATTGCACTCACTATCTTTACTGTTGCCCAAAATCTCCCGAACAAACGTACGAATTAAACTGCTTCCGAAGCTCGGATTCACACGATAGCTTACGCAGCAAACGTACGGGCAGGCTGTCGTGCGGCGGCGAAAACACTAAAAACGTCAATATGGAAAATAAAAGGTCGCGCGGCGGCGAAACTCGGAAAACATCAATATGGAAATGAAATGTGACATCTCAGACGTGTCACCTAGCCTGATGAAGCAAAAAAGGAAACCGTTCACTCACGAGGGTAATCCGCTATCCGTCCGGTGACTCAATTGATTCTTCGCCAGAATCTCTCGTAACTGACTCGGAGGTTTTACCTTGGTCAAATGATCCGCAACTTGTTTATCGGTCGGCACCCAAAACACAGTAGATTTCGGATACTCGTCATCAAATTCTTCGGCAACATGTGCTACCGCAGCAATGTCTATACTCAGACGCCGTTCCAGCGTTGTAGATGGGGTCCCTTCTTTAGTTAGAATGTCATACAAAGACTTGCAATCCGTTGCCACCTTAATCGGCATGAAGAAACTCGGGAGCTTACCTGAAATTCCCGGCTTGAAGTCTCGAAACAGAACCTCGGCAAACAAATGACGTAGGACATAAGCTGTGTCCACACCAGCATCCATTGCCATGGCTTCGGCGGCCAAAGTACTTCGAACTACTCGACGAATACGGTATGAACGCCAATCAAGAAGAGTAGCCACTCCACCCTTGGAAGTCAAACTATCTTGATCTGACAAGAAAACCATGAAACCGGCTTGACTTTGATTCTCCTGAGCGTTAGCCCATGCAGCATCAGTAAATGTAATGAGAACGCTTCTCGTAAAATCCAGCGGCACAACAAATAGTCCAACATCTTGGGGATCTCGCGCCTCGCGTAGGATACGATTAATAGCCATCAAATGGGACATCTTCGGATTCGATCCTTGTCCAAGAGAAGTCGCAGCAGCTAGATCCGGCCTCGTCTGACCAACCAACCACTGACAAGATCCTACACCACTAGCGAAATTGGTCCTCTCCTCGACAGTGAGCTCGGCCTCAGGCGTCGCAGATCTCCATCGCGGCAGTGGTGCCGGCACGCATTGACTGCAAAACTCCTTCTGGTTGATGAAAATCGTACCGTTCTCGTTCTTACTGAGATGCTTGCCACAGTAGGTCAACTTATTGTCCCACCATTTGCCGAAAGTGAACCGCTGGCGGATGGTTTCCAACAGCTTGGAGCCTTCTCGAGCGTCTGCGCCTCCGATGAGGTCGTCCACGTGGATGCCGATAATCATGATAATGCGATGTGACTTGTTGTGGAAACAGAATAGGGCCTTGTCCAGCAATCACTGCTTGCCGCCGACGTGCATGAGAAAGTCACGAAGTTCTCGCCGCCACAGGCGAGGGCTATTAACGAAGCCATAGATGGCACGTCGTACAAGTAGAAGAGCACCGCGTTGAACACCTGGAAGTCCTTCAGAAGGTTGCCGAAGGTAAATCGGCTTGTCGCGCTGGGCCTTAGTCTGATCGGCCTGCAGGAAGGCTGTAGTCAGGTCGCCTCCGAACAAGTTGAAGTCCCAGCTCGAGATCGTCTGCAGCAAGATGTAGAAACCAGCTCTCGTAAAGGTTGGTGCGTCACGTCTGAGAGTCATGATATCGGGGTCGTTGTAGCCGATACCCACGATTCTTGCCTTGGCGTCGATCTCGGAAACTCCACGTCCGGCATTCTTGTCGCGATAGCAGACTCTTGATGGTATAATGCGCTTCTTCTTCTCGGGGTCGCTCTCGATAGACTTGGACGTCTTCAGATCCAAGACCTCCACGGCTGAAAAGCGCTGCCACGATGACCACTCACGGGCTAGAGCTTCTCGGAATAGAGGTAGCTGATCTGCAGGGATCTGCGAGTAGGGGATCTCACGAATGAGCGCCTTCTGGTCCTTCTTGGTCATAGTGAAGCTGCCGTTGTTGTTGAGGTAGACCTCGTAAGCGGGCGACTCGAGAAGGGTATACTGCTCGCGCATGTAGATCGGGATGGCAGAGTTCTGCTCAGTGCCGTTGAAGCAAACGTAGGTCGCACCTGGTGCCTGTGAAGTAGGCGGTGTAGTTGGCGTCTCTGGTTCTGCAAAGCGAGGTCGGCGGGCAGCTCGAGTATCTCCCACAGCGTCTTCGGGTAGTGGCCGAACAGCTGGCAATATGTTGTCCGTCATGTTGTCCCCGGAGCCGCTGGCCTCGGTTAGCTGTAGTGGTTCAGCCGGTGGCTGAGCAGGAGGTGGTAGAAGTCCTCGAACGTGTTCACGTCCTCCTTCATCTCGTAGAGCGGCGGCTAGATCAGACACGATCACATCGTTCGGGTCGATCTCGGCAGGTGGTACCGCACGTTCGTCGTGAAATCGTTCGGGTGGTGCTTGAGTAGCTTTGCGTAGCTCAGTCAAGTCCTCCTCATCAGGTATCCACAATTCGGTACCATGTGCTTCTCGAAGTTGTTCTTTTGAAACCAAGATCGGGTGTCCTGAAGACTGTACCCAAACATTGTTGTCATCGGCACCGCCACTACCACCAGGGCCGACCACAGTAGCCACAATGAACCTTGCTGGGCATTGCTTGCCCTTCTTGTTCTTCGCCTGACGCCAGAAAGCCACTCGATCTCCCGGTGCGTAGTCTCCTCGGCAAGGTCGGTTAACTCGAAGCATCGCGCGCTTGAGAGACTCGGACCTGTCGTACTCGGTGAATGCCATGTCTGCGAGTGCTCGTACTCGGGCTCGTTTAGCAAGCTCGGCATCTGCGGTCATGGCGCTATGTACGACGGCAGAGTTAGCTGGATCGGTGATGCTGTCGGGGATCCTCGGGTCCTTACCGAAAGTCCACTGATATGGTGAAGCACCGCATTGTCGGACACGAGAATTGCGAGACTGGTTGATCGCAGGCGCCATCAGCTTCATGTCCTCAACTCCGGCAAGCTGCATCGTATCAATCACCTTCTTGGCCATGTGCTTCCAGAGTGTGATGTTAGCCTCGACTCGTCCTGATGGCCAGTGAGCTTCAGCTGGGGGCTTCTCGACGTGAACGTCGTGGGCCTCAAGATGTTCAACAAAAGCGGCCTGGAAAGCTCCATCACGATCGCACGCCACATGATCTGGATGACCAGCCCAAGATAACCAAGCCAAATTAAAAATTTCCAGCAACTGAGTAGGATCACGAGTCGGACAATGAACCACCACCATCAGTAAACCTGACATCTCCAAAATTCCCAAGAACTGATGTGTCGTAAGAGCAGAATCAGGTAGGTAAAAGAAATCCAAACCAACTCGAGCATTGAACGAACCCATATATGGAATCTTGGCGGGCCGTGGGCGTCGTGGTTTGACGTTTCGTAAACGTGAACTGCATCGCAGACGTCGGCTGAGATCAATCGCAACCTGGCTCGCGTCGCTCGCGTTCAGGAACCTCGTGAAATCAGCCTGCAGCGGGTGGCTCAAGTTCTGGTGCATCCTAGCAACGATGGGGGCGGCACGCTTCTCCTCCGGCGTGAGCGGAGGTCCGGCGAACCAAATCTCGTCGCCAGCCCGTTGTTGGACAGGCTGAGGCTGAAGTTCGTCTGGCTGTGGTTCGTCGGGTACTGGTACTGGCTGTCGTGATTCGCCTTCGACTGGTGGTCGAGGTGGTGCTGGTACTTCGCCGACTGGAGCACGTCCGATAATGAACAAACCGTAGCGTACTGGGTCTTGAAATCGTTCTCGTGGTGCGTAGGCCTCTGGGACGTACTCATGCTCGACGACGATGCGATTATCTTCGAGTAGAAGAACGGAACATCTATGAGCGTCTGGACCATACTCAGGTTTAAGACGCTTCGCCTTCGGCTGGAAGGCGGCCTGCATGCACAGGATCTGCCAGGGAACCAATTCGGACACCTGCCTCCACATCTCTGAGTCCTGCGCCACCTGAGCTGAGGGGGCGTTCCTTCGACTCATGACATCGACGACCGATTGCATGATGTTCTTCCACTTTATTTCGTCCACGTCGGGAGCCGAATAGCAGACGTGGTGCACAGTAGGGGCTGGAGCGTCGTAGGAGACGGGGTAATAACTGCACAGGTAGATGCCGTGTCCGAACTCCTCGCTCTCGATGACCCTGGTGAGACCTCGGCAGATGGCGTCTGCTAGCTGCCAGGTGTAGACCTGTGAGAGCTTGGTGTTGCCATTAGGTCCACCTCCTTGCACTTCTTCATGTGGATGGCTGTGGTCGCAGTGTCGGTCGAGCTCTTGAATGAGAAGTGGATGCGTACCCAACCAACGAACCAACTTCTTCATGGGGAGTCCCTGGTTGCCGACCATGCCGGACATGCACATATTCGAGGTGCACTCGTAGTTGTCCTGCCTGAGCTTGACGATTGCCTCCTCGCGCCACGAGTCGGCAGTAGCGGGATTCTCAAGCAGGGCGCGATTGCCGTAGTCCTTATGCTTATCGAAGATGTCCTTCGTGAAGGTGATGAAGCACCGCTCCTCATCGCGTAGGTCCTCCAGCACCTCGGGCATCTCCTTGTAGTTGACGTTGCGGTTGAGCAGCGACCAGAGTGTACACGGAAGCTGGATGATGACCAAGCGTGGCCGCCACCTGTCGATCGTATCGAGCACTTCCTTCCTGGCCTTCTGCTTCTTCAAGTCCTGACCGAACAGTTTGTCCACGGGTTGGAGAGCTCGCATGCCCCAGCCGTTGGCGCGGTCGGCGGCATGCAGGGCGATGCCGCACTCGCCCGCGAAGATCCCGTAGATGTCGAAGCCGCGTCGCTGGCGTCGTGGAAAGCGGCTCTTCTGCATTCGTCTCTCATAGACGCGCTTCTCGAGCTGCGAGTTGTTGTAGGCGGACTTGGCCATGCCGTAGCACCTCTTCGCCTGACCCGTCGTTAATTGGCTTCCGCCTGAGGTGGTCGCTCCCAGCTCGAGTCCTGCTCCTCGCTCATCGCCTCCGCGCTTGGTGACCTCCTCCTTCGTAGACTCGATGATCTTCGCGTCGCAGGTGGGCGCCCAGGCCGTGCTGATGGAGGCAAGCGCTGAGCCGACGAGGAAGGCGGCGCGCATGAACTGCTTACCGATGGATTGATGCGATCGATCTTTGCGCCTGGAGTCTCTCGCGTCCCGTGGAGATCCCAAAAGACCACGTCCTTCGTCCTGATCTGGTACTTCTCGCCCTTCCAGACCGTCCCGCAATAGAGGCACTCCTTGAACCTCCCGGCTGGAACTGTGTACTCGTGCTCCCCGTTGGTAGGATGGCAGCGCGTCTTGTTCAGATCTGGATAGCATGACATCCTTGTCCGTGATCCTGTCCTGGTATCGGGAATGAAGCTGTCCACGGTCTTGTCCTGACACAGAATCTGCATCGCTGGAAACTGTCTGCTGAGAAAGCTGTCGATCACTTTGTACCTTTGATTCCTGTCGAACATTCTGATGACCACAAACACTGCCTGAATGAGAATCGCCCATCGTGCCCGCAGGTCTTCGGTAGTGACCTTGGGAGTCCGTGGCATACACGGTCTCTGGATATGGAGAATGAAGATCGTTTGAGGCTGTCCTCTTAGAATGACCTGGCGCCGAAATGGCTCTGGTATCGATCGTGTAGTTTGCTTCGGCTGAGAACGGAACATGTCGATGGATCTCCGTGTCACTGTTTCGTTCCTCATCGTCATTCTCCTGGCGTATTCTCGTAGATCGCCCCGGACCGCCGGGCCCGGGCCCCAATCGTGGTCTCGGAAATACTCATAGAACTTGTCGATCGAATCGGGGACGTTTCGACGTAGCTGAGGTACTGCTCGATCGGGTTCGGGCTTGCGGTGTCGTAGTCATCGCTGCTGTCGTTCGACTCGCTCGGGATAAGGTACGTCGTGGTGTTCTCGGTCGGCTCGATCGGAATGATGAACTTCGCGTTGATCTCGGTTGTCTCGATCGGTGACGTGAGCTGACCGACGATCGCAGAGAGATAGTGAGATGTGATTCGACTCTCGCAGGCTGCACTCGCACACCGAAGCTGTATATGTGTCAATCTCAAAGCCTGCGTCGACTGGAAAACCTGTAACTGGCCAGTCGTCGATCCGAACTGCGAGATGTCCACTCTTAGACATCACCAGCTGTACGTTCGGAAGCTGAGCGACCAGAAAATGGACTCGAGAACCAGCGGGGTCGATCACGCAACCAAGATCTGTCATCAAGTCTCTTCCGCCCAGGAAAGGTAAACGAGCCGTCGCCACGTCATCAATCGTTGAAGCGTGCAAAACCATCGCACGTCCGTGAACTCCGACTGGTATTGACCAACGTTCTGTACTCGTCATCGGCTCGCCAGGGCCGAAGCGATACTGTTCACGTTCGGGTTGAGAGCGTACCTGTAGACCCAGTCGGTCTAGATAGCGTTCTTGAAATAGTCGAAGCCCTCGCAGTCCAGCGACCGTCGTCTGGCACGCAGTGTCGAGCGCCAGAAGGTTGGCGTCGCTGTCGATGTTCACCGTGCTGAAAACGTCCTTCACCATCGTCATCATGTAGATCGAGCGCTCCTTATGGAAGCTCTTCGTATTGAACCTCGTCCTCTGGCCGCCGTTGCCGTACGTCATCATGATGTGTCGTGCGTGATCGGGCTCTTGTTGTGATGTACTTGTCTCGTGAAGTCCGCACTCTCGGACAGCACTCTGACGTCGTGAACCGGCAACCTGAGGCGGCGTCGTACCGAGTGTCTCGTGGATATTGTTGGTCGCCGCTAGGACCTGATGTACATACTCAGATTCACAAACTGCGGGTAATCTGTTCGCACGGTAACCGTGTCTCGTCGAAGCCGAAGATGCGCCTGAAGTCGTTCGTCCATCTTGATCGTGTTCGGGTTGGGCAGGCTGCTGATGAGCAGGTGGCCACCAGGCGTCGGAAGACTGTGGTGCTTCGTTCGCACTCCGTGTAGCCGTCGTGCCAGTTGATGTTCTCTTGGAGGCTGGCGCTCGGCACTGGCGGTCACCTGCCCAATGGCCGATCTCGCCACACGCCGAGCAGTTGGTCACCTTCTTGAGGTCCTCCAACGACATGCCACGTCGTGCCTTGCCTCCGTCATTGCCCTTGCCTTTGCCGGAACGATTCGGCTGGTAGCCCTTGCCGTGCTTACCTTTGCCCTTGCTGCCCTTCGTGTTGTAGTAACCTCGTGCTCTGTTGGCCTGATTGAGACGATCATGAGCCTGCTTGAACGTAACATGAGCAGTGTGAATCTCTCTAGCCAACGCCTCGGGTAGCTGCTCGCCCCAGAAGTCGCCGGAATCTTCCTCCCAGCTGTTGTCGTACGAGTCATCATGTCCAAAATCTGCGTCGGTCACCTGCCAATCCTCATGGTCGTGCTGGTAGTCGGGCTCGGTGACCTCCCTCTCGTACGTATCCTGGTTCGTGACGTGAGCACTATACTGAGGTCTGTACTTGCGATCTCCTTGAAATCTGTTGCGCGGCACCAGCGGCATGGGAAATAGAATAGCCGCTTGCTCCTTCAGGGGCTTCCACTCGAACTTCGAACCTGCGGCCATCAATAATGTGGCCTGTGTCTTGTGGTCCAGCTGCGAACTCTTCATGAACTGCCTAATGATGATTGGATCTGGAATGGCCAAATCTACCGACCTTGCCTGGAACACTGCCTTGTCCACTCGAGTGGCGAGCTGGAGTAAGGTCTCGCCTGGCTTAACGTGCTCCATGTGAAAGAAATCGTCCATTGCGGCGCATATCTTGACCGTCGGGCGTTGATCGGAATATGCCAACCTGTCGAGTAAGAGCTCCACACCGTTTGGAACTGCAAAAACTGTCGGGCTCTCGTCCTCTACATGGTCGAAAGCTTTGTCTCTGAGCGCTGCATACAGTCTTGGTGCCATCTCCTCGGGGCCGATGATGTTCTTCGCAATCAAAACCCAGTTCTCGACCTGCGCCTTGTAGCGTCTGAATATCTTGGGATCCTCCATGTTGCCATCGAACTCTGGAGGCGGCGGTAGGTTACCTCGAGGTCTGGAGCGAGGATCGTCTTGTGGATCACGACCTTTTCCTCGCGTGCCTCCTTTGGCCAAGAACTCTCCATCATCGTCGTCATTGCCCTCATCTGCAGCAGCGCGGCCACCAGCTGGTGGCGTGTTGGGAGGTGTACTCCTCCTCGACATGGCGGCATTTGTCCGTAGGAAAGTTGCTCTGCGCTACCAATTCAATAATATCAACTCGAAACTAGGTTTCTCGGAGCGTGGTCCGATGCACAGGACCTTTGGGATCTCTGGAATGTGGGCTCTGCGAACCTCAATGACTTTTCTCGCCTGGTTGCACACAAGCGGGCGCTGTCGCCAAACAGCTCAAGGGCCCTCCGAAGCCCAGACGGCAGCGGAGGCAGCGGGTGAGAGGGAGAGAACGGGAGCAGGCACGGGTAACCAGTGCACATGAGATGTGAGAGAGGGGATTGGGGCAATGATAAACGTGAGCGATATTGCAGGGGCCACGAAACGCTTCACTGGGTGGGTGAAAATGCGAAATTTGGTGTTTCGGGACGCATGCGGACGGTGGCATTGGGGCCTTCGGTGGAGTTCCCTGCTGGGTGGGTGATAATGCGAAATTGGATGTTTCGGGACGCATGCGGGCGGTGGCACCCGGGGCCTTCGGTGGAGTTCCGTATGTGGCCACGAGACGCTGTACTGGGTGGGTGAACATGTCAAATAGGATGCTTCGGGACACATGCGGACGGTGGCACTGGTGCTTTCGGTGGAGCCCCCTATGGGGCCACGAAGCGCTGTACTGGGTGTGCGGAAATGCAAAATTGGATGGTTCGGGAGGCGTGCGGACGGTGGCATTGGGGCTTTCGATGGCTCCCTACGGGCCACGACACGCTGTAATGGGTGGGTGGAAATGCCAAATTGGATGTTTGGGGACGCATGCGGACGGTAGCACTGGGGCCTTCGGTGGAGCTCCCTATGGGGCCACGAAACGTTGTACTGGGTGGGTGAAACGCATGGAGGGGGGAGGGGGAGGAGGGAGGAAGGAGGGAGGAGAAGGAACGCGGGGACCGTCTCTTCAAAACAAGGACCCAACACCACAGGATGGTTGGGAAACAATAATTCTAAAAACTACTCGAAAAATCGTCCCCATACTGATTTTTAGCTCTTCTTGAACGCTCCTCCTGTAGAGGGACAGGCCCGACTTCAGGCCAGGACGAGGATCAAATCGGGTGCGGATACTTCGAGAATCTCTGAGATCCAGCGGCTCTGGAGGATGTCTCGGGCGCCGCGCCCTCCTCAGAGCAATCCCGGAGCACTCCGAGAGCGCTCCGGAACGCTCTGGAACGGACTTTATCCTCCTCCCAGCCCCGTCCGGTGGGGCACACGTTTGGGCCCCAGTTGCCGGCTCCAGGCCCACGCCGCGCGCAAGCTTCTGCACGAAAGGCGACAGCGGTGCCGCCCGCGCAGCATTCGGCCCCTGCGCAGCTTTCAACCTGTCGAGGAACTCACTGCAAGCCGCGAAGTCCTCGCGCACCTCGTCCGGCACCTTGATGTCTGCCTGCTGCGCGAGCTCATGTGCAAAGGCCAGCTGCTTCTCGGTGGGCGGGCCCGGCCCCCGCCTCGGCCACCGCGCAGCATTCAAACGCTCGATGAACTCTCTGCAAGCCGCGAAGTCCTCGCGCACCTCGTCCGGCACCTTGATGCCTGCCAGCTGCGCGAGCTCCTGGGCAAAGGCCAGCTGCTTCTCGGTGGGCCTCGGCTCCCGCGCAGCATTCAAACGCTCGATGAACTCACTGCAAGCCGCGAAGTCCTCGCGCACCTCGTCCGGCACCTTGATGCCTGCCTGCTGCGCGAGCTCCTGTGCAAAGGCCAGCTGCTTCTCGGTGGGCCTCGGCCACCGCGCAGCTTTCAACCTGTCGAGGAACTCACTGCAAGCCGCGAAGTCCTCGCGCACCTCGTCCGGCACCTTGATGTCTGCCTGCTGCGCGAGCTCATGTGCAAAGGCCAGCTGCTTCTCGGTGGGCGGGCCCGGCCCCCGCCTCGGCCACCGCGCAGCATTCAAACGCTCGATGAACTCTCTGCAAGCCGCGAAGTCCTCGCGCACCTCGTCCGGCACCTTGATGCCTGCCAGCTGCGCGAGCTCCTGGGCAAAGGCCAGCTGCTTCTCGGTGGGCCTCGGCTCCCGCGCAGCATTCAAACGCTCGATGAACTCACGGCAAGCCGCGATGTCCTCGCGCACCTCGTCCGGCACCTTGATGCCTGCCTGCTGCGCGAGCTCATGTGCAAGGGCCAGCTGCTTCTCGGTGGGCGGGCGCGGCCTCCGAACAGCTTCCAAATCGCTGATGAGCTCGCTGCAAGCCATGGCGTTTTCGCGCGCCTTGCCCGGCACCTGGAAGCCGACGTCCTGCGCGAGAGCATGTGCATACGCCAGCTGCTTCTCGGTGGGTGGTGACGGCATCACTGTCCGCGTGTCCACAAACCTGACGAACGGTTTCCAGAGCTCTGGGTTCCGGCCTCAGCATGCGGCGGACCGCATCACATTCCAGACCCCCGACCGCCCGATCTTGTCACAGCCCAGACTCGGGTCGGGCGAAAGGGGGGGATAGCAAAGGGGGGGTTCGAGAATCAGCTCACGTAGCTGATTTTCCCCGGCGCCGGAGGCGGCTAATGTATCGAGGAATGGGCCCCTCGGTGGGGCCGAAACCAGCTGCATGCAGCAAATTTCGTAACTCGGGGATGGACAGACCCCCCTTTAGCAAAACGTGGTTTAGTGAAAACGACCTGAGGCCCAAACCTGGCGGGCGCAAGCCTGGCAAATGACGGCCACGCGCCCTCTCGAGAACCGAAAACGGACAATTCACTAATCGACGTGTTACTGTTGGGGGGTTCTGTCCAGCCCCGAGTTAACCCCCCCTTTCCCAATCCCCCCCCCTTCCGTCCGGCCCGACGGATCACAACGATAAAACCGTGATCTGACCGCAGACGCGACGGCACGGCCGAGCAGGGCCGGTCGTGGGACCGGAGATGGGGGGCGCACACAAGGAGGTACTGCTACCGCTACTTACTTCCCAGGCCTCTCTCTCCCGGGGAGCGTTCTGGCCAGAATCGCGAGGCGAAGCCAGCGGCGGCGCGGGGCCCCCAGGCGGCCCAAGAGCCGAGAACGAGGCAAGGATAGCGGTTTGGTACACGTCGTTCATGTCTAATCGTGCTCATTTCTAATTGTGCTCGTTCCTAGTTGTTTCTGGCCCCCCAGTGGCCAGGAAGAGGCCCAGAATGGAAGAATCAGACATGAAAGGATCTTGGCCACCCAACAAAAATCAAAGACCTTTCGAAGACTTAGAAACGAACACTGTGTACCTCTTCCTCGTCTGAGGAGCGCTCTGGCCAGGAGAGCACGCCAGCGCGCGCTCTCGGCGGCCGCCACGGCTGGGCTCAAACAAAAGAAGCAAACGCGGCACGAGCAGACACTTTTGGCGCTCCGAGCGGGTTCCTCGGAACCTGCGCCAGGCCTCGAGTTCAACAGTGTGTTCCGTTTTCGTCTTGTTTTCGTCATCCCTAGGTCTGTCTTCGCTCCACACGTGCTGCAAGACGAAGTCAGAGCGAAAACGCTCCACGAGATTGCCGCCAAAAAAACACCGTGTAGCTCGAGCCTCGACCTGCGCTGGACACCCCTCCCTGGCGCGCAGCGCGCGCCCGAGGGCGGCGCTCGAGGCTCCGCCCCGGGGGGGCCACCGGCGCGGCTCCGAGCAAGCCGCGCGGAGCGCCCCCGAAGGGCCGTGCTCGTGCCGCCCTGTCCTCCCCGAGGCTCGGCGATCGCCGTCTTGCCCTCTTCGATCGGGGAGACGTGAGACTCGGGTACGGGGGGCTCGGGTTGGCCCGACGGGGCCATCATAGAAATGACGAGGCCCAATCTGAAATTTGACGCGAGCTCCCGCTGCAGACATCCCACGAAAACTGGACCGTCAAAACCCAGGACGCGCTCGTCAAAAAAACGTCGGCAAACCCGAGTTCCGGCTTACCGGGTCTTGCGTTTCCCCGATCCGAGGTCGTGCTCGTGCCCTCTTGTCCTCTTCGGGGATCGGCGATCGCCCCTGGCGCTGCGGGCCCGGCACACGAGGTCAGGAACATCCCCGCCGGCTGGGTGCGCCGAGCCCGCGCGTGCAGGGGCCGGTGGCGCGCCGAAGCGCTCGCCGCGGCGCGCGGGGCCGCCGCGGCGGTCCTGTGGCAGTTTGTGCGGTCACGCCCAGGCTCAGGCCCACCGCCCGAGCTTAGGGGGCCCTGGAAACCACAGGGCCGTTTTTCTTACCGGTTCCGTTCTGCCGTTTTTTTGCCAATTCCGACGCCGTTTTTTGACCGGTGCCGTCGCCGTTGTTTGACTGGTTCTGGCTCCGGTTCCAATCCTGGAGCCGTTTTTTTGCCGTTTCCGGTCGCCGTTTTTTTGCCGCTTCCACTTTCAAGGGTATTTTTTTTTGGAAACGGTGAAAAAACGGTCCTGCCGCTTCCGGGGCCCACAAAGCGCCCGAGCGACTGGGAAGGGGTTCGACGACTTTTCGCCAGTCGACTTGCGGGGATCGGGCCAGGTGAATCCAGGTAGGTGCAGATCAATCGAGGTCAACCCAGGGAGACCTGGGTAGAGATCCAAGTCAATCCAGAGATCTCAGTGGAAAGTTGGAGCAAATCGCGGCCGCTCCAGCGCGAGTCGAGGGACGTCAGAAGTCGTCAAGCCCTTGACGATACTCCGAGTTTCTTTATAAGCGTCGGGGGGGGCGTCACCCCCGCCGACAGCCCCACATCGACCCCCGTCGCGGACAGCCATCGCGCGCCGAAGGCGCTCCGGAGACGAGGTTGACCCCCGTCGGGGGGGTACCCCCCACGCTTATTAAGAAACCCAGAGTAGGTAGGGGTTAAAGGTGGGGTGCGTCCTGGCCCTATGGCTGTGTTTTGGACGCCCGGCATGGGTAGGAACAAAATGGGCACGATGTCCAACATCAAGTGTTGTCCAAAACCAGCAGCGGCCGCTTTTGGGCAGGCAACCTTCTGAATCAAAGAGACAACGTGCGCGGCGGTACCGACAACCAACCTTTTTCAAAATGGGTAAGAACTGATGTCGGTCATTGTCCCCACTTTTTGCGTACTCACTTCGTTCGCGCCAGTGTGTGTGTGTGTGTGTGTTGTGTTGTGTTGTGTTGTGTTGTGTTGTGTTGTGTTGTGTTGTGTTGTGTTGTGTTGTGTTGTGTCGTGTTGTGTTGTGTTGTGTTGTGTTGTGTTGTGTTGTGTTGTGTTGTGTGTTGTGTGTGTTGTGTGTGTGTGGGTGTGTGGGTGGGGGGGGAGGGGGCGTGCGACCTCCAAGAATCCTGCCCTCACCTGTCACAAAAGAGTCATGCTCCCTGGAAGTATGTGCAGTCAAATGTTTGCCAACCCCAAAATCATCGCGCCACTGGCACTGGGGGCCTTTTGGGGCCTCCTGGGGGCCCTCCGGGGCCGAGGGCTCGAAACGTCTCCTCGGGTTCCCCATCTCGGCCCCCTCTTGGGGCTCTCTTTGGACCCTCGGGCCGTCTTGGGCGCCTCTTGGGCGCCTCTTGGGCCGTTTTGGGGCCCTCGTGGAGGTCTCTGGGGCCGTCTTGGGGCCATCTTGGAGGCCTCGTGGGCCGGCTTGGAGCGCGGGGAAGCCGACAAGGCGAGAACGCTGAAATCTTTCAAAAGCCAAGAGGCAAAATCAATGAGTGCTGCCTCTTGGGGCCCCCTTGGGAGGCCTCTTGGGAGGCCTCTAGAGGTGCTCCGCCTTGGGCGTCCTGGAGCGATCTTCTGGCGACGCGGAGCATTCTTGGACCCTCTTGGGGGCCTCTCGGAGCTCTCTTGGCCCGTCTTGGTCCTCTTGAGCCCCGAAAAGTCATGCGACAAGCCGCCGGGAGCCGCGACAAGCCCCAGGAGATCTGTGAAGTTAGGCTCTGGGCCCCTGAACGACCACCCCAGGAGGGAGGATTGCAAAAAAACCCTTGGGTTTTTTTGCAATCCTTGGGTTTTTTTTTGCAATCCTGGGTTTTTTTGCAATCCAGGGTTTTTTTTTGCAATCCTTCGTTCAAGGAGGTTTTTTTTTGCAATCCTTCGGAGGCTCAGAGGATTGGGCAAAGGACCTGAGTTGGCGGAGACCGCGGGGGGGAAGGTGAGAAAGGGCGGGCCTCCTCAGAAGGCTCCGAAGTCCCCCGGCGCTCTCAGAAGTCTTCTGAGCCTTACCCGAAGACACCGAAGACTTCCGAAGACTTCCCTGAGAAGTTCCGCCGCCTACTGAGAAGGCCCTCTCTTTTTCACTTCCCCCCTCGCTCGCCGCCGATTAGGGGAATGGGCAAAGGACCTGAGGACATGCCCACTCCGTGCCCAGCGGCACGGTGACGGATTTCAACTGCGGAAGAAGCAGGCGGCACAACCTCGATGCGACTGAGAGGGCCCGCCCCTTCTGAGAAGGCCTTCTCCTTCTCACTTCCCACCCCTCGCTCGTCGCCGATTAGAGGAGTGGGCAAAGGACCTGCGGACACTCCCACTCGGTGCCCAGCGGCACGGTGGCGGGAGGGGGGGGGAGAGGAGGAGGAGGGGGAGGAGGAGGAGGAGGAGGAGGAGGAGGAGGAGGAGGAGGAGGAGGAGCAGGAGGAGGAGTAGGGGAAGAGGAGGAGGAGGAGGAGGAGGAGGAGGAGGAGGAGGAGGAGGAGGAGGAGGAGGAGGAGGAGGAGGAGGAGGATTGCCCAGCGGCACGGCGGCGGATTTCAACTCCAAGAGAAGCAGGCGGCACAACCTCGGAATCGCCCTCACGCTCACGCAGACCAACACAATAAGGAAGAACGGCGGCACGAACACCACGAGGTAAGTCAACAATGTCGACATCGCCAACATGTTCAGGCACACCCACGCGTACAGGAGGAGAGTCGGCAGGAGCACCCGGACGACGTTCAACACAAACCGGATCACCACCACGGCCATGCATATCAGCACTGTCATGTTGGACTTCGGCACCGTGGGGCTCAGCGCTCTCATGTTCCAAGGCCGCGCTAACGGCGATGTTGCTTAGCGGTGATGTTGGAAACCAACCTGTAGGACATCACGATCCACAGTCTCCTGTATTTCCCAATCTGCAAATGCATCGAACGAAAACGACACAGAGGATTGCAGGCAAGCGCGAGCCACGCGTTCCCACAATACCGGGACCTGCACCGCCGTTACCTACGTCGCCGTTCGCGCATCTACGGGTTTCGCACGTCGGCCCCGTGGGGCTGAGCAACAGCATGCACGGGAACGTCAAGGGCAAACGCAACCGCGCCCCGAGACCGCGCACGAAACTCGGGAACACTCCGGCCAGCAGCCCGCTGACGCCACAGGGAGGTAGCCAGCGGCGTCGCCGAAGCAAGATCCAAGCATAGTCGAGATATGCGAACGTGCTCCACAGTCGAAGTGGGGATCTCTGCAGCCGTCGCCACTGCAGCAAGCAAGGCAATCCCTGCATGCGATGTTCGTCGCAATCCGCGGGCCAACGCCGAGGACCTTCAAGTAATACAAATCGAGTGCCGTGGACGGGCCATGGCAATCCAAGGCCCGAGCAGGCGCATCAGCAGCATCGCCCTGACCAGCAGCCCTCTCACGACGAGCGCCACAGGCACCAGGAGGAGGAAGAGCGCGACAGGAAGCAGCGGCTGCAGGCCCACGCTGGACACATTCCCGGCCCCCCGACGTCATGATTTTTTTCATGACGCGACCCCCAAATTTCCGGCGCCAGGACCGGTGTTTCATCCTGGGTCGTTTTGTGACGGTCGTGAAGGCCCCCAGGAGCCGAAAATAGCGAAAAAAAAGTCCGTCATGCTTTTTTCATGACTCGAGGGGGTCTGGGTTCACAGCCGTCCACCTCACCGCACGCGCTCATGCAGAATGGCTTCGTAAAAAAAAGGCCTCGTTCAGACACCAGTCGTCAGGCACGGCAGAGGACGGTTTCCTCCGGGGCCGTAGGCGACCCAAGGAAGGGGAGGGGTAGGAGGAGGAGGTGGAGGAGGGGGAGGGGAAAGAGGAGATGGAGGAGGAGGAGGAGGACGAGGAGGAGGAGGAGAAGGAGGAGGAGAAGGAGGACGGGTCGCCTAAGCCCTTCAGAAAACCCCTCCACGTCAGGCACGGCAGAGAAGTGCGGAAGCAGAGCCGTGGCACACGTCAGCAACGACGCAGGGGGGAGGGGGGGGGGGCGCACCGCAACCAGACGGCGGTGAGGAAGAAGAAGGCGACGCAGCCCGCGGGGCGCACGGGCACAGCAGCGGCGATGGAGACGACGTGGGGGAAGCACCCACGCAAGGCGGTGAGGAGGGAGAAGACAACGATCCAGCAAAGCTACTACCAGCAAGGACAACGTCCCGCTCAAGCCTGGAGGTCGGTGTGCGTCGGCTCTTTTTGGTGTGCTCAGCTCCGCAGTGAAAGAGCAATGACAAAATGAAGATCGTTTTCGCAACACACTCCTGGTGGCACGACGCTCAGCGAGCAAACGAACTGGGCGACCATCCGCAGCGCGTGTGGGAAGCCAACCGTGCAATCGAAAAGGCATGCGATAGACAATCAGCAGACAAGAGCGAGTCCAGCGTCAGCACACGATTGTCCATCAAGCACGGCATGGCAGCAACACCAAGCGGAACGTCTGGTACACGATGTTTGGCGCGGCCAGCCTGCTTGTTCATGGCCCACATCTGAGCGGTCGGGTCGGCGTCGAAGTGGGGGGTGGCATGGACATGAGCATCTCGCAGGATGTGCGCGTGAACTCCAGAGACAGTCTGCACCAGAGAGCGCGCGGCGAGACCCTTCACGCCATCCCTGGCGCTTGAAGCCAAACGCAACGGCACGGCGAGCTGGCGCATCCCGGAGGGACGAGCCTGCAGATGCATCCGTCCCCGAGCACGGTCACTGCCAGATCTCACTTCTTGGGCAGGGACCGACCGTCCTGGCATTCCTGTAGTCCTACCACGAAATGTTCCCAGAACCCAAAAATGTTCGAATCACAAAAACAATCTTCTCAGAACATGAACCCGATGTGTTGAGCCAAGACAATATCCGCCAACAAAGCTCTAAGAAGGTTCTTAGAACATGGTTTGGTAGGGCTGTAGGCGAGCTGGGACGCTTCGCCACTGCTTGAACTTCTCGGGCGACCTGCAGCGCACCGTGCAGACCGCCACCCCCGCGAAGCAGCCACCGCGCGACCCGGCGGCGGCGCTCACCACCAGCGGGCGGGGAGCGCGGCGGCGCGTGCGGGGCCCCGGCCTGGCATGTGGCCCGAGCCACAGCGGCTTGAGCCAACACGGCTGGAGCCAAAATGGCTACGGAGGAGGAGGAGGAGGAGGAGGAGGAGGAGGAGGAGGAGGAGGAGGAGGAGGAGGAGGAGGAGGACCCCCCCATCCTCCCGTCTCCCCCGTCGTAACTATGGCAGTGGTGGTGGATAACTGGCCCATCGGCAACCCCTGCGGCCGTGCAGTAAAGCTGTGGTTCTCGGCCCCGCCGGCCTGCGCCAGGCCCCACCCGCTCTGCGAGGGCGGCATGGGCCCGTTGGCGGCCACCCAGCCGGCGATGAACCCGCTGCAGCGCTCCTCGCTCCAGCGCACGTCCTCGAGTCTCCAAAGACCATCGGGACGATTTTGGAATGCGGGGAGCCGACACTGACACAGACATAACCTGGCCGAGGTCCGCGCGGATTTCTCGGACCGGCGCCGGGGTCCCCCGGCGGCGCCTCCGGCGCCGCCCCTGGCGCGCTCGGGAGCGTGCTCCGGCACCGCTCTGAGAAATCCGCGCGGCACTCCGAAAGTGTATGTTGATGTATTTGCTTGTTCCCTGGAGGTCGGAGTATCGGTAAGATCGACATGGGAAAGGAACGAATGGGTAA
>CAUYUJ010014248.1:62500-65000 GCA_963575745.1 Prorocentrum cordatum | reverse complement strand
GGTCCCGAGGCCCAGTGAGGGCCCCCAGGGGCCGAACATAGTGAAAGACCTCACGCCGTGATTTTTGTCGCAGCGCGATGGGATCTGGGTTGGAACCACCAAAGGGTTCTCGGGGCCCTCGCCGTGCCCCCGGGGCCGCACAGGAGCGTCGACCAAGATGGAGAGCTGGCCCCTTCGGAACAAAATGAGTCGAGGCCGTCGGGGGGGCCCACGTCGTGGACGAGAGCATGACGCCGGGGGAGGCCTGGGGCGTGCGGTCCCCTGACCTTCCAGGAGGGCTAAAAAATAGCACCAGGACCTCGATATCTTAATTCCCGTCGAGGTTTTAGGCGGCCCAGATAGGTCTATAGGTCTGGACGGCTATGTTTTAGCACTCTGGAAGGTCAGGGTCAGTGCTGGGAGTGCTGGGGCTGAAGCGGCAGAGGAGGAGACCGTCAAACATCGAGTGGCAGGCCAGCGAGGCGCGTCGTTCACTGCCCGCCGCGGCCGTCGTGCTGCCCCATGGGGATGGCCGAGAAAGGAACGGAGGCGCTTTTCTGGCCACGGCGAGCCTGTGCCACGAGTATGTTTTTTGTTTATTGTTCTTTTCCTTTCAACCTCTGGAATGTTTTCCACAGCAGCGAAGGAGGTGGCTACAGCTGCTGGAGGAGGGGAGGACGGCCTCCACTCCAAGGAAAAACCACTGGGGGAGGCGGGCCAAACTGCCTTTGCCAGGAGCAGGCCCCGACCTAGATCTAAGGGACGGGCCAAACACCAGAGCCCCTCCCGAGCCCGAAGCGGTCCTTGCTTCAGCGCCCTGGCTGCACACTGGCGCACACACGACACGCGCCACAGAGGGAGTTCGGGACGCATCCTTCGGCCAGCAAGCTGGCCATCGCTCGGACGTCCAATCTCTGTGTTTTTTTAGGTTTCGTGCGTGGTTTTTCCGCCAAATGATCAGGGATGCTCCTCGCCGAAAGAAACATGCACACGTTCGAGCGATGCCAAGGAAAGGGGGAGCGAACAACGACATGGATATGACAACTCAGAAGTCCGCTGGGATTTCTCGGATCGGCGCTGGACCCCCCTCCCTGGGGCTCCAGCGCAGAGCCGAGAAATCCGGCGCGGACCGTCGAAAGGTCGTGTGTTGTGCAGCTGCTTGCCATCGCTCGGACGTTCATCCCCGTGTGAGTGTGTCGGTTTTGTGCATGCCTGTTTTGCCGGATGATCCAGGACTTTGTGGGCCCCGGAAACGGCAGGGCCGTTTTTTCACCGTTTCCTAAAAAAATGTCCCTTGAAAATGGAAACGGCAAACAAACAGCGACCGGAAACGGCAAAAAAACGGCTCCAGGATTGGAACCAGAGCCGGAACTGGTCAAAAAACGGCGACGGAACCGGTAAAAAAACGGCGTTGGAATCGGTAACAAAACGGCCCTGTCGTTTCCAGGGCCCACTAAGATCCAGGATGCTCCTCGGTGGCCCCAGCCGAGTTCCAATGCACACGTCCGAGCGATGCCAAGGCAGCCGTTTCTTCGTCGACCGTCGGCGGCGGTCGGCGCTGCTGGAGGAGGAGGAGGAGGAGGAGGAGGAGGGGAGGAGGAGGAGGAGGAGGAGGGGGAGGAGGTGGTGGAGGCCCCGATCGGCGGCGCCGCGGGTCAAAGCGGCGGTCGGCGGCGGCCGGCGCCGGCCGGCCGCGGGCGGTCGGGAAGGCGGCTCGGCGGCCCGACCGCCCGCGGGGTCGGGCGGGGAGGCGGCGCCGCAGCGCTGCGATCGGCGCCGAGGCGCGCGAGGGCGGCGGGCGCGCTGTGGCGCGGGCGCGTGCGGCAGCGGGAAGCTGTGCTGCCCCCCGCGGGCGCGCGCCTGCTCGGGGGAGTCGCCGTCGCCGTCTCCTCCTCCACATCTCCTCCTCCTCCTCCTCCTCCTCCTCCTCCTCCTCCTCCTCCTCCTCCTCCTCCTCCTCCTCCTCCTACGCGTGGGCTACCCGCGCCGCGTGGATCGCTCGAGCGAGGGCCATCGCCGGCGTCACGACGGCGCAGATATCGTTCCACCTCGGCACCCCGGTCGATTTTCCGAGCACCTGGCGGCGTGCAGCCCTGAACGCCCTCGCTGGGGCAGCTGCCGCGTCGACGCGGCGAGAACCTGCCGCAATCGCCCCCGCGCTCCCCCTCCTCCTCCTCCTCCTCCTCCTCCTCCTCCTCCTCCTCCTCCTCCTCCTCCTCCTCCTCCTCCTCCTCCTGCTGGGGCCTTCCGGGCCTTGCCTCTTGGGCCTTCCCAGGGTCTTTGCCTGCTTCTGCGCCAACTGTGGCGCCTGGAGAGCTCGGAATCAAATCGGCTCTCCAAGAAGTTCCATGACCAGTCCATGGGCAAGCCGCCAACCCGAAATCGCGGCGGAAGGAGCTCGACATCATGAAGCAGCTCCGACGCGGGGTCAACCCGTTGACCAAGGTGCCCCTCGAGAGCGGCCGTCATTTGCCCGTCAGCGCCCTGCCCTCCAGCGGGTCGGAAAGAAATTTGTCAATTC
>CAUYUJ010014248.1:35000-57500 GCA_963575745.1 Prorocentrum cordatum | reverse complement strand
CCGCGGGCGCCCGCAAAGGGCAGGCCCCAGACGGCGCAGCGCACGAGCACCTGGGCAGGCGGGCGGAGGCCTCCTCCAACTCCTCCTCCTCCTCCTCCTCCTCCTCCTCCTCCTCCTCCTCCTCCTCCTCCTCCTCCTCCTCGCGACGTGGGCAGAATCGCGGTGCGGGAGGCCTTTCGAGTTCGGCCCTCTCACCGAAACTCGGGGCCGTCCAAAAACACAGCTCGGGATGAGGAACCGGTCCCGGGGATAGGATCGGGACGTCCAGGGATCTCGCATTGAAAAAATCAGGGACGTCCAGGGATCCTGCATTGAAGAAATCCCGTATTGAAAAAATCCCGCATTGAAAAATCCCGGGGATAGAATCGGGACGTCCAGGGATCCCGCATTGAAAAATCCAGGACGTCGCAGGTCTGGGCTTGAGCTCGTCTTCTTAAAGCCCGGAGGGGAATAACCAATCCGTGTTCCCAATCCGTAGGCGTATGAGGACACCACGCAGCATGCACAGCTGCGGCGACCGTTGTGTGGCGGTCCCCACTTATGGTACGCAACACATGCAATTACGTAAGTATGTAATGTATCTCCCACTGGGCGTCTTTTCGCCCTGCTTCGAGCCCCATGCACGGACCCTCACAGATCGATCCGGCTGGAGGAGGAGGAGGAGGAGGAGGAGGAGGAGGAGGAGGAGGAGGAGGAGGAGGAGGAGGAGGAGGAGGAGGGAGGGAGGGAGGGAGGGAGGGAGGAAGGGAGGGAGGGAGGGAGGGAGGGAGGGAGGCAGGAAGATGGGGCCCGGGGCTCCGTTCGCGATGTTGTGCGACGTTGCAGTTTTGTTTCGCAACGTCGGATCTCAGGGATGATTCGCGATAACGCCCATGACTGGCCCCGCCTCCCCCGGTCCTCCCCTCCTGGTCACATTACGACTCGCGCCAGCGCCGTCTGGGGACTAGACACGAACACTCTTCCCTGAGCACTGGGCGTTGCAACTTGTCCACGCTGGGCGGTCTCGCCCGGCTTCGGGCCCTGGGACTATCTCAGATCGATCTGGCCCGAAACATGCCGCCGAAAGAGGGGATCTGGGGGCTCCGGTCGCGACTGTTCGCGACACCGCGATTGTTTCGCAACGTCGGTCTGGCATTTTCCCAGACAGCGCAGGCGCGAATCGTGACGTGACCAAACCCCCCCCCGTTGGGGGGATAAAACGCGGCGTCCAGTCTGCAGCGGGCCAGATGGTCAAGGCTCCCAGACCCCCGACGGCATGATTTGTTCCTGACGCGACCCCCAGAAGTCCGGACCCATTCCCTGGGACCGGCTTTTCATCCCGAGTCGTTTTTGTTACTGTCCCGAGGCCTGGGAAGGGCACAGGGTGTCTAAAGCTCCGACCTCAATATTCCGCGTCGCACCGCGCCCCCTCCTGCCTCGCCCCCCCTTCGACCCCTCCCCAGCGTTCCCCAGTGGCCCAGTGGAACCTCTGCCCAATGCCCCCTACGCCCGACCATCTTATTCCGCGTCGCACCGCGCCCGCCCCCCCTCCGCGCCCCCCCCCGCCCCTGCCCACCCCCCCTCCGCCTCGATCATGTTGTATTCCTCGCCGCACCGCGCCCCCCTCCTCCTCTCCCGGCGTTCCCCAGAGGTCCCCAGTAGAATTTCCGCCCAGTGCCCCCATCCGCCCCGACCACTTTCATTCCGCGCCGCGCCGCGCCCGCCGTCCCTCCCCCCGCCCCATCGGTCCAGTGGGGCCGCCGCCCCGTGCCACCTCCGCCCCGACCATGTTATGCCGCGCCGCACCGCACCCCCCCGTCTCCTCTCCCTGGCGTTCCCCAGAGGTCCCCAGAGGTCCAGTGGAACCTCCGTCCAGTGCCCGCTCCGCCTCGACAACTTGTTTCCGCGCCGCACCGCGCCCCTCCCTCCCCGCCCCCCCCCCCAGCGTGCCCCAACGGCCTGGTGAAACCTCCGCCCAATACCCCCTCCGCCCCGACTACTTTATTCCGCGTCACACCGCACCGTGCACCCCCTTCCCAGCGTTCACCAGTGCCCCAGGGCCCCAGTGGAAACCTCCGCCCAGTGCCCCCTCCGCCCCGACCACTTTATTCCGCGTCGCGTCGCCCCCCCCCCCTCCCCAGCGGTCCCCCGCATCCCAGTGGAACTCCCGCCCAGTGCCCCCGCCGCCCCGACCACTTTATTCCGCGTCGCGTCGCAACCCCTCCCTGGCTCCGCCCCCCCTCCCCATACCTCCCCACCTGTTTCGCATCGCCCCCGCCGCCTCCCCACCTGTCCCCATTTCCAGCTCTGTCCTCAGCGGCTCCCTTGTCTTCGCCACCATTCTGCCCTCATTGACCGAGCGCCCCGTCCGCCCCGACCAATTTATTTCGCGTCGCCTCCCCCCCTTGTCCCCAGCTGTCCCCAGCGGCCCCCTTGTCTTCGCCATCCCTCTGTCCCCGGCAATCGAGTACCCCCTCCGCCCTGACCGCTTTCTCTCGCATCGCCCCCCCCCCGTCCTCAGTCCTGTCCCGGCGCGGCACGGCACCAGTCCCCCTTCCGCAGCCCATATACGCTCTCCGCATCCCCCCCACCAGCCAGCGCGTCCCTCCGCCCTGGCCGTGTTCTTGCGGCACGGCACGGTACTGGCCCACATTCCACTCCCACCACGTTCTTATCTTGCGCAGCTATGTTCTAGAGCTCGGGCCTCTTCATTTTCGTCGTCGTTCGTTCGTTCGTTCGTTCGTTCGTCGTTCGTCCTTCCCCCTGGCCGTCCTGGCCTTGCCCTGGACCCAGCCCTCCCCAGCTCCCCTCGCTCTCCCCCCCCCCTGGCCTCCCTAACCAACTCCCTGGACCCAGCCCCCCTCGCTCTCCCCCCCTAGCTTCCCGTTCGTCGTCCTTCCCCCCGGCCTCCTTAACTTGTTTTCGTCGTCGTCGTTCGTTCGTTCGTCGTTCGTCGTCGTCGTTCGTTCGTTCGTCGTTCGTTCGTTCGTCGTTCCTCCCCCCTGGCCTCCCTGGCCTTGCCCTGGACCAGCCCTCCTCCCTGCCTTCGCCCTGGACCCAGCCCCCCTCGCCCTCCCCCCCTGGCTTTTTTGCCCCCCCTCCCCCCCTGGCCTCCCTGGCCCCCTGGCCTGGCCCTGGACCCCGCCCTCTCCCCTGCCCTTGCCCTGGACCCAGCTGTGTTCTAGAGCTCGGACATGTTGATTATCTTGCGCAGCTGAGTTCTACGAGCTCGGACCTCTATAGTTTCGTTCGTCGTTCGTTCGTCGTTCGCCGTTCGCCACCCCCAGCCACGGAAGGAAACTCCTCGAGGAAGGAGGCGAAAGCCTCTTGTCCCTCGCAGCTCCTTGGTGGGGCACGCGTGCCACTTGTTGCAACGTCAAATCTCAGGGAATTGCGTTCCGCACGAGGCATCCGCACAAAACCGCCCCGCATCTGCCGGGTCGCCGCCCAGGGGCCTGGCCAACGAGGCCGCGGATACGGATACGATCCTCGCCCACGAACAAGGGCCCCAGGACGCGGCGCTGGGCCGAAAAGGCGTGCAGCCGAGTCCTGACCTGCGTCCAGTCCAGACTTCCTGTCGGGCTTCGTCGCGACCCTCGCCCCCTCCCCCCCCCCTCCGTGCAAGCAAACCTGATGGAACCTAAAGAGCAGTGGCCTCCAGAGCGTGATCGCCCAGACCCGGGCCCCAGGATCTTCGCGAACCGATCTGGCTCGAGAAGTGCAGCAGACGGCTGGGATAAAATAGGGCTAGGATCGGGATAAATCGCTCCAGAGCGTTCCGGAGCGCTCTCAGAGCGTTCCAGAACGCTCTGGAGCGGCCGCGGCGCCCAATACATCCTCCAAACCCGCCGATTCTCAGAGATTTCGAGTTATCCCGATCCGATTTTGTCCCGATCTTCGCGTCGTTTTACGGGAGCCTCTTGGGACCCCCGCGTCGTGACTCTCGCGGTGCAGCACTCTTCCTCCCCGGCCTCGCATCTGTTGGGGGGTGACAGCGGCTAGAATTAGGTCGGGCCTGTCCCCCTACGGGGGGATTTTGGATGACAAATAAAGCATGCAAAGTAAAGCACTCAAGCGATGCCCAAACATAGTCAAAACAAAGACCACTGACTTTTCCTGGGCCATTTTTGAATTTTCCCCCTGTAGAGGGACAGACCCGACTTGAGGCTAGACGCTGCGCGCAGCCAGCCCCGCGGAGGTATTCCAGGCTGGCCTCCACGGGCCCCATATGTGGACGCCCGAAGTGGGCACGGAAAGAATGGGCACAATGCCCTACAGCAATTCCTGCTCATTCTGAACGGGACTCGCTGTCGGTGTCGCCGCGGCCTGCCCATTTGGGACAGAAGGCCGCCTGCCCTACAGCGGCCGCTGCTGGTTTGGGACAGCATTAATTGTTGAGCATCGTACCCGTTCTTTCCGTACCCATTTCGGGCGTCCAAACCACAGGAGCCAACCAATCGCTCACCGTCCATGCCCGGCCTCCGCGCCCCGGCGCCGCCTCCAGCGGCGCCCCCCGGGGCCCTTCCGGGCGCCCCGAGCCCCTCGCTGTGAAGACCACCCCCTCGGGGGGGCCCTCGGCGCGCAGAGGAGGCCTCAGCGCCTCGCCGGCCCCGGCGGCCCTGAGGGAGCGCCGCGGCGCGCTCCACGCAGCGAGCTGGGGCCCAGACGGGCACACGGCTCCGTGCTCGCCTCGTCCCATCCCCCGGGCCCCCCCCTCTCCCCCTGGACCCCCGGCGCCCTGCCTGGGTCTCACGACGCGGGCCCCAGCAGTCTCTGGACCCCTTCCCCAGGACTGGCGTGTCATCCCGAGCCGCTCTCTGCTGGGACGGCCCCGAGGCCCCGTCGTAGGGGCCCCTGGAGCCCGAAGGCCCCCCGTGCTCCCCCTCCTCCCCCCCGCTTCCTCCCGCTCCTGCTCCTCCCAAGGGGGCCCCGGGCGAGGGCCTCAAGGCGGTGACGTCGGCCCCCCGACGGGCGCTACAGGCGCAGACTTCTGTGGGCCTGGGGCCCAGGCAGCGCACGCGCCCGCGGAGCAGCAGCAGCAGCAGCAGCAGCAGCAGCAGCAGCAGCAGCAGCAGCAGCAGCAGCAGCAGCAGCAGCAGCAGCAGCAGGAGCTGGAGGAGGGATGTCCAGCAGAAGAATCAGGGCGACGCGCGACGTGTGCACAGACATGCCCGCGTCCTGAAAACATCAGGGTGGGAGATTTTCGACCAATTTGGCCGGGTCCTAAGACGGTCCCAAAACGACTCAGAATGAAAAACCGGTCCCAGGGAAGGGGTCGGGATTTCCGAGGAACTCGCACTGAGAAACTCAGGACATCGCATGTCTGGGTGGCTATCCTCGTGCCCCCGTGGGTGACCTGGTCATCACAAGCTCTTCTTTGACGGCCCCGGGACCCGGGGAGGGCCCCGAGGGGTCGCGAAGCATCAAGATGCCCATGCTTTCTCCCGCGGACCCGTCCCTCCACAGGCTTCTGGAAGCTCCTGAAAGCGAAGTCTCCACTCCCGGAGGCTTCTGGAGGCCCGGGCACGAGGCAGAACGCGCCCCAAACGCCTCGACCCTCGAGCCACAGGAAGCTCTGGGGGACAATCTTTGTGGAGAGCAGCGACATACAAAAACCATCCAACACCGCTATAAGCCAGGCATGGCACGGGGTGCCGTCCGACCAGCGCTTGCACTTACAAGTCCTTGGTTCCTGAGGAATCGGATGGGTGTGCCGGGTTTCTCGCCTGGTGCCCAGATGGCGGGCACTCGGGGGCCCACGCTTGCGAGCACTACTCTCGAAACAACGCTTGCACTGTGGGGCTCTTGCTCCACTCTCTGAGATGGGTGGGCCCGCCGAGGTTGTGCCACGTCCCCGCCCTCGAGGGCGCCTCGAGGGCGCCCCGAGGGCGCCCCGCATCCCGGGTGGGTCCGCCGAGGCTTCGGCGGCACCGTGTCCCCCGAGGTGTGCCCGCCGAAGCTTCGCCCAGCTCCCACCCGTGGGCGCGCCCCTCGTGGGTGCCCGCGGGCGCCCCGCGCCCCGGAGGCTCCCGCCGAGGCGTGGGCGCCTCGTGGGCGCCCCGCGGTGCCCCGTATCGATCCGCTGCGAAGTCGCCACGCTCGCGCCCGTCGGCGCCTCCTGGGCGCCTCGTGGGCGCCCCGTGCCCTGCTGGGTGGGCAGCATGGCCTGCACAGCGCAGCTCGTGCCGCATGCCCAGCGCGACAGAGCTCGCGCCTCATAGCTTACACAGCAAGCGCTCACGCCACCTAGCTCACGGCGCACCGCACGGCTTCCACCTCATAGTGTGGCGCGCACCACACATATAGCTCACACCGCGCAGCTGGCACGACAGAACTTGCACACCGCAGCTTTCACCGCCCAGCTTGCCTGACATAGCTTACGCAAGGGCTCCCAACTCCGCGCTTCGCCCTGCGCGAAGCGCGAAGTGCGAATGACTTCGCGCCCTCGCGCCGCCTCCCAGGGGAGAAGAGGAGCATGAGGAGGGATCGGAGCCGCGCCGCGCAGCGCGCAGCGCGAAGCGCGAAGAACTTCGCGCCCCCGAGGGCGCCCTTGGCACGGCACTCGCCTCCTGCTTGGGGGCCCACGCTGGCTGACGCTTCCTTCTCGGCTCCCCGGCCACCGCCGCGGCGGCGGCGGCGGCGGCCGCCGCGCGGGCGGCCCGGCGCCCGCTCACGCGGGCAGCGGGGCGCCTGGCCAGCGCCATGGCTGCGGCGCCGCTGGCTCTACCGCTGCGCCGGCAGCGCAAACGAACGACGATTCCCCGAGGCAACCCTTGGGGAGGAGATGGAGGGGGAGGAGGAGGAGGAGGAGGAGGAGGAGGAGGAGGAGGAGGAGGAGGAGGAGGAGGAGGAGGAAGAGGAGGAGGAGGAGGATGAGGAGGAGGAGGAGGAGGAGCAACGCGAGATGGGCGAAGTGAGCCTGGAGGAGGGAGACCAGGCGAATCGAGAAAACGAGGGAGGAGGTGGAGGAGGAAAACGAAGGCAGGCGAGCCGCGTTACTCGGCAGGAGTCGCCTTGGCATTTGCTGCGTGAGGCTGTGGTTGGGTCTTGGAGGGATCTTTCCCCTCCCATTATGCCCCTGCTTCAGCAGCCTGGTGTACGTTTTGCATTCCGACAGCTGGAACTCCCGCTCCTGGGAAATAGAGGCGTCGCGTGCCGCAGGGCTGCGATTCTGTGGCGCGCGGTTGTGGCTACCGGAGTTCGCGTCCGAAAATTCTCAGGCATCTCTCTCTCTCTCTCTCCTTCTTATCGTCGCCACCGGCTTCGTTGCCGCAGGAGAAGCAGTATACCTGGCACTTTGCACTGTATGGTAGTACCCTCCCCACATTGCACTCCCACGCGCGGGTCTCGTCTGCCGCGGGGTCTCCACTTCCTTGGGGGCGAAGAGCGCGGCACCTGCCGTCGCGGGAGCGGAAGCTCTTGACCCCGAAGCCGCCGCTCCTGTGCCAGAGCCCCCGTGGGCCCCCGCGCCCCGAGGGGCGGCTGCCTCCTGAAGTCGATCACGGCCAGTCTCGAAGCAGCAACCGTCCTGGCGAGCAGGCATAGAGAAGCCCGCATCAAGCCACTCGACGTCCACGACGTAGGCCTACCAGACTCGCTCGAGCTCCGTCGCGACGGCGATGGCTCCGAGCCGAGGTGCACGAAGCTCACGTCCTCGAGGGGCTCGCTTTGCACCGGTACGCAGGGATGGCCAGCCAGGCCCGTCCTAGTCCACCAGGAAGATCTATCTCGTCGTCGTGAAACCCGCTGGTTTGGTGGTCGGCGAGGTACTGGGCGACTGCTGTCCGACGGGTCTCGCTCTCCATGGCGCGTTTGAGCCCAGCCTGAAACGCGGCGTCCCCGAGGTCGGCGGCTGTTGGCTCAGCATCTGCTTCAGCTTCCCCGCCACCGCTGCCACTGCTGCCAACAGACCCCATTCCCAGACCCCAGATGTCATGACTTGTTCACGACGCGACCCCGAGACTTGTGGATGCCATGACAATGGGAACTCTAACAACCGATCATTGCATGAAGAAAGTGCTTAACATGTGTAAAACATGTTCTACAAATGTTCCAAACCTATGTTTTACATGTTTAAAACATGTATAACACATGTTTTAGACATCTGGGAAGTATTTGGCAGCACGCTTCCTCTCCATGGATCGTCCTCCACAACCCCAGACATGATTGATCGTCGCCCACACGACCCGAGGAGGTCCAGGATCCCGGCGAACGATGAGGTCGCCGCCGCTGCTGCCTCCTCCCGCGCTGCAAAGGACCCGGCGCGGCGGCTCCCGCCTTGAGCCCGCCCCTGCCTCTTCCGCCGCCGCTGCTGCCCGCGCCCCCATGGAGCGCCGGCAGCTGCGCGCTTGGAGCTCCCGGAGCTCCTGCTGTCGACGACACGCAAGAGTGGCCCCATGGGTACGATTAATCAAAAAAACGGGACAGAACGATGCAAAGCATAATTTTCTGCTATTTCTGCATACTGACTGGAGGAGAACGATAAAAAATAGTTTTCCAGCGCGCGGCCGGTTTTTTCTCATCGTCATCCCGGGCGCCGCCGCGTGAACACGACCCCCGGTCATTTATTAATCGTCATCCTCCATTCAGAGTGACCTTTGGTGCGCGGCTCTTTGGGGGCCGCGGGGGGACTGAACACGAGCGCGCGAAACGCTACTACCGCATCGCGTTCGGCGATCGGGGGGCCCCGTTGGGCCCGCACCAAAGGTCACTCCGGCGAAAGGCCACTCTTACGTGTAGCCGAGGCTGAAGGAAAAAACTGTCCGTCGACAACGCTCCGGCGACAAAGATGCGAATCTCCCCCCCTCGACCCCCCTCGCCTTTCTATTCGAATGCCTTGCGATCGAGATCTTAGTTCGGATGCTTGCCAGCCGCTCATCTCCGGGGCCAACTGCTCAAAATAAGGCCGGGGGAGTGCGGGGGGATGTATTCGAAGTGGCCCCCCAACTCTTGATACAAAATCTTTCCCTTCAGCGTTCTCTGGCCATGCGCGACTGCTCGCTGCCAGGCTCCCCCTACATGTGTTTAAGAACGCAGTGGGCGTCTTCTTCTCGTGCTCCGCTTTTCGCGGGTAACTCGACCAAAGCGCGTTACAAACGGCACCCCGGATGTGGACGCCAGGCAGTCGGCACTGTGATGCCAAAACACGTATCGAAAACGCAATAACTAACCGACCCCCCCCCCCAAAAAAAAAGCAAGTGGGCCACGGGCCGATCCTGGACCTGAAGAGCGTAACAAGAACGGCGCCCAGAACTGATAGAGCATGTTGACCTTGACAAAAAGAATGCAAGCGCCCCTAGCGTTGTGAAGATCAAGCCCGCTGTCCCATGCATCTCCTTGCGTGCACACGAGCGCTGGTTCCGAACACCCGTACATGCAACAAGCTGGCCAGCGGGAGCGACCGCCACTTCGAAGCACGCGCCTGCAACACTTTCGAGTACGAATTGGCCTGAGCCAAAATAGCTACGGATGATGATGACGCTGATGCTGCTGCTGCTGATGCTGCTGATAATGATGATGATGATGATGATGATGATGATGATGATGATGATGATGATGATGATGATGATAATGATGATGATGATGATGATGATGATGATGATGATGATGATACTGATGATGGTGATGATGACGATGATGATGATGGTGGTGATGATGATCATAAGGATGATCATGATGATGATCACGGGGATGATACTGATGATGATGATGATGATGATGATGATGCGGATGCTGATGATAATGATGATGACGGGATTATGATGATGTTACTGATAATGATGGCGATGATTATATATGATGATGATCATGATGCTGACCACGAGGACGATGATGATGCTGATGATGCTGATGATGATGTTGATGGCTATGATGATGATGCTGATGATGATGATGTTGATGATAATGATAATGATAATGATGATGATGATGATGATGATGATGATGATGATGATGATGATGATGAAGATGAAGATGAAGATGAAGATGAAGATGAAGATGAAGATGATGATGATGATGATGATGATGATATGATGATGATGATGATGATGATGATGATGATGAATGATGCTGATGATGCTGATGATGCTGCTGCTGCTGATGATGATGATGATGATGATGATGATGAGAAGAGGAGGAGGAAGAGGAGAAGGAGGAGGAGGAGGAGAAGAAGAAAGACGAGGAGGAGAGAGGAGGAGGAGGAAGAGGAGGAGGACAAGGACGAGGACGAGGAGGACGATGATGATGATGATGATGATGATGATGATGATGATGATGAATGATGATGAGGAGAGGAGGAGGAGGAGGAGGAGGAGGAGAGGAGGAGGAGGAGGAGGAGGGCAGCAGGGAGGGGCACCTACTTGCAGGTGTGGGTTCCCGACGTTGTGCTGGGGGACGTCTGTGTGTGGGGGGGGTCCTATGAGCAGGGGGAGTGGCCGTTGCGCCGTCCACTCTGGCGAGAGTGACCCCTGCCGCCGCCGCCGCCGCCACGTTCTCTTCTTCCTCTGCCTCCGAGGTCGTTTCTCGCCACCGTCTGCGGCCCCATCCCTTCGAGGTCGTTCCTCTTCGCTCGAGGTCGCTCCTCCTCGTTCGAGGTCGTTCCTCGTTTCTCGCCTGCTTCCGACCCCGTTTCTCGCCACCGTCCTGTCCCCCTTTTACCGTCTACCCCAGCCGGCGGCCCCTGGTCGCTCCATGAGCCGCCTGGCTCTCAGCTTGATCGCTGCCCCAAGGCCGACCGGCCATAGGGGGGGAGGGCAGCACCCGCTGGATCTCCATGCCACTGGGAACCAGGAACCAGGGGGGGGGGCTGGGAAGGGGAGGAGGGGGGGGAGGAATCGGCGGGAGAGCGGGATGGAGTAGGACGACGGGGGTGGAAGAGGGCAACGGCGACGAGCAGGACGGAGAGGAGGCGGAGAGCGGAGGCCGTGCGGCGTAGCGGCTTCTGGCGCCCGGCAGAAGCTGGAGGAGGCAGCTCCAGCGCACCCCACGGCTGAGCGGCGCCCTGGCCCCAGGTGGCATCGGACTGGCGGCTGGAGGAGCACCCTCGTGAGCGGGTGTGTCGGCGCCCCGTGCACGCTGGACGACGGCTGGCGACATGGGGCAAGTCACTGAGAGGGGTCGAGAGAGGAGGACGAATCATGAGGATGAGGATGAGGGTGAGGATGAGGAGGAGGGGGGGAGGAGGAGGAGGAGGAGGAGGAGGAGGAGGAGGAGGAGGAGGAGGAGGAGGAGGAGGAGGAGGAGGAGGAGCAGGAGCAGCAGGAGCAGCAGGAGCAGGGGCAGGAGCAGCAGGAACAGGAGGGGGAGGAGGAAGCCGGCGCTCCAGTCATCACGGACAGAACACCCACCAGCTCGCAGGTCGCAAATCGCAGGCAGAGGCAGCAACAATTTTGGGGTCCTCGTGGTCGCCGATGTCCACCCCGCACCCCGCTGCCAGCAGCAGGGATACGGCGCGAAGGCGAGCGCCGTCAGGCTGACCTCCCATCTCGCGCACGGCCAGCAGCAGAGGCGTCTCTCCCTGCGCGTTCCTGAAAGGGGGGGCGTCCGCAGGAGGAGGCCTGCCTGCTCGGATGGCACGCGGAGAGGCTGGTTGGCGTGGCAAAGAAAGGGGGGATGAGGGGGCAGGAGACGAACGAGGGGGGATGGGCAGGGGGAATAATGGGGGGTGGGGAATTGCGCGAGGAGGGGCGTGCCAGTTGCAGCGGTAGGACTGGGAGAGGTCAAAAGGGAGCGAGAAGGGGACGGGCCAGGGCAGGGAGGGGGCATGGCACGAGGAGGCTGGGGGGGAATGTCGAGCGAGGGGGGGGGGGGGGGGGAGGGGCAGGCGGATCGCGAGGGAGCAGCAGGGGGAAGGGGGGGGGGGCACGGCACGAAGAGCAAGCGCTGGACTGAATGGCGAGAGGGAGGGCGGGGGGAGTGCGGGGGAGCAGAGCGGCTATAGAGGCCCAGGGAGCGGCTTGGGGGGGAGGAGGAGGAGGAGGGGGGGGGGGGGGCGAGGAGGGAGGGGCCGGGCGGGCGTGGGGCAGGGCTGCGGGCTCCTTGCAAGGGCGCCGGGGGGGGGGCGGGCCGGAGGCGGGGGCGCGGGAGGGGGGCGGTCGGGGCGGGGCGTGGGGGAGCGACGACGGAGGGACCCGAGGCGGAGGGGGGCCAGCCGGCCGAGAAGCACGGAGAGGGGGGGCGGGGAGGCGGCTCCGGGCCCGGGGCCGCGGCCTCCTCAGAGAGAGGGCGCCCGGGCGTTCCACGAGGGGGGCGCCCCTCCGCCCACGCCCACCCAGGGGGGTCCTGCCTCCCTCCTCCTCCTCCGCCTCCTCCACCCCCTCCACCACCTCCTCCTCCTCCTCCTCCTCCTTCTCCTCCGCCTCCTCCTCCTCCTCCTCCTCCTCCTCCGTCTGCTCCTCCACATCACCAACATCATAATCATAACCATCGTCATCCTAACCATCATCCTCGTCGGCATCATCATCGTCATCATCATCGTCATTATCATCATCATCATCATCATCATCATCATCATCATCATCATCATCATCAGCATCATCATCATCAGCATCATCATCAGCATCATCAGCATCATCAGCATCATCAGCATCAGCATCGTGATCCACAGCATCCTTCTCCTCATCATCATGATCCTCAGCATCCTCCTCCTCATCACCAACATCATTACCATCATCAGCATCATCATCATCATCATCATCATCGACAGCATAATCATTACCACCAGCATCACCATCATCAGCATCACCATCACCACCACCATCAGTAAAATCATCAACAGTAGTATCAGCACCATCAGCACAAGCATCATCATCACCATCATCATGGAACTCATGAACAGCATCAGCATCCGCATCACAATCATCATCATCATGATCATCATCATCATCATCATCATCATCATCATCATCAACATCGTCATCATCGTCATCATCAGCACCGTTATCACCAGTACCAGGACCAATCTCATCCTATGCATCATACACGTCAGCATCAACATCAACATCAACATCAACACCATCATCATTCACAACAGCATTACCGTCATCATGTTCAACAGCATCAGCATACGCATCATCATCAACACCTTCATTAGCAGCATCATCATCATCATCATCATCATCATCATCATCATCATCATCATCATCATCATCATCATCGTCAGCATCATCATAATCAGCATAATCCTCATCAGCATCATCATTATCTGCATGACGCATATCATCATCAGCAGCAGGAGCAACATCATCAGCATCAGCATCCTCATCACCATCAGCATCGACATCAGCATCAGCATCAGCATCCTCATCACCATCAGCATCGACATCAGCATCAGCATCAACATCAGCATCAACATCAGCATCATCGTCGGCATCGTCACCATGATTCGCCTCATCACCCTCCTCGTCCTCCTTCTCATCCTCCTCATGCTCATCATCATCATCATCACCATCATCATCCCCATGATCATCATCATCATCATCATCACCATCATCATCATCATCATCATCATCATATTCACCACCACCACCATCATCATCATCCTCCTCATCATCATCCTCATCCTCATCATTCTCATCCGCCTCCTCCGCAGCAACATCGTCAACATGATCCTCCTCATTATCCTCCTTTTCAGCATCATCAACACCACGAGCATCCTGATCATCACCATCATCCTAGTCACCCACATCATCACCCACAGCATCATCATCAATGTCATCATCATCATACTCATCTTCTTCTTCTTCATCATCATTGCCTGCATCGTCGTCATCATCCCGATATCTTCCTCCTTGTCACCCTCATCCGCGTTCTCCTCATCCCTCTCGTCATCACCATCAGCATCAACATCAGCATCAGCATCAGCAGCATCATCAGCAGCAGCAGCATCAGCACCAGCATCATCAGCATCATGCTGATCATCATCATCCTCAGCATCAACATCATACTCAACAACATCAACAACATCGTCACCATGATCCGACTCCTCATTATCCTCATCCTCCTGCTCCTGATCATCATCGCCGTCATTATCATTATCTTTACCATCATCATCATCCTCATCATCAGCATCGTCATCATCATCACCAGCATCATTATCATCGTCATCATAAGCATCTCTATCGTCATCGTCGCCACTGTGATCTTCATCCTCCTTCTCCGCTCATCCTGCTTCTCCTCTTCGTCATGCTCCTCCTCATCATCAACACCATAGCCATCTTCCCCCTCATCTTCATCATCCTCGTCCTCTTCCTCATCACCTTTCACATGATCATCAGCATCATCAGCATACTCCCCCGTTCTGCGCATGACACGAGAGAGAGAGAGGAACGCCACAAGAGCAACACGACGCACTCCATGAGAAACGCCACGAGGGGTCAACCTTCGGTCTGCTGGAGCTGTGCTGCCAGCGTCGCGAGACCCACGTTCGGCGAGGGCGGCACCGAGCCAAGGATGTGGGAGGCGTTGAGAGAACCCTGCTTTCGGCCAGCGTCCAGAAAAAAACCAAACCGAGCGATTACAGATCGGCTTCTACATCAACGCGACGCCTGTCGGCCCCGTGAAGGCATACGACGAGGTGAGACGGACTGCTGCCGCGAGTTGTGCTGTGTTGTGTTGTGTTGTGTTGTGTCGTGTTTTGCTGTGTTGTGTCGCATCGTGCTGTGCTGCGTTGTGTTGTGTAGACTGCAGGAGGGGCTCAGGAGCAGCCTCCTCCTGTCCCCGTCGCAGCCTGGCGACCGCCGCCGTGCCGCCCGGCTGCCGGCGTGCGGCTGCCCGCGGGCGGCGGTGGCCGCGCAGCAGTACGCAACGGGGGGTGCCGGCGGAAGCGGGCCCTGGACCCAAAGGGTGCTGGCACGGCCCCTGGGCCTGGCGAGGGTCCGCGGAGGCCGAGAGCGGCCAGGGGAGCGTTTTGTCTCTTACGCGGCGCTTCGACACTGGGCGGAAGGCTTGGGCCTCGCTCGGACGGGTGCCCTTGCTCGGCGAGGGCCAGCGAGGAGCATCTTCAATCACCTAGCGAGAGAGGAAGAACGAAACCGAAATAGGCACGCGGAATGGACGCGAGGCGCTGCAGGGCGTGGGGGGGAGGGGTGGGCGGTCTGGTTCCGGACCTCTGCTCGGCGCGACTGTTTGCAGCAGTGCGTCCTACGGGGGGGAATGTCTACAGGCTTGAAGCAGCCCCAAGAAACAGCAATGTCTGCTCCATGGGGGGGGTCCTCCTCCTCCTCCTCCTCCTCCTCCTCCTCCTCATCCTCCTCCTCCTCCTCCTCATCCTCCACACCTCTTCCTCGTCCTCCTGACCTCCTCCCGACCTCCTCCTCCTCCTCCTCCTCCTCCTCCTCCTTACCTCTTCCTCGTCCTCTTCCTCCTCCTCTGGAGGCCCGGCGAGGGCCCATGTGGGGCCCGCACCACGGCGAGAGAACCTCCGCCTCGGTGCGTCAAGAAGTGTTGGGCGCCTCCCCGTGGGGGGCGGCGCGAAAAAATCGCGCGGGAAGCGCGCCGGGGCCGCCGCCACCGCAGCCCCCGCCGGCCCGCGCGGCCGGCCCCGGCGCCTGCCCCCGGCCTGCCCCCGGCCTGCCCCTTCTGGGCGTCGCGCAGTGGGGGGGGCGTATACACCGGGGGGAGGGGCAGCGAGGGCTGCAGAAGCAGGGGGGCCCTTCTGCTTTGGGGGCCCCCCTTTGGGGCCCTCGGGGGCCCCCCAATTGGGGGCCTCGTGGGGCCCGTGGACCTCCTCCTCCTTATCCTCCTCCTCCTCCTCCTTCCTCCTCCTCTTCCTCCTCCTCCTTCCTTCTCCTCCTCCTCCTCCTCCTTCCTCCTCCTCCTCCTTCCTTCTCCTTCCTCCTCCTTCTTCCTTCCCCTTCCTCCTCCTCCTCCTCCTCCTTCTCAACCTTCTCTTCCTCCTACCGTCCTTCCTGCGCCTCATCCTGCTTCCTCATCCTGCTTCCTCCTCTCTCCTCCTCCTCCTCCTCCTCCTCCTCCTCCTCCTCTCCTCCTCCTCCTCCTCTTCCTCCTCCTCCTCCTCCTCCTCCTCCTCTTACTCTTTCTCCTCCTCCTCCTCCCCCTCCTCCTTCGCCAGCAAGGCAGCCGTGTCAGGCTACCTCTCGGACGCCGGACCGGCCATCCCCCCGCGTCGAGGCCACCGCGCGCCCTGGGGGGTCCCAAGGCCAGCTGCAGGGCGCCATCGACTGGACACCTGCACCGATCCTGGCCAGGCCCCTCCTCTCTCCTCCTCCTCCTCCTCCTCCTCCTCCTCCTCCTCCTCCTCCTCCTCCTCCTCCTCCTCGTCGATAGCCCCACGCTGATGCATGGCGGGCCCCGCTCACACGGCGCCCCGCCCGGGCTCCCGAGATGTGCACGCCGGCCTCCTCTTTGGACGCCCGAAATGGATACGGAAAGAATGGGTGCAATGCCCAACAACAAGTGTTGTCCCAAACCATCAGCGGCCGCTGTTTGGCGGGCGTCCCTGTGTTTCAGATGGGCACAGGCCGTGGCGGCGCGGACAACGACTCCTGTTCAAGATGAACAGGGACTGCTGCTGGGCATTGTACCCAATATTTCCGAACCCAGTTCGTCCGTGCTCACCGTTGAGCAGGGACCAACCGTCCCGGCATCCCTGTAGGCCTACCACGACATGCTCTTAGAGCCCCCGAATTTTTAAAGAACAACAAACATGGTGGTCTTCGAACAGAAAACCGACGTGTTAAAACAAGGCAACCCCGGCCAAAAACGTTCTAAGAACACTTCGCGCAAACCACAAAAAAGGTTCTCAGAACATTCGTTGGTGGGCCTATACGCAAGCCAGGACGGCGCCCATGAACCGCACCATGCCTGGATTCCCTCAGAACCCGACCCAACGCGGTAGGGTGCATAGGTCTTCCTGCTCCGAGGGACGAACCAAAATACACCGCATCGTTCCTGGCTCGAGGATCGACGACGCCCGCCCTGGGAGACGCCAGCGCGGTACGGTGCACACAAGTCGTCCGCGGAAGGGGTGGCACCCGCAACTAGGCTAGCGCGTTCCACCACTCGCAAAGTAACTGCTCGCAAATGGCCCGGATCCGCCATCGAGGATCTGCGATGCACCATGTCGAGGCAGGCGTGTGCTTTTCTCGCACGCTTGCGAGTCGGCACTTCGCGAGTAGCGGAACGCGTTCGGTGAGCAGCGGGCGGTCCTGGCGTTCGCGTCCGCCCGCGCGTCGAGCAGCGCGCGCAAGCTGCCGGCCAGCTGGGGCCTGCCCGACCCGCCCTCCCCACCTCCCTGGACTCCAGGGGTGGACAGATGGCGCGTTTGTGGATGGAGGAGGAAAGAAAAAAGGACGAGGAGGAGGATGGGGGGGAGGTAAAAGAGGAAGAGGGGGTGGATCGCACCCCGAGGAAGGGGAGGAGGTTTTTCACGGCGTGCGTCGCCAAGCTAAACTCTGCAAGCAGGTTAAAACTTGATGGCATGAAAATTGAGGCTGGCTGCATACACTGCCTAGCTAGCGTGCGCCTGCCAGGCTGATGCGACTGGCATGAGCCTTGTAGCCTCTGCCGGGACCAACCGAGACGCCGCACTCATAACAGGTGCCACTAGCCACTGCTCTACCCGCAGCCTTTCAATTACCTCATCACCGTCGGAAAAGCAGCTGAGCAACTCGAGGTCAGAGACTGAGAGCGCCTTCGCACCCTCGTCAAGACTCGAGCCTGCGGGCGTCTTCGCGCCCGAAAGTAAAGGACCAGTCTGAAACTCGGGTCTGGAAAAATTCGGCCCTGAAAGGGCCGACCCTTCCACCTCACCCGAAAAAGCGCTCATGGCCATGTGATCGGAGGGCGCCTCAACCGAAGGAGGCAGCCCCAAGCCAACGAGAACGAACTCACCCGGGGAAGCACCGGAAAGAGGCTCAGCCAAAGTAGTAGCTGAAAGGCGAACCTCACCAGACGGAGGCTCAGCCAAAAAGGGCTCCACAAGCGTTGGGCGAGCCTCAACAGTAGGAGGCTCAGCCAAAACAGCACTCGAAGAGACCACTGAGAGCACGTTAGCCTGGACGTCGGATCTGTAAGAAAGCTGCCCTGAAAGGGCCGAGCCTTCCACCTCACCCGAAAGAGCGCTCATAGCCATCTGATCGGAAGGCGCCTCAACCGATGGGGGCAGCCCCAAACCAGCGTGAAAGAACTCTCCTGGGCGAGCCTCGGAAAGAGGCTCAGCCAAAGTATCAGCTGAAAGGCGAACCTCATCAGACAGAGGCGCAGCCAAAAGAGGCTCCCCAAGCGTAGGGCGAGCCTCAACGTTTGGAGGCTCAGCCAAACCAGCACTTGGAGAGACCACTGAGGGCACGATTGCAGAAGCGGCTTCAGCAACAGACGAGCGAGCCTCATCAGAGGGAGGCTCAGCCAAGAATGCGTTTGAATCCACATATCCTTTTTCCCTCTTCTTCTGCTTCCTTCTACGGCGAGTGCGATCGCCGATGAAGCAATTGAAGGCCCTGGCCGGGTGCGGGGAATACGGAGCGGTGGGGGCGGCGGCGGCACCCGCAAAGCAGAGCTGCTCGATGCAGCCCTTGCTGGCGGGGGTGCTGGCGGCCACTCCTTCAAGCCCGCCTTGGCCTCCTCCGTGTGGACGTCCTTGTGCTTCTTTTTGCGCTTGCGCTTCCGAGGGCGCTTGGCCACTGCCACCTCCGGAGCCAGCGGCGGCGTCGGGATCTTCACTCAAGCCCCCAGAGCGTCCGGAGGCTCCTGAGGATGAGAAAATACCTCCTTCGCTGCCATCGATGTCGAGGACCCCGTATTGGCACCTTCGAAATTGTCCTTCAAAACCGGGGCCACAGGCTGGTCCGACGCCTTCTGGTTGTTGACCTTCAAACGGTCCCACCGCCTCAGACGTTTTACTGACTGCACCTCCTCCTCCGGCTTCATCGGCAGAGAAACCTGCTCCGGAGGCTGCGCGCCCTTGTTGAATTCCAGGTCCACCACGTCGAACGGGCTCCAAATCCCTGGCGGCGGCGACAGGGGTGCAGTCGTAGATAGAGCCTCCTCTGCGAGAACGACGATCTCGAGCTCATCATTGGAAACTCCGAAGCACTGAGAGAATTCCCTAACACGGTGTCCTAGCGAGGTGCCCAGCAATGCAACGTCAACAAAGAAACGCATGGGCGGGGCCTTGAGCCAGAGCGGCTTGAGCCAAAATGGCTACGGAGAGGGGGAGGAGGAGGAGAGGAGGAGGAGGAGGACGAGGAGGAGCAGGAAGCGTGACCACAGAACTTCACATGACTCGGCATCAGCCGCTGTGCGCATCACAAGGCCGCTCGTGTGGAATTGCCAGTTTGCCTGGCGACCTTTTGATTCGTACAGCGGTTGAGACCCACTTCTCGCTCCCGGAGGGTCAAGGTTCGGGCATGCTTGTTTTTGGGGGGTCTCAGGAGAATCTCGTCGCCGCGGCTGGACGCGGCTCGCGAAACAGCTGGCCAGGATGAACCTCCGCGAGTGGTGTGGGGAATAATCGGGGTCGGACATCGACATTCGATGAGCCAGACCTCCTGCGAATCATTTGAAGCTCCATCGCGGCGTTCGTGTTGCCCCATCTCGACGTCCAGGGGCCGTCTTGGGCCCCTGAATCCATCAAGTGCGGCTCCAGGATGGGAAACTGCCCCCGGGGGAAGCGGTCGGGAACCCTAGGTGACCGCGGATTGGGAACAGCTCGTCGTCGGGTGTCTGGGTCTCCTCGTCATTCCACCCTCTCCTCCTCCGCTCCTCCCTCCTCTCTCTCTCTCTCTCCTCCTCCTCCTCCTCCTCCTCCTCCTCCTCCTCCTCCTCCTTCTCCTCCTCGCACGTGGACGACGTAGCCTCGGAAACAATGCCTCCGCTACGCTGGTGCCCTGTACGGCTGCACGAGCTGAGCTCGGGCTGCTCTGGCGGACCTCGCAGCACGCCAGATCTGCATTCGGGCCTCGACGCTACTTCTAATGCCAAAAGAACCGTGCAACGCTCTGGACAGCAAGATCTCGCTCTTCGTCTGTCTGACCCGAGGCGAGACCAAGACGACGGTTAAGGAAATGCTCGGCAGGATGAGACGGCATCCGGGATTGAGGCACAGCTGACCAGAGAGCGTAGATCCGCCGGACCCGTTGGGGGCCAACAGGCTGCGAGGACTCGGCTGTCCAGTTCCCTGCGCCGTCTCCAGTTCCCAAAATATATTTATACGTAGCACCCCGCAATTGCGGATAAGAGTGAGGGGGCGGGCGCGGGCGACGCGGGCGTCGTCGAGCCGGCGGACCTCGTGGCCCCCACGTTCCCTGTCGATGGCGCTCTCCTCCTCCTCCTCCTCCTCCTTTTCCTCGTCCTCGTCTTCATCGTCATCGTCATCCTCCTTCTCCACCTCGTCCTCCTCCTCCTCCTCTTCTTCCTCGTCCTCCCTCTCCCCCCCTCGTCCTTTCATCATCGTCCTCCCATTGTCGTCCTCCCCCTCATCGGCCTCCATCATCGTCCTCTCATTGTCGTCCATCATCATCCTCCTCCCCCTCCTCCCCCTCCTCCTCCCCCTCCTCCCCCTCCTCCCCCTCCTCCCCCTCCTCGTCCTCCTGCTCCTCCTCCTTTTCTTTCTCCACATTATCCTTACATCCTCTCTTCTTCCGCGTTCTCCTCGTCCCCTGTTTACTCCTCCTGCCTCCCCCTCCTTTCCCAAGATAACTGCAACGCAATCCTTTTTTCCACTTTATGCTCCCCGCCTTCTCTGATCAAGGCAACTCGCCAGGGCAGAGTTGCTGGACGGGCTGGTGTGGATGCGCGGGGCTTGAAGAGGTCCTTGCGGGCTCAGACGGCATGCAAAAATCCGCCGCCGCGCTTGTGCGGCATTGGTTTGTTCAGTGAACGTGGTTTAGGTCGCGGGTGGGTCGCGGGCTCTCCACCTCCACCTGGAGGGGATGCAAAAGCAGCCCGCCGCAGGCGCCAACAAAATTGGTTTGTACACTGAACGTGGTTTGGGTCGCGGGTGGGCCGCGGGTTCTCCACCGGGAACGAATGCAAAAGATGCCCGCCGCAGGCGCCGAAAAATATGGTTTGTAACCTGAACGTGGTCGCGGGTGGGCCGCGGGCTCTCCACTTGAAACGAATGCAACGGATGCCCGCCGCAGGGGCCGAGAAATGTGGTTTGTACCCTGAACGTGGTTTGGGTCGCGGGTTGGTCGCGAGTTGGTCACGGGGTGGGTCGCGGGCTCTTCACCTGGAAGGAATGCAAAAAAAGCCCGCCGCAGGCGCCGACAATGGTGGTTTGTACCTTGAACGCGGTTTGGGTCGCGGGTGGGTCGCGGGTGGGTCGCGGGGTGGGCCGCGGGCGGGTCGCGGGTGGGTCGCGGGTGGGTCGCGGGTGGGTCGCGGGGTGGGCCGCGGGCGGGTCGCGGGGTGGGTCGCGGGGTGGGTCGCGGGGTGGGTCGCGGGGTGGATTGCGGGGTGGGTCGCGGGGTGGTCGCAGGTGGGTCGCGGGTGGGTCGCGGTGGGTCCGCGGGTGGGTCGCGGGGTGGGTCGCGGGTGGGTCGCGGGGCGGGTTGCGGGCGGGACGGCGACAACAAACAACAAACAACAAACAACAAACAACAAACAACAAACAACAAACAACAAACAACAAACAACAAACAACAAACAACAAACAACAACAACAACAACAACAACAACAACACCAACACCAACACCAACATCAACAACAACAACACCAACATCAACAACAACAACAACAGCAACAACAACAACAACAACAACCATTTTCAGGCTGTACGCTCTTACTTGCCCGCGAGTCGTTCAACACGTATACCCTACACCCTCGATGCCCACCCTCTTCGTCTTCGATCACACCCCTTTCGGGGGGATTCTTTCTCTTTGCTGGGGCCGGCGGGCTTAGACGTACGGGCAAACCGGAACGGGCGGACAATCCTTCGGGGGCGTACATCTCTCTGCCCGCCATTGGAATTGGCGCGGGCCCTGCAAGAGGAGGAGGGGAAGAACGAGGGAGAGTGGGAGGAAGGGGAGGGGGAAGGACGAAGGAAGAGGGAAAATACCACGTTGTGAAGGCGTCCTTGGCGCGTGCGTGGTTCCTGAGCGCCGAAACGCAATTCCAGAATAATTTGTGAGGACGTCGCACGCGAGAGCGCAGTCCTGAGTACATTGTGAGGAAATCTCGGCGGAAGCGGGGGCCCTGACTAAGTTGCGAGGAAGTCTCAAGCGGGAGCGCCGTTCCTGAGCAAATTGCACGGAAGTCTCAGGCGGGAGCGGGGGTCCTCACTAAATTGCGAGGAAGTCTCAGGCGGGAGCGCCGTTCCTGAGTCAATTGCGCGGAAATGTCAGGCAGGAGCGGGGGTCCTGAGTAAAATTCGAAGAAGTCTCAGGCGGGAGCGCCGTTCCCACGTAAATTGCACGGAAGTCTCAGGCGGGAGCGGGGGTCTTGATTACATTGCGAGGAAGTCTCAGACGGGAGCGCCTTTCCTGAGTAAATTGCGCGGAAGTCTCAGGCGGGAGCGGGGGTCCTGAGTAAAAATCGAGGAAGTCTCAGGCGGGAGCCGTTGT
>CAUYUJ010014248.1:0-32500 GCA_963575745.1 Prorocentrum cordatum | reverse complement strand
ATGGTGGTGACACATCCTATCCACCAGCTGCGTCCGCACGTCTTCAGGCTGCGGACGCCAAATTTATTGCCTTGGACCCGGCCTTCTGGAAGGTCCCAGTCCTGGCCGAACCCACATCACTCGACGACGGCAAGACGTACAAGCCCAGCATCAGCCTCCACAACTACGAGAGTGGCGAGCGGCTGCTGCAGCACCATCTCGAGCAGGGTAAGCGTACCACGGGTCAGCTCGCGATCGCTGTCATGGGCCCAAAAAACGACAACTACGTCGGCACCGAGCTCGCCGTCCCCGTGCTGAAGCGCCACCCCAAGGCTCCCAACGTGGTTCACACGCACGTCCCCGTGACCGTGTACCAGCTGGGCACCAAGGAAGTCGCCTGCACGGAAAAAGTAGCCGTCGCCACCATCGACCCTGCCGACCACGTATGCTGGATTCGGGTGACCATACATGAAACCGAAGCCATCGCCGCTGTCCCCTCCATGCACCAGGCCTTCGAGGATCAGTTTTCAGGAGGCGCCCCCGTGAACGGTGGTCCACGAGCCAAGGGTCCTTTCCGAGGGGATTCCGCTCCACAGGACAAGGCGCGCCAAAACCAAAAGCACAGGGAGTCTAAGAAAGACGCTCGCCGCCAGGAGCTCGACAGTCAGCTGCAGGACACCTTCAAGGCCCTTTCCACGGCAACTTTAAAGCCGTCACTATCCTCGAACCCTGCAAAAGTCTAGGCAGGTACGGATCTGGCGTCGGAAAAAGGTCCCTGGCTGCCACATTCGGCGACATTCTTCAACAGTGACAACGGTCTTGGCGGTTCGGGCAACTCGCGCCACCTGCGACCCAGCGAGCGTAGGTGCGGACGATTATTGTAGAAAGAAAAAAAAAAAATTAAACAAGGAAAAATAAAAGAAATAATAAAATTCAAGAAATAAAGAAAAAGAATAGAAAGTAAAAAAAGATTACAAGAAATCTAAATAGGAGGGTAAGAGAAAAAGAAAACGATAAAAAGAGAAAAGGAAAAAAAAAAAGCCACGGCAACAAGTACCAACCGTGTGGTTCCCCAAGACCTAGCCCATCAGATGGCAGAAGGCGGTTTAGAAGTCGGTGGACTTCAAAACCCTAGATAAAAAAAAAAAAAAAAAAAAAAACAAATAGAAACTATAAAATATAAAAAAAGTCGTCAGGCACGGCAAGTCAGGCTTATTGGGGATCCGTGTTGCACGAGGGTCAGACGCCGCCAAGGCTGCTGCCGTCAGCATCCGTGGCTGTGAAGCCACCCTCGCCAAGACGCGATACCGCATCACGGGCATTGCGGCACGCCATGCCACGCTGACCCAGCTTGCTAAGACTCTCACGGGCCCGTCCGTCAAATGGGACTGTGAGGTCTACCACACCGCCTGGGACCCAGCCACTTCGGCTCAGTTTGCCTTAGTGCGCGCCCATCGTCCCCCACCCACATATACGTTACAGGTCGCAGGGTGCCCCATCCCGTGGAGCATCACCGAGGCCCCGTTGGCTGAGGTCGTGCCGAAGAGGGACAACGTTACCATTGTCACCCCTACCACTATCACAGAGCCTGCGACGCCGCCCGCCCGTGGTGGCGGCTTCAGCCCCGCCACGGGCACACTCCTAACCAAAGCTGCCCAGAGCCCCTACCTCCACGACCTCATGACTGCCACGCCCAAAGGCAAGGGCGTCGCACCGCTCCCGATCCCTAAGGAGGAGCCCTTAGCCAAGCGCCACCGATCCTCCAGCGGGAAACGCGACGCCACGCCGCACGCACGATCACACGGCGCTCCAGGCCGCAGCTCCTCTGCACCCCCGCACGGCACGGATGGAGCTGCCGAGCAGACGGCCGTCCAAGGACCAGGTGGGGACGGGCATGACCCGCAACCTGGCACGGTGGCGGCCGAAGGTGGGGGCCACACGGAAGGGCACGCTGACGCAGACGCCGAGGTACCAGGCGACGTCGAGATCCTCTCATCAGAGGATGAATTCAGCGTGGCATCGCGCGAACCGAACACCCTCGGCGAACGCTTCGCTACGGCCCCTAAACTGTCAGATGCCGCTACGACCCGCATCCTACACATGGAACAACAGCACGAGCTGCTTGCCAACACGGTGGACAACATGCAGGTCCAGCTTGCGGGCGTTCTCTCATCCCAGGCCACACTCACGGAGCACGTTTCAGGCTTGGAACGAGGGCTTGCCACCGTCGTCACTCAGCAACAGACGGCAACTAACGAAGCTGCTGCACTGCGCGGCGACATCCAGGCCCTCCTCGGGCACCTCACGGGGGGTACCATCCACCTGCCCCAGGTGGCCACCCTCGAAACCAAAAAGGAGGACGCTGCACCAGTTGCCGATCCCGTGGCTGTCTGCGGGTGGATCGACCAGCCAGGCCAGGTCACCCCAGGGACGGGGCCCCCAGGGGCTGACAAAGGCAAAGACAAGGGTCGGGTCACCCAGGAACCCTAATGAAGGTGCCTCAGAGAGCCCGCCTCAGCCCTCCGAGGAAGCGCCTTCAGAGGCATCCCTTTTCACTTCTCGTCGTACCTCCTCCTTGCTATATCATGTCATTTTTGGCAGCAGCACGAGCAAGCTACCTGGTGTAGGGACACCTGTCATCTTGCTGTGGGTGTGTTTGTTGCAATGTACATGAGCATGCAGGGGTACCTAAAGATGCGGGCTGACATGCAGCTTTTGGCTCATCGCTCGCGCCGCCCGCCAGGCCTCGCCATCATGTGGCGCTTTGCTTGCAGCCTGGCCCTCCCCTCGCTCGCTGGAGCACACCCGTCTTCAGGCGGTGCGCCCCAGCATGGAGGTGGGTTTCTCCTGCAGCACGTCGAACGTGCGTCCCATTTCTACCTCTACGATGACAGCATCTACAAGTACGATCACTGCACCATTTTGGACCCGATCGTCAACGGCACCGCTGCCGCGAGTCCGTGCAGTATTGGCCAGGCACACAGTGGCGGCTTCAGCCCCGCTGCTGTGCCCCGCTATTGCCCTACGGGTCCCACCACTCCCATGCGAGATAGGGGCGAACCCGAGGAAGACCCTGCTTTCTGGCTCCTGATGATGATCCGCGCCCGGCTCATACCGTGTGCTGCGGCGTGGGCACCAGGTGAGGATAACCAGGACATGTTCTGGGCATGGCTCGAGGACTGCGTCCCGTACATCCTGGCGACGCTTCATCTGCCACAGTACGATCACCTCTTCCTTGAGGCGTCCGAGGACACCACCGACGCCCTGCGTCATCGCACCGCGGTCGACATGTGCGAGGACATCTGGCACTGAGCGGGCCCCGACAGGCAGCGCATCAACCGCAACCTCACTCGGATCCAGAGCAGCCGCGAGTACGCCACCCGCTATTTCGGCCTCCTTCTGGAGTACCAGGGCGCTCGTGCCTCGCTCGTTGGCCCTGAGGCTTTCATGGCACCTTTGCCGCCATACCTCTCACGGGCCCATGCTCTGCTACCAAGAGGTCTCCCTCCACCCGACCATGACGACATGGCGTACCTCGCTGATGTTATCCTCCACCAACCGCCAGACATGCTGCCGCTCGTCGAGGCGGAGCTCGCTGCGGCGCCGACGGACGGCACCGATCAGGCCGCAGAAGATCCCATATCATGGCTGCTCCAGCACATCGCGGCCAGCGATATCGGCAATACATCCATGGACTCGTTCCACGCGTCGGAGGATAGCCAGGACGACATCGATATCCAGGATCGAGACGGCACGATACCATCAGGCGACTCGGCTCAGCGTGACCGCGACAGTGAGCCTTACTTTGGGCTTGCCCCGTGGCAAAGCAGTGCGCCCCACACCTCAGATCAGGCCGACCCTTCTGCGCGGCTCAACGACGCTGAAGGCGTCACTGCCGCTGATGTGACTAGCCATTCCACTGCTTCGCCAGCTCATGCCAGGCCGTGCAGTGGCGGCTTCAGCCCCGCTGCACCACTGGCTAGACCTGGACATCCCCAGACCGCAGGAGGTGACAACGTGACTGACTCCATCCCCAGTGCCATCGACCACTGGCAGGCCGACATCGACAACGACCCCATCGATGATGAACACCCAGATGCCAGCGGTCCCCACGAGCCCCAGCACAGCTCAGCGGCATCACGACATTGTGGCTGCCTCATCTGCCTCCTGGTGGCCACGTACGCCATCGCGATAGCAATGCCGTACAAGGACCAGATCGATGGATAATTGCCGACCCCGAGCCGAGACCCCAGCTACCGACAACGACGACGACGCCAAGCGACCGCACCAGGCCCATCGGTGTCCACTATATTCCGACGCAAAACGACATACTACGTCACGTCCACATTGAGGGCCACTCTCAAATGGACCAGCGACAAACTCAGAGATGGTGTCTCGGGCGGAGCCACTGCAGTCGGGAGCGGCTTCGGGGGCGTCCTTAAATGGGCCAGCGGCAAGCTAGGGGCCATAGCCACGGGTGGAGTGGTGTGTGGTCTTCTACTCGTCGGTGCCAAACTCCTTGCCCAGGGAGCTGTCGGACACGTAGGCGCCCGCATATGTGCGCGGGCCCTGGACTCATCCACTGCCCAGTGGTGCCTCCGCTGTTGCCAACCGAGCAGGAAGCCGAAGGACAAGGCCACACACAAAATGCCGTGCACGCTCGCCGACGAACACGACGACCAGCAGGTGCACGCACTCCGACATCCGCTGCTACAGGAACACTACGCCGCAGCTGTTGCCGCCGCAGTCGCCGACGTCACCACCGCCACCACCGCCGCCATCGCTGAAGTCACAGCCGCCGTATCGCGAGCCTCGTCTGTCACACCTAGATCGACCAGCCCGACGCCACGAGACGGCTCCAAGAACGGCACGACATTCGGTAACCTACCGACCAACGAGGATGCCACAGCACACGGTAGCGACACCGAGCCAAGGGAAACGAGAGAACGCACCCATGGCAGCCCGTGGTCCATCTTCCGACATGCTGACGCTCGTGGTTCCTCCTCCGACGCGGACACCCAACCACCACGACGGCGAGCACGCTATGCATCTCCTGACAGGCCCCAGGCGCCTTCAGGCCCTGGTACGCCTTACACTGCCCTCAAGCCACCGACACGCAACTTACGCAACACCATCCAGCGTGACCCAGCGGTCCCCGAGCCGCCGAAGAGCATACTTAACGCCCTGTACCAAAACGGCTTCGCGCTAGGGAACAGTGGCGTGTCCACCGAGGACATCAAAGACGCTCTACGACTCCACGACCACCCTCGATTCACTCACGACCCAACACTCCAAGTGCTGGGGCCGTGGACGGACATCATGCAGAGGCCACCGAACCGCCTCACTTGGGTGCTGGAAGACACGGGCGGCAACTCGGGCGAGACAATTTTCCCATACCTCACGTGGGACCTCCGTCAACCCACCACCGACGCGCCCACTGTTTTCTGGCATGGGACCCGCGGCGTCCTTGCGGCCCGTCTTGCTGCCTGTGGAGGGCACCTCTTGCCAGGCCCCCGCCGTGAAACGAAGGGTCGAACTGGCACCAACGTTGGCCGCACGTACGTGAGCGTGCACCCTTCGCTGGCCGCGTGGTACGCGATACCGCCCCACCCGCCCTACAGTCACGAAGACGACACCCACGCGTGGGGACCCATCGCACTCTGGATGTGCGAAGCCACCCAACCACCGCGCGGGGAAAACAGGCACAACTACGTCAAAGGGGAGGCTCACGGAGCGCGCCTCATTTACCCTCGGGTCCTGAGCCTCCTCATCCGCATGGACTGGTGTGCCCCCACAGAAGCTGCTTCCAGGTGCCGTGCCCTTCCACATGCCTATGGCATGGGTGACTGCGCGCACGCCCTCCACATTGCTGGCTACGATCATCCAGATCTCCGTGAGGCGGCTGAAGCTCACGACCAGGAAGCTAGCACCAGGCGCAGATCAGCCATCGCGGCAGCATGGCCACCTCCGCAGGCGCTATACTCGCCAGAAGCGGCGCGAGCATGGGCCAAACAGCACTACGACACGGAAGCAGCCACCAGGGATGACCCAAATCAGCCTCGACCACGCGTCTCGCTCCACATACTCCAGCTGGACCCGAAACCACTCATCGACCTGGTGTACACGGGCTTGCAAGCTGTCCCCGTGCGGGGGCACCCTGACGCACACGGGTCGCGCCCCAGCGGCTCCAGCCCTGGGGCCGCGTCGGGCCCACCACGCACGTACAAGTCAGGCACAGCCTTAGCCCACAGTCCAGACCCCTCCTCGACGTCATCTGGAGTCGACGAACGCCGTACGCCTTCCCTCATCAGCGCGGCCGCCGCCCTCGCCCGAGGCCGCGCCCGTGCGCGACGATCTGCCTCTCGCTCGTCACGACAGAGCGACGGGAACTCCACCTCCGACAACAGCGGCATCGAGACGTGGGAGCACATTGTGACGGAGGAGGAGCCGACTGCCTCCCACGTCCTCGCCTACCACGTGCGTGATGTGCGGTCCCGTGTCAACGCCCCTGGCATCGAGGTCTGGCTCGACCCTGGTGATCACCACGATGGCGCCTACTTACCGTGGGGGACGACAGTCATGGCTACCGCGTCATTGACCCTACGGTGGACGGGCGTGACGGCTGGGTCATCCTCCATCATGATCACGGCGACACCACTACTAAGCTCTGGGCACCGACCCAAGTCCACGTTAAGGGGGACGACTCCTGGCGCACCGTCATGGTACCAGCGGATATGGGCCCCAGTGGATCAGGTGCCATGCCGAGGACGCACGCCTCCCCGCCGAGGTAGTCCGCACTACAGGCCAATCCTGGTTTGCTGACGTCTGGCCCTTGTGGGATCGCCCGAGACCCCACCCAGACGACCCAGGCACAAACGAGCATGCGCTACCGCCTTTACCATGACGCTGGTCTTGCCTACAGTGTCGATTCCAATGCTGCCAATATTGCGCGGCTCGCCGCAACACACAGCTTGGCACCTCGGGCCAACCAACGTGCCCAGACTGCGGCCGCAGCGGACTGCGTACACTTATGGACTGGTCCACGGACTACTCGTGCAACAGTTGGACGTGTGCATACAGCACCAATAAGAGGGACTCTGACACATGCTGCTTGTCCAGCAGGTGTCCCCACCCTCCCAGGCCACACAACCAGCTCGACGTCCGTACCACAGGATGCCGCCGCACATCCTTGCCCGCCAATTCGGCAACGCGCCAGCCCTCCACGACCTCACGGAACCCCCCCGAGCGCCTTCAGGCCCCGGGGGAGAACCTCCACAACCAGGGCAAGCAGGCTACCAGGGCCAATGGTACCTCCCACCACAGCCGCGGCGCGTCCCCAGGCAGGGATTGCCTGACGGCACAACGCGGCCACCTGGATTCACAAGAACGGGGATGCCCGAAGAACCTTCCCCCGACCAACCGCTTTGGAGGGAAGGCTATGTGCTCTTCAGCCCCCATCAGGCCCTCAAGGAGGAACTCACCTTCAACATGACGGTCCGCCGACCCTTCTCCCTAGCCATTACCAACATGTACAGGGATCGTGTCACGGTCAGGACCGTCTGCGAGTTGATCGCCGAGCGCACCCACATTACCCGCACCCGCTGGCGAGATGTGGTACTGTACTGGGACGCCGAGGGTGGTCCTGGGCCTCAAGCTCTCGACTATGACATGCGACTCTGCGACGCCATGGTGAGCCGTGCCACGACCGAAGCCGAGCTAAACCACGACCGCAGCAACCGTGGTAGTTTCTGCCTCTATGGACCAGCGCACCAGCGGGCCATCAACATTACGGCGATCTCAGAGCCGCAGAACATCGACTACACGGAGCATGTGCGACGATACTCCCCCGTAGGGGGGACCTACCCTGACCACGCCTTCGAGCACGTCTATCGGGGCTGGCAGCGGCCCGACGTGCCCACCATCCTCCCCGACACCCGTCCCCTCTCGAGAGCCGACTGGCAGCGTCACCAACAGCACCATCAGCGCATCCAGCAGCGGGACCAACGTGACGCAGGACAGCAGGGCACACCACGCTACCGCTCCCCTGCGCGAGTCCCGACAGGCGGTAACACGGCCTACGACGGGTATGCCGCCTACCACCGTGGACCCATAGGTGCCAGGCCCGAGGCTGCTGGAGCAGCCGCCTCCAGCTACGGCCAAGCCCCCAACGCCAGGGTTCACCCAGCGGCCAGCGGCTACTCGCGTGCACCCCTACCTCCCCTAAGGGCCACCTCGCCAGTGCCAGGGTCCACGCGCGCCTGGGGCCTTTACTCAGGCCGACATGAGGGCCCCTCCAGCAACCAGCCTGCAGTGATAACCCCTGCGGCTTCAGCCCAGGGGGCTGCAACAAACCGTGGCAGGGCTGGCGCCCCGAAGGATGGCGCGATGCGAACGTGCGCGCTTGGCAACCGCGCCAGCACACGCCCCCGCCAAACGTAGCTGCAGCACTGCGCCCTGCCCAGGCCAAACCTGCCCCACCTGAGCGGGAGAGGCAGCCGCTCACCCCGCTTGTCCTCACGCGCATCCAGGCGCATCGCAGCGCCTCACCGAGGCACAGCGAGGGAAGCGCCCACCACGTCAGCCCCCGCCCAGACGCGGCCGACCCCGACCAGGCCACAGCCACGGCGGAAGGCGGCACAAGCGCCTCTCGCCAGCCCAGCCCATCACCCTGCGCGGCGCCGATCCGATCCCCGAGCAGGTCGGATTCTGAGCGCGCTAATGCCCAGGCGACTTCGCCACGCGACCGTCACACGGGCGGGCGCGTCCCGCGCAGCAGGACCTGCAGCCGCCACAGTTCACGCAAGGCCCCAGGGAGCTCCACGAGCTCGCCGCCTCGCGAGACTCAGGCCGATGCCCGACCCCCCGAGGTGGTGCCACGCTTCGGAGCCAGCGTCATCGACCCTAGCCAGGTCGACCTCGAGCCGACGCCGTCCACGGACCACGAGCCGCAGCTGCCCACCCGCGTGATCGTCCCCATCGACGAGGCGCCAACCTTTGACCCGTTCAAGAACAAGTACCGTGTCAAGAACCTTGTGGCGGGTTTTGGCGGGGGCTCACCGCTCTCACCTCAGAGTCGGGGCGGTGCCCCCGCCACCTCGGCGGCTGCCGCGGCAGCTGCGGCCCCGCGGGGAATCAGCCCTGTCCGCAACGTGGGCCTCACGGCAGCGGGCATGGACGAGGCCCAGCGTCAGGCCTCCGATCGTGCTGCGGGAGCCGTTCCACCAGATGCTGCTCATCAAGACACTGACGGGGCGGGCGTGTCACCGCAGGAGGGACCAGCGGTGGCGCGTGCGCAGTACATGCGCGTGCGTTGTGCCGCCGCCGCGCCTGGCCGCCGCCGCTGTCTCGTTCTTGTCTTTGTGTTCGGCAGGATGGATCGAGGAGTCGCCTCCCTCTCCCACTGCTGCCGTCTCACTTCTCCTCCCCTCGTCCCCTACAGTACAGGAGTGAGGAGGAATTTTCGTGACATTTTTACTAATATTTATGACCCCCCCCTGGCGCAGTACCGACCGTGTCCCGCCTATATGTTTGGCCTGACGGCGGCTTCAGCCCCGTTCAAGCTAACCCATAGTAACGCCATGAGCTCCTACTGTGGCCATGCCTCCTACTGGGGCGAGGGTCAAGCTGACCTTCACCGCGCGGGGCGCGCAAACCCCAGTTCCACCGATGGAGACGGGCCAGGTCGCTCCATACACCTCGTCAGCCTTAACATCACCAGTCTCTCAGCGAACTGGCCAACCATCACCGCCCTTGGTGTCGACCACAACGCCGCTGTCATAGCACTGCAGGAGACCTGACATGCCAAGCCGACTAGGCAAGCCATCGCTACCAGCGCCGCCAATCCTCTCCACGGTGGATACCACGCCAGTCTTGGGCCTGACCTTGATCTGGCGAGAGCCCAGCGCAGAGCTGCCCACGGCGGCACTGATCACACCGTTGTGGGCAACACTGGCGCCTCGGGAGGGGTCGCCATTCTCTCTAAGGATGCCATCGTCGACTCCACTGTCGACGACAATGCGCCCTGTATCGCCGCCCTCAATGCCAAGAAAAGATGGCATGAGGTCTTTCTCCCACTCTGCACTCAACACCGCCGTAGGCGGCGACGAAATAACCATGGGCCCGCGGGGATCTACATAGCGAGCCATTACGGGATTGCTGGAGGAGACAGCACAGCTCTCTTTCGGCTCGCTGACTGTGCCGCCGCTAGGGTCGGCTCAGCACCCTACTTCATCTGCATGGACGCAAACACGAACATTGACGACAATCCACACCTTCTGCACATGTTGCAGCACGGATGGTCCAACGTCGCTGAGGGCACACCAGACCACACCATGCACACCTATGGCAATATCCCTGATTGGGACCGCGTCACCAAGTGCCCCCGCACTTCGCGCATCGATTATATCATTGCCAACCAGGCGGCGCGATCCCTTGTCACCGACTTCTGCTACCTTCGCGACTTGCCTGCGAAGTCTCACGTTGGCTTGCAGGTCACGCTTGACCTCAGTCGCCTCGACCATACGGCCCGACGCCTCCTTGCCCCTACGCCCTACCCGCCCGACGATGGAGTTCATGAGGGGCACGAGCTGCAAGCACTTGGGACCCTCATCGCTGGGCGATACCAGGACCGCATGGAGCAGGCCGACGCTCGAGACGACGTGGAGCGCATGTTCACCCTGGCTAACGAGGCCAGTCATGAGTACCATCTCACCCGTCTACGCGATCTGCCACCTCCACCGCCCCACCACCCAAAAAAGAAGCCCCCCACCATGCACGGGCTCACGCCTGCGTTCGAGGATCGACCGGTTGTCCCCCGCGCGTTCCCCACCTACGGAGCTTCCACGATTCACATGAACCGACTGCGCAAGCTCCATCGGCAACTCTGCGAGCTCCGTTTCATCGGACAGCACACCATCTAGATTGCCGTGCTATCCCGCCGTACCTCGCGCAGCGCATCGACTGCACGTGGGCCGCGGCCCGCCTCTTATGCCACAAGCTGCGCCCCACGGTTCTCCTGGAATTCCCCGAGGCCTGGGCCCCAGACGAGCCAGTGCCGCACGGGGAGCACCTTGACGCTTTGATCCAACATCTCGACTTAGAGCTGGCGCGACGCGCGAACCGTGCCAAGGCGGAACGCATCAGGATATGGCCGAGGGCGTCCGTGAGCCAAGCGGGCGAAAGGCGGCCATATACGCACGAGCTGCTGATAGCTCGCCCACGGCGTATCTCCGCACGCCTACCACTCCTGACGATACGCAACTCCACTGCGACACCAACGCCTTTAAACCTGACGAAGCTTGCACGGACGACAGCGACGCTGACACCGAAGCTGGCGGCTTCAGCCCCGGCGACGGTAGTTCGCCCGACACGGACAGCGACGAAGACCACACCCGTGAACCACCCCCTGCGCAAGTCCCCGACATCCTCCCTGCCAACGCCATTGTTGCTAACATCAAGGACATGCTGAAGCTCATGGTCGACACCTGGGAGCCCATCTTGGGCAGGTACCGCGCACGTGCGGGACATGATGCCGAAGCCATGCCGACGTGGGCCGACTTCTACGACGAGTACCGACAGGAGCTGCCTACGCCATCATCAGCTACCCCTTTCCACCTCACCGACGACCAACTCATCCACTTCATTCGCACCCGTTCACCGAGACGCGCGGGGGGTCTGGACGGTTGGACTACTAAGGAGGCAAAGGAGCTTCCCGACGACATTCTTCGCCTCTTCGCCAGCGTCCTACGAGCTACGCAACGCACTGGCACCATCCCAGAACCCCTCCTCCACGTCCCAAACCCGTGCCTCCGAAAAGGCCGAGGCGAACTCCCAACGGACCAACGACTTCTCTCGGTGCTTTCCGTTTGGATGTATGCGTGGGAAGCACCAGCTTACCGCAGCCTCACGGACTGGCGGAAAGGATGGACCCACGCCACGAGTTTTGGCGCTGTTCCCAAAGCTACTACCATTGGGGACGTCAGCACTTCTCTCGCCCTTCGCATCGAACACGCCAGAGCCCTTCTCCTTCCCTTGGCTGGAGCTGCCCTGGACCGTCAGAAGTGTTTCGACTATCTCATCACGGACATATGCCTTAACCTCGCGCTTCACGCGGGGTGTCCCAAAGACATCGTTACTGTCCGCAGAAACTTCTACAGGCGCCACAAACGTTACATCCGCATGAACGGTGCGTACTCTAAGGAACTGGCCAGGACAAACGGTCACCTCCAGGGAAGCTCTTGGTCCCTGGACGACATTAAGCTGCTCATGTGCGTCTGGACCAAGAGACAGCATCGTTACGTGCCGCGGTCACTCAGCACTACTTTTGTTGACGACAGCAACTCCACTACCCACACCGCGCCCGAGTTGCAGAAATCTCTTGATGAAACCGCCAAGTTTGATCGATTTTCTGGTCAACGCATTCATCCTGGAAAAGTGGCGGGGTGGGCGCTTACTGACGAGCTTCACACCGCCGTTACCCAGCTCACCTTGGCGGAACGGCCCTTACGCGTGGTCGACTCCTTCCAGCTCGTCGGAAGTTACATCAACGCCGAGGCAGCGCCGGCTCCAGCCGCGCTCAACCTCACGGCCACCGCTGACGCCCGTGTTCGCAGGGCGACTAGTCGCCTGCCGCGTATTGGCAAGCTCCCATCTCCGATGCGTATTAAGGCGCGGCACGCCCGCTCCCTTGCTGCCAGCGTCTGTACCACGGGCACTGACATCCAAGCCCCATCAGGCCCCGTCAAAACTGCCTACAACCATGCCCTTAAGGCGGCTATCCGCCCCAAGGGAAACAGGTGGGTCGAGTTTTGGACTCTCATGGCCGTGTGCGTCCCAGGGCACGCCCTGGAGATTGACGCCATTATGCAGCGTGAAGTCTTCCTGTGCCTGCGGCGACAGGTCAACCGCGACGCCACTCTCTGCGGCCTCGTCAGGGATCTCCAACACCATGTCCAGACCCTTTTTGGGGGAGGACCTGTTGGACGACTTGTCCAGACGCTTCAGCAGCTCCGTTGGACTTGGCCCACATTTGGCACCATGTACGACGACTGGGGCTGCCAGATCAGTTGGCTGAACCTTCCCCAAAACGCCTTCCTTCACATGCTGCGCGCCTCGCAACGCAGGGCCTTTCTGAGAAAAATCAAGCCACGGCGTCATGACCTTGGACACCTGGCTTCGGTCAGACAGGGCCTCGACCTTTTCGCCAGCACGTGGCTCGCCCGCACCAAAGGAGCTGCCAAATGCAACGCATGGCAGCTGGCGCTCCTCTTAAACTACCTGTCGGGCGGGGACCACACCCAACAGCGACGTTCTCGATCAAATACGTCCGCTGACCCCAGCCCTATTTGCCGTTACTGTGATGAGGAAGAGGAAACTCAGGAGCACACTGTGCGTGACTGCAAGTGCTGGGCCCGTGAAAGAGTCCCTCTCACCACCCTCATCAGTGACGAGCAGTGGGCCCGTCTTCCTCCGCACACAAGACATTGCGGGCTCTTCGATGAGGACCCAGCCCTCCTCGATCTGCAAGCCGACCTCGCGAAGGACCCGCTACCTCAACCCATACCGCGGCCCCCGCCTGAGGGAGATCCAGCGGCTTCAGCCCAGGACTCCTACACCACCTACCTTGACCACGACACTGGTTGGACATGGGTCTACGCTGCCACGGACGGTGCATGCACCAACCAAGCCATCCCTTTGCTTGCAAGAGCGGGCTACGGCGTCTACTACGGCATCGACCACCGCATGAACTACAGTGCGCGCGTTCACGGCATCACGCAGAACGCACAGCTTGCGGAGACCCTCGCCATTGTCCACCTCACGGCATGTGCTGAACGGCCCGTACACGTCTTCGTGGACAACCAGGCGGTGGTCGACGGCTTCCAAAGGATCATCGACGGACACTCACCTCCGCAGGGCACGCACGTGAGTTCTGGGAAAAGGTCCACCGATGTGTCATGGCCAAGCCAAACATGTTCCGCGTAGAGAAAGTCGCTAGCCACCAGGGCGACACGGGCATCGACCTCGGGCTCATCGGGCCCATCGCGGAGGAGTTCAATCGTCAGGCTGACGCCCTCGCCACAGCGGCGGCACGTACTCATAACCTTCCAGACGACATCGTTGAAGCTGCCAAAGCACGACACCGCCAAGCGACCGTGCTCCATGGAGTCGCCGTTGCCATCTACGAGCGGAGACATCGTACACTTCCTCTCCCACACCGCAGGGCTGGGTTCACAGCTGCAGAACTAAACAAAATGGAACCAAATCCCCTGCTGTCTGACCAGGCTCCACCCGCGGCTGGACCAGACATCCCACAAAACCCCGACGAGCTCTGGGCCGAGGCCCAACGGGTGTTATTCGACGAACAGGAGGACGACCCGTTCGGCTTTGGTGGAGGTTTGGACTTCCTGGGCGACGAGTCAGCCAGCGCCAACCCTGCCCCGGCGGGTACCCGCACGGCGCCCCCGACTCCGCCATTGAGTGCGTCAGCCCACCCACATGACAACGCCGTTCCTTTTCAAGACGCTGATGAGCAGGACGATGACCTTTTCAGCCTCGGTGGGGGATCGGACGCTTTGGACGACGGACCAGCCAACGAAAACCCCGCCCCGTCGGGAAACCTCGCAAACCCTACTGCGACGCCGTCCCCAAGAGCGTTAACGCCCACATACGACGATATCGGTCACCGCCAAGACGCCGACCACGACCCGAGTGCCCCCCGAGGATTGAGTGGCATTGAGGACGCACCGCCGACACCACACGCTGCCGACCATGCCGCCCCACCGAGACACCAACCCTCTACGCGACCGACCTCAGCGGCCTTGCACGGCATCACGACTGGTCCCACCGCGCATACCACTCCGCCTCCCCATCGCCAGCGACCCGCGGGGGCGGCTTCAGCCCCCCCGCAGGGTACTAAACCAGACAGGCCCTCGTGCCCCACCCACGCTTCCTCCGTTGCTGAGCGAGAGGAAGCGGCTCCCCTGACCTCTCGGGGCGCGGCCCTAGCGGCTCCAGCCCTGGGGTCGCGCCGGCCCCTCCAGTCACCTTTCAAGGGTGACGGACGTCAGCGTTCAGGGTCCCGCACGCCGCTAGCCCACCTGGACAGGCGTACCGAGGACCTCGCCTCTGTCTCGAGACCCTCGGCGGATGTCACTGAGCAGCCACCGCTCACCGACCGTGAAACCGAGCTGTCACAGGCTATGGCTGCCCTTCAGCAGAGGTGCTTAGCTCTCGCCGCGGACCTCGCCGCTGCCCAAGCTCGTCAAGGTCCTCTACTCCAGCGCCTCCACAGCGCTGGGCGAGCCTTCGCCGAGCTGCTCACCACCTCGCCCGATGGTGTCGTGCCGTCACTCAACATCCAAGCTATGTTGTCATCGTTCCGCGGCGCTCCACCTGGTGCCCCGCGCTAATCTCCTCCTTTCTGCCTGCCCGTGTGTACGTGTGGCTCCGCGTCCACGGTGTCAGGGCGTGGGGGGGCGGGGGTGCCCCGTCACTGCGCGCCGCTTAGCGGCCAAGCGCCCAACTGGCGGTCCGCCAAGCCGCCTAGCCACGTGCCAGCACGTCGCCTTTCTTGTTGGGGCCTTTTACCTCACGCGGTCTGTCAGGTGAGATCTTCATCGTCTGTCCGCCGTCTGTAGCGTCAGTCGCACTGCGCCGGGGGAGGGGGTTTTTGTAGCCCGCCCTCGTATCTTAAGGCTGCACCGCCGCAAATAGTGCATGCGAGTTGTCGCACCGCAGTGCGCCTCGCGGACGGACCCTGGTCCGCCTACTTGTCGATCTCTCTCTCTCTCTCTCTCTCTCTCTCTCATCACTTTCTCTCTCTCTCTCTAATCTCTCTCTCCTCTCTCACTCTCTCTCTTCTCTCTCTCCTCTCTCTCTCTCGCCACGGGCTCGCGAGATCAGCCAGGGCGGCTCCCCCTTGGGGCTCCCAAATGATGCCCCTGGCAGCGTTTTGCGACCATGAGGCTCTCAAGAGATACATGTTGGGGGCGCCAAACGGCAATTCTAGCTGAGACGTCCCACCAAAATCGGCGCGAACGGGCTCGTGAGATCAGCCAGGGTGGCCCCCCCTTGGGGCTCCCAAATGATGCCCCTGGCAGCGTTTTGTGACCATGAGGCTCTCAAGAGATACATGTTGGGGAGGCCAAACGGCAATTCTAGCTGAGACGTCCCACCAAAATCGGCGCGAACGGGCTCGTGAGATCAGCCAGGGTGGCTCCCCCTTGGGGCTCCCAAATGATGCCCCTGGCAGCGTTTTGCGACCATGAGGCTCTCAAGAGATACATGTTGGGGGCGCCAAACGGCAATTCTAGCTGAGACGTCCCACCAAAATCGGCGCGAACGGGCTCGTGAGATCAGCCAGGGTGGCTCCCCCTTGGGGCTCCCAAATGATGCCCCTGGCAGCGTTTTGTGACCATGAGGCTCTCAAGAGATACATGTTGGGGAGGCCAAACGGCAATTCTAGCTGAGACGTCCCACCAAAATCGGCGCGAACGGGCTCGTGAGATCAGCCAGGGTGGCTCCCCCTTGGGGCTCCCAAATGATGCCCCTGGCAGCGTTTTGTGACCATGAGGCTCTCAAGAGATACATATTGGGGGCGCCAAGCGGCAATTCTAGCTGAGACGTCCCACCAAAATCGGCGCGAACGGGCTCGTGAGATCAGCCAGAGTGGCTCCCCCTTGGGGCTCCCGAATGATGCCCCTGGCAGCGTTTTGTGATCATGAGAGAGTGTGAGTGTGAGCTTAACTTATCTTATCTTATCTTGAAATCTCTTCTTATCATATCTTGTGCTATCTTATCTTATCTTGTAGTATCTTATCTTGTCTTGTCTTATCTGGTGATTATCATTGGGAGGAGGGAGGCGCGAGCGGGAGGAAGGAGGAAGGAGGAGCAGTGGGAGGCGTCAGAGTAATAACAAGAACCCCAATCCTTAGGATATGGGGAAAAACCAAGCAATCTACCCACAACGCGTGGCCATGCAAGCAATCTGTGAGGGGGGGCGCTGCAGAGGTCGAATCCCTTCAGATAGTGTGTCTGGGACTCTGGCGGACTATCACACCCGAGTTTACAAAGGTAGGTTAGCATCTCTCCTCCTCTCCCCTCAATCCCTCTCCCTTGCAAAAACTCCTCCGTGTCGCACCCCAAGACTCGGGGTTTCCTAAACGGGGGGGGGTAGCTAAACGGGGGTTTAGGTTTTTTTTTGAAATGCCCCCGTTTACTATGCCCTCGTCTACGGCGCCCAGGGCCCCCTAAACGGGGGCCTAGCCAAATGTGGAAATCGGCGTTCCCCGTGCCCCTGTTTGCTATGCCCCCGTGTCTGGCGCCCTGACAGACGTGTCTACAGGGCGGGCCGGACGATTCGTCTGAGACTTTCTCGCCACCGATGATCTTTGCGCTTCAAATTTGCAACAGCTTCAAGGATGGAAGGCCGTTTTCAAAATGTGGCTCTAGCCGCAGCGCCGCGCACACTCGTCTTCAAGACTTGCAGCAGCTTCAAGGATGTCGGGCGAGCCGTTTTCAACATGTGGCTCTCGCATGAGCGCCGAGAACGTCCGTGTTCAAAGGTTGCAACAGCCTCAAGGAAGGAAGGCGGCTCCTTCTCCACTTCAGCGTGTGGCTCTCGTATAGCACCGCGCACAGTTGTATTCGAATGTTGCACTCACCTCAAGGGTTCGTCTGTTTGAAGTCCCAGGACTTGTGTGCAGGCACGGGTTAGGACTGTCAGGGCGCAAGGACATCCGATTAGCGATCTTGAAGTCCCAGACACGTTTTTCTGGCACATGTTTAATATTGCCCGGACGGAGCAATCACGTTGCCTCGCGGCGTTGAAGTCATAGGAACGGTTTTTTGACACGATTCAGAATTCCCAGACGATCGTCATCCAATGGGGACTCCAGAGGGAGGAACTTGGAACGAGGGTCAATTGCAACGTTTCTGATGCGCTTTGACTTTACACAGGTCTGTCATCTTCCTATTCCTCCTCATCCTCCGCCTCCTCCCTCCTTCCTCTTCATCCTCCCTCCCCCTTCCTCCACGCCATCTTCTTCTTCCTCCTCCTCCTCCTCCTCCTCATCATCATCATCATCCCCCTTTCCCCTCCTCTCTCATTGGTAGAAGGGTGGGGCTGAGCTCCCTCTCGGTAGGGCAAGGATGGCTCCGAGCCGTGCCCGTGGCGGCACAGCTGATTAGCGCGCAGACTGGCGTCTTGACGCGTCCGCCCGACAGATCCCGTCCCTCCCGTCATCCTCCCCCTGCCCTTCCCTCCACTCCTCACACCTCCTCATCTTCCCCCTCTCTTCCCTCATCCCCATCCTCCTCATGCTCCTCCGCCTCATCTCCTCCCACCCTCCTCCCCCCTCCCCTCCCCTCCTCCTCCTCCTCCTCTCTCCTCCTCCTCCCTCCTCCTCCTCCTCCTCCTCCTCCTCTTCGTCATCTTTCTTCCTTCTCACCCTTCCTCCTTCACCCTCTTCTCCTCCCTCCCCTGCCCGCCCCTCCCTCCCCCTTCCCAACGCCTCCCTTCCACAATTACTCAATATGAATACTCTACTCGCCTTTTCCCTTTTGATGATCCTGGGAGTTTCCGCCCTGGCCCCCCGCGTACTGTTTTTTTACACACAGGTTTCCCCGGAGTTGGGTTTTTCGCCTGCATTTTTTCCAAATGCTGCTCTCGCTGAGGCGCCGGCCTCATTTTCGGGCCCCGCTCGGTCCGAATCGTGCTCCCGCTGCAGCGCTGGCCTCATTTTCGTGCTTCCGCTCGTTCCGAATCGTGCTCCCGCTGCAGCGCTGGCCTCATTTCCGCGCTTCCGCTCGTTTCGACTCGTGCTCCCGCTGCAGCGCTGGCGCCATTTCCCGTGCCATGCAACGGCATGTAATGCAATGCGAGGTTGATACTACGCTTTGCGGTGCTCTTCTACGCCATGCCATGCCGTGCTTTACAATGCGTCGCGTACCCTTTCGGGATCATTGCCCTGCTCGACATCCGACTGAGCGAGTAGAGAGGGGATCTGCGCCATGGTAAGGGATGAGAGGGAGGGGTAAGATGTCAGATATGACGCGAGCGCACCTAGCTTGCCGTTCCCCCCTCCCTCTTCACCTGCCTCGCCCACCCCTGCCACTCCCCTCCCGTGCTCCTCATCCCCCTGCTCCCTGCCCCGCCCCCGCTCCCCCCCCCCCCCGCCCCCTCTCGCCAGGCACGACGAGGCCCCGCGGCAACCGGGGCCTCGCCCGGGAAAGGCGCCTGCCAGCCTCGCACGCCATGGCATCGCTCACCACCTACAATTCTCTCCCACCCCTCTCCTTTCCCCGTCGGCCTCTTCTTCCTTACGCGACTCGCCGCTGTGACTCGCATGCGCAATGCTGGCCGAGCCAGCACTGAGTCGTGCTAGGAGAAGTGTTCACATCGTTTGCGGGTACCCTTCTTGCTTCACGCTCCCTCTGCCTCCCCCACCCCCGCATCCTCCCCCCCCTCCTCCTCCTGCTCCTCCTCCTTCCTCCTCCCCTTCCTGCTCCTCCCCCCCCTCCTCCTCCTCCTCCTCCTCTGCTCCTGCGCCTCCTCCTCGCTCCTCCTCCTCCTGCTCCTCCTCCTCCTCCTGCCCTCCCTCCTCCCCTGCTCCTCCTCCTCTCCTCCTCCTCCTCCTCCTCCGCCTCCTCCTCCCCCTCCCCCCCCCCCCTCCCCCCCCGCCTTGCCCCTGCCTTGCCCGCCGCCCGAGCCGCCCCTCCTGCCCGAGTGGGCCCCGGGCGCGAGGATGCACAGGTGGAGCAGCCCGTTGCCGTCCGCGTCCTCCGACGGGGGGTGAGAGCCGCAGCCCCCTTGCGACGAAGCCAGGACGGGGATACATCCGGGCGAGGGCAAGTCGAGAGTCTCTGAGATCCGGCGGCTCTGGAGGATGTCCCGGGCGCCGCGGCCTTCTCAGAGCGTTCCGGAACGCGCTGAGAGCGTTGCGGAACGCTCTGGAACGGATCGGTCCTCCTCCCAGCCCCGTGCGTCCCTCGGTGGCGGCAGCAGGCGGCGCTCCCCCCGAGCCGCGCCAGAGTCGGCGGCGAGCCCAGGAGGCAAGTGGGAGGGGGCGGGCCTTCTCAGACGGCGGCGGGGCTTCTCGGACGGCCCTGCGGCCCCCCGAGAGGTGTCCCTGCGTCGTCGGGGGCGGATTGGAGAACAGCTCGGAAGGCTGAGGCCTTCTGAGCCTCCGGGGATGGCCCGCCCCCTCTGACTTCGCCCCTGGGCTCGCCGCCGGCAGAGAGGTCCGCCTCGTGCCCTCGGTCGCCTGTCGCGACTGCCTGCGCGCTGAACCAGCCTCGAGCCTACCCCAATTGCCAAGACTGAGCAGCCCAATGTGAAAAACCCACCTCAGGGATGCGTCCTCTGAGTCTGAGGGAATTCTTGAGATAGGCATCGAGATTACGTAATGCCAATCGTGGGGATGGGGGCATGTCTCAGGCTGGTAAGCGCTGGTGCCTTACACCGCGTGGATCGCTCAACACGGAACGGCTCGCGGCTCTCCGATAGCGCGGACCGTTCGATGCTTGCCGATTCTGGGCGATCAGCTCCTCCTCTGCTCCTCCTCCTCCTCCTCCTCCTTCTCCTCATCCTCTCAATACTCCTCCTCCTCCTCCTCCTCCTCCTCCTCCTCCTCCTCCTCCTCCCCCCTCCTCCACTTCCTCCTCCTCCTCCTCCTCCCCTCCTGCTCCTCCTCCTCCTCCTCCTCCTCCTCCTCCGCCTCCTTCCTCCTCCCCCTCCTCCCCCTTCCTTCCCCTCCTCCCCCCCCCCCTCTCCCCTCCTCCTCCTCCTCCTCCTCCTCTTCCTCCTCCTCCTCCTCCTCCTCCTCCCCCGCCTCCTCCTCCTTCCCCCTCCTTCTCCTCCGCCCCCCCCCCTCCCCTCCTCCCCTCCTCCTCCCTCCTCCTCCTCCTCCTCCTCCTCCCTTCCCCCCCATCCTCCTCCGCCTCCTCCTCCTCCTCCACCTCCTCCTCCTGATTTTCCTTCTCCTTCTCCTCCTCCTTCTCCTCCTCCTCATCCTCCTCTTCGAGGCCCGCAGCTGGCGGCGCTCTCATCCTCGAGCGCCCGACTCTGGGTGCCTGCCGCCAGGTCGGTACGATGCGCGCGGAGCCTGCCGCGGGCCGTGGCGCTCGCAGCACTGCTGCAGGTCGCGAGGGGCGCGGCCTGCTCGCTGGTGTCTGACACCGCGTGTGTCGCACCATCTTGGAGGAGGAGGCGGAGGAGGAGGAGGAGGAGGAGGAGGAGGAGGAGGAGGAGGAGGGAGGATGAGGAGGAGGAGGAGGAGGAGAGGAGGAGGAGTGAGGAGGAGGAGGATGAGGAGGAGGAGAGGAGCAGGAAGATGAGGAGCAAGAGGAGGAGGAGGAGGAGTAGAGGATGAGGAGGAGGAGGAGGGGAGGAGAAGGAGGAGGGGGAGGAGAAGGAGGGGGAGGAGGAAAAGGAGGAGGAGGAGGAGGAGGACGAGGAGGAGGAGGAGGAGGGGGGGGAGGAGGAATAGGAAGCCCATGTCAAAGTCTCTTCTAAAAGAGCAACAGGGCGCCGCGGCGCCCTCAGAGCGACGCGGCCCTGAGGGATGTGGCCCTGCTGCCGCGCCGCTGTGTGTGCAGCTGCACCAGGGAGGTCTCCGACTCCAGGATCGACAGCGCCGACTTGAGCCCCGCAATTTCAGCCTCGCGGCGTGCCTTGCGCTCCTCGTAGCTCTCGGGCTTGGCGATGCAACGGTCCTTCACCTTGGGAGAGTTTAATCTAACCGCGAAGAGAAAAACACGAAAAACACAATACGTAAAAACGATACGTAAACGTGAAAAGAAAACACCACGTACAAACAACACGTAAAAACAATACGTAAATACAATGCGTAAACCAACACTTAATCACAATACGTAAAAAACCATACGTACACAACATATATATATATACATACATATATAACAATACGAAAGAAACAACACATAAAAACAATGCGTAAACACAATACGTTTAAACAGCGCGTGATCACAACGCGTAAACACTACGTGAGAACAACGCGTAATACACGTGAAAGTTCGTTCACCCCACGTAAAACAACACGTCGAACCAACACGTAAAAACAATACGTAAAAACAACACGTGAACACACTACGTAAACACAATGACTAAAAACAATACGAAATAACAACACTTAAAAACAATACGCACAACAATACGTTAAAACAGCACGTGATCACAACGCGCAAACACTACGTGAGCACAACGCGTAACGCACGCGAAAAATCGTTCATCCCACGTAACAACACCACGTAAAACAAAACTTTAAAACAACACGTAAAAACAAAACGTAAACACACCATGTAAAACCAACACGTATAAACAACACGTAGCAACAACACTTTAAACCATTACGGAAAAACATTACGGACAAAAACAATACGTAAAAAACAACACGAAACTACAACACATACAACCAACACGTAACACCAATACGTTAAAACAACGCGTGATCACAACGCGTACACACTACGTGAGCACAACGCGTAATACACCTGAAAAAACGCTCAACCGACGTAAACACAACCCGTAAAAACAACAAGTAAAACCAATACGTAAAAACAACACGTGAAACCAATACGTAAAATTAACACGCAACAACACTTAAAAATAATACGTAAAACCGATACGTAAAATCAATGCGGAACCAACAAAAACACATAACAACAAAACACGTGAAAATTCTTTCAACCCACGTAAAAACAACACGTAAACACAATACGCAAACACAACACATAAACACAACACGTAAAAACAACACGTAAAACAACAACACGTAAAAACAACACGTAAAAAACAACACTTAAACACAAAACGTAAAACCAATACGTAAAAAACACTACGAAACAACACCAACACATAAAAGAATACGTACAAACAATACGTTAAACCAGCACGTGGTCACAACGCGCACACATTACGTGACCACAACGCGTAACACACGTGAAAGTCCGTTCAACCTGCGTAAAAACAACACGTGAAATCAACACGTAAAACCAACACGTAAAAACACACAACAGAACAATACGTAAAAACAACACGTAAAAACAATACGTGAAACCAATACGTGAAAACAATACGTAATCACAGCGCGTAAACACTACGTAAACACAACGCGTAATACACGTGACAAATTGTTCAACCCACCTGAAAACAACACGTAAAAACAACACGTAAAAACGATACGCAAGCGTGAAAAGAAAACAACCCTTAAAAACAAAACGTAAACAAACAACGCGTAAAAACACAACACGTAAACACAATACATAAAAACACCACATAAAAACAATACGTAAACGCAACACGTAAAACCAACACGTAAAAACAACACGTAAAAACAACACTTAAAACCATTACGGAAAAACAATACGTAAAAACAACACGAAACAACAACACATGAAAACAATACGTAACAACAATACGTTAAACCAGCGCGTGATCACAACGCGTAAGCACTACGTGAGCACAAAGCGTAATAAACGTGAAAGTTCGTTCAACCCACGTAAAACAACACGTCGAACCAACACGTAAAAACAATACGTAAAAACAACACGTGAACACACTACGTAAACACAATGACTAAAAACAATACGAAATAACAACACTTAAAAACAATACGCACAACAATACGTTAAAACAGCACGTGATCACAACGCGCAAACACTACGTGAGCACAACGCGTAACGCACGCGTAAAATCGTTCATCCCACGTAACAACACCACGTAAAAACAAAACTTTAAAACAACACGTAAAAACAATACGTAAACACAACACGTAACAACAACACGTAAACACAACACGTGAAAACAAAACGTACAGAACAACACATAAAAACAACAACACTTAACAACAATACGTAAAACAATATGCAACAACAATACGGAACACAAACACAACGCATAAAGACAAAACACGTGAAAATCCGTTCAACACACGTAAACACAACACGTAAAAAACAATACGTAAAACACAACACGTAAAAACATACGTAAAAGCAACACGTAAAAACACCACTGAAAAAAAACAAACGTAAAACCAACACTTAAACAATACGACACAACACATAAAAAACACAATACGTAAAAAGAATTCGTCAAAACTTCACGTGATCACAACGCGTAAACACTACGTGAGCACAACGCGTAATATACTTGAAAACCCGTTCTACTCACGTGAAAACAACACGTAAAAACAACACGTACAACCAATACGTAAAAAAAACACGAAAACAAAAAACAATACGTAAACACAACACGTAAAAACAACACTTAAAAACAATACGTAAAACAATACGTAATCACAACGCATAAACACTACGCAAACACAACGCGTAATACACGTGAAAGGTTGTTCAACCCACTTAAAAACAACACGTACAAACAACACGCAAAAACGATACGTACGCGTGAAAAGAAAACAACTCGTAAACACAATGCGTAAAAACAACACGTAAAAACAATACGTAAACACAACACGTAAAAAACACTTGAAACCAATACGTAAAAACAATACGTAAAAACAATGCAGAAAACAACGCAAAAAACAATGCGTAAAAACGATACGTAAAAAGAAGAATAACACAACACGTAAAAACAATACGTTAAAACAACACGTACAATCAATACGTCAAAACAACACGTAAACACAACACTGATGAAAAAATGTACAATCAATACGTAATAAACAACGCGTAAAAACAATACGGACAACAAACAAAAACATGTGAAAACAATACGTTAAAACAGCGCGTGATCACAACGCGTAAGCACTACGTGAATACAAGGCGTAATACACGTGAATATTTGTTCAACCCACGTAGAAACAACACGTAAACACAACACGTAAAAACACCACTGACAAGCAAACGTAAAACCAACAATTAAACTATACGAAACAACACATACAACAACAATACGTAAAAAGAATTCGTCAAAACAGCACGTGATCACAACGCGTAAACACTACGTGAGCACAACGCGTAATATACTTGAACTAGAACCATCGCGCGCGCTTCGCGCGCGCTCAGGTTCTAGCCCAGGCCGGGGGCGCGCTAGAAGATCTTGGACAGCGCTATCAAGCACAGGCGCGTGACATAGTCGTGCCTCCTGAGGGCCTCTTGAAAGCCTCTTGGGGGGCCTCTGGAGGTTCTTGGGGGTCTGCCGTGGGCGTCTTGCAGACGTGCATGAAGATTTCTGGGGAAGCCTCTCAGAAGCCCGTTGGGGCCCTCTTGGGGGTCTCCTGGGGGCTTCCTGGGAATCTCGGGGGGCCTCTTGAAAGCCTCTTGGGGGTCTTCTGGAGGCCTTTGGGGGCCTGCCGCGGGCGTCTTGGAGGCCTCTTTGGGCCTCTCGGGGGTCTCTGAGGGGCCTCTTGGGGGCCTCCTGGGGCGGGGGGGCTGGAAGGTTCAGTTGGATTTCCCGTCTTGGGCCCCTCTTGGGGCCCTTCGGGGGCACTGTCCTGGGCCCCTCGGGGGCCGTCTTGGGGCGCTCTCGTGGGATTCGTGGGCCGTCTTAAGTCTTGGGGCGGTCGAGGGAGAGTCTGAGGTTGTAAAAGACGGTGCGAAGGCCAAAAAATCGAACATGGTAAAAATGTACGGTTTACGAAGGGAAGGGGGCTATTTGTGCTTCCCGGGGCCGTCTGGGGGGATCTCTTGGAGGGGTCTTCGAGCGTCGTGGAAGCGTCTGGGGCGGTCCGAGACGCCTCTTGAGCCGCCGGTGACCGCTGGAGGTTGTCTTGAGGGTGGCTCTGGGCGGCCCGGGGCCGCCCGGACGGCCGCCAGGGCGCTCCGGGGGCCGACCTGGGGCCCGCCGGGGAGCGGGCTGGGCCCGACGTCCCCCCATTTGTGGTCGAGGCTGCGGCCCCGGGCCCCCGGGGCCCCCGGGCCCGGCGCGGCGTTATATGTATACGACGAGGGGCCTTAGCAGGAGCAGGTCCCCCGCGAGACCTGCGAGCGCCCCTGCCTTGACCGGCGGGTGCGCGATGAGCCCAGGGTCCAACCTGGCCACGCCAGAGTGGCCCCTGGAACCCAAGGCAATCTGTCAGTCTGGCCTTCGACTGTCGAGGAGAAGGGCGAGACACTGGAAACGCAAAGTCGTCTCAAAATCGACCCTGGGACTCCGAACGCTCCAACGTTTCGGGCTGCGCCCAGCCGCTGCGACGAGGGGCCCTAGACCAAGGTGCCCCCAGGACTCCCCGGGAAGCTTCGGCGGCGTCCACAGCACCCCTCCTCCTCCTTCTCCTGCTCCTCCTCTTCCTCCTCCTCCCTCTCCTCCTCCTCCTCCTCCTCCTCCTCCTCCTCCTCCTCCTCCTCCTCCTCCTCCTCCTCCTCGTCCTCGTCCTCCTCCTCCTCCTCCTCCTCCTCCTCCTCCTCGTCTTCCTCCTCATCCTCGTCCTTTCCCGAGCGATGCAATAACAACTTGCGTGGAACCCCTCTCGGGCCCATCTTGGGGCTCTCTTGAGCCGCCTTTGGAGCCTCTTGGGGCGTCCTGGGTCTCTCGTGGGGGCTTCTTGGAGCTCTCTTGGCGCCTCCTGGAGCCTCTTGGGGCCGAAAGCTCGGAATTCTACAGTGGCTTTCTCCCTCTGGGACCCCTCTCGGGCACGCCTTGGGGCTCTCTTAGGCCATTTTGTAGTCCAATTTTGCCGTCCTGGGCGCCTCGTGAACCGTCTTGGAACTCTCTTGGGGGCCACCTAGGCCGTCTTGGGAGCCTCTTCGGACGTGTTGGACGCGGTGAAAACCCAACAGGCGACCATGCGAAAAGTATACGTTTTCCCATAGGAATGGGACCATTTTTGCTTCTTGGACCTCTCTTGGGGTGCCTCTCGGAACGTCTTGGGCTGATTTTGGAAGCCTTTTGGCGCCTCTGGGCGGCGTTTTGGCGCCTCCTGGGATGTGTTGGGCCGGAAGCTCGGAATTCGAGAGTGGCTTTCTCCTTCTGGGACCCCTCTCGAAGTCGTCTTGGGGTTCTCTTGGGCCGTCTTGGGGCCGTCCTGAGCCACTCGTGCGCAGCCTTGGAGCGCTCCCGGAGGCCTCCTAGGCCGTCTTGGAGGCCTCTTGGGCCGTCTTGGACGCGGTGAAAGCCCAAGATGCGAACATGCGAAAAATATACGTTTCCCATAGGAATGGCACGATTTTTGTTTCTTGGACCTCTCTTGGGGTGCCTCTCGGAACGTCTTGGGGTGCTTTTGGGAGCCTTTTGGCGCCTCTTGGCGGCATTTTGGCGCCTCCTGGAGCCTCTTGGGCCGGAAGCTCGGAATTCGAGGTTGGCTTTCTCCGTCTGGGACCCCTCTCGAACTAGACCGTCTTGGGGCCTCTCGTCTTGAAAGCCCAAGAGGCGAACATGCGAAAAATTATACGTTTTCCCATAGGAATGGCACGATTTTTGCTTCTTGGGCCTCTCTTGGGCTGCCTCTCGGAGCGTCTTGGAGGCTTCTGGGACCTTCTTGGTGTCATGACAGGCGTCTTGGAAGGCATCTGGAGCCATCGGAGCGCGTTCCGAAGCCGCCTGCGAACGATCTTGGACGGCGTCCGGCGGTCCGACGAGCCTCTGGGCCCCCCGGGGCCCACATTTGCGGTCGGGGTCCCGGCCCCGGGCCCCCGGACCCGGTGCGCCGTTATATGTATAAGCCCGTTCTACTCACGTGAAAACAACACGTAAAAACAACACATAAAACAATACGTGAAAACAACACGTAAAAAACGAACGTGACAGAACACCACGTAAACACACTGCGTAAAAAACAATACGTAAAAACACCACTGAAAAACAAAACCCAAACACAATAAGTAAACACAATACGAAACAACAACAACACATAAAAACAATACGTAAAAATAATACGTTAAAACAGCGCGGGATCACAACGCGTAAACACTACGTGAACAAAACGCGTAATATACGTGAAAGTTCGTGCAATCCAAAAAAAACAACACGTAAAAACAACACGTAACAACAATACGTAAAACAACACGTAAAAACAATACGTAACAGCAACACGTAAAAACAACAATTAAACACATCACGGAACAACAATACGTAAAAACAATACGAACAAAAAGACAACACGTACAACCAATGCGTAAAAACAATACGTTAAAACAGCACGTGATCATAACGCGTAAGCACTACGTAAGCACAGCGCGTAATACACGTGAAAATTCGCTCTACCCACGTTAAAACAACACGTAAAAACAACACGTAAAAACAACACGTAAACAACACGTAACAACACGTACGAGCAACACATAAATCAATAAGTAAATGGAACGAGGGTTCAAATTAACCGTGGGGGAAACAATATGTAAAACAATACGAAACACATCACGTTAAAACAACACATCAACACAACACGTAATAACAATACGTAACACAATATGTAGACAACATAACACGTAAAAACACGTAAGCACACCGCGAAATACACGTAACATTGCGTTTAACACACGCAAGAAAAAACACGTAAACACAACACATCAAAATAACACGTAAAACAACACGTAAAAACAATACCTAAACACACCACGTAAACCAATACGTAAAAAGACAGCACTCAATAACAACACTTAAAAACAATACGAACAAAAATCAATGCGAACAAATCAACGCGTAAAAACAATACGTAAAAGCAATACGTTAAAACAACACGTGATCACAACGCGTAAACACTACGTGAACACAACGCAGAATACACCTGAAATGTTGTGCAACCCACGAAAAAAAAGCAACAACAACAACACGTAAAAACAACACGTAACACAACACGTAAAAAACAACACGTAAAACCAACACGTAAAACAACACGTAAAACAATACATAAAACAAAACGTAACAATACGTACGAACAACACGTCAATCAATACGTAAATGCAACGAGGGTTTTACTTAACCGTGAGGAAAACAATGTGTAAATCAATACGCAAAATAACATGTAAATCATAAGAAAACACATTAAACCAACACATCGAAACAATACTCAAATAACATGTAAAAGCATACAAACACGTAAATACGTAGTGTTTTGCCATAGTGTTTTTCGCATTGATTTTAGAGATTGCTTTTACGTATTATGTTTACGTATTGCTTTTATGTTTTAATGTTACGTATTGTTTTTACGTAGTGTGTTTACGTATTGTTTTTAAACGTTTTTTTGTTTTCTCACGTTTACGTATTGTGTTTACGTACTGTTTTTACGTTTTGCTGTTACGTATTGTTTTTTTACGTATTGGTTTTACGTATTGTTTTTACGTATTGTTGTTTACACGTTGTTTTTTTTCACGTTTACGTATTGTGTTTACGTGTTGTTTTTACGTATTGAATTTTCTCACGGTTCACATTTATTTTCTCACGGTTAAGAATTACGATTTCACCTTGGCGTAGTACTCCAGCACGGCCTTGAGCTGTGAGCCCTTGCCCGAGCGGTCGCTCGTCATGTCCGCGACGCTCTTGTCGAGGGACTTGAACTCCTTGGTCTTGTACACAAGCGGAAGGTTGTTGTGGTCGTAGCCCGGTGCCAGCTGCAGGCTGCGGGCAACCTTCCCATGCCGCCTTGTCCGGCATGGGCCGGAGGCGCGTGCGGAAGGGCCAAAATCGGAACAACTCTGCACAAGAGTGCGGAGCCCGCCCGGGCTCCCGTGCCGCACCGCCCCCATCGTGTCCCTGCCCCGCGTGTGGGGGCAGGGAGGGCCGGGGCCTGGGAATGAACATGAAAAAAGACCCAGGAAGCCGTACCATTCAGCCTCGCCCTCACGAGGAAAAGCACCAAGCAAAAAACAACTTAAATAAATATTGCCAGAAACCTGCCCAGCATTCCAAGCTCCACCTCCAAAGCAAGCGGCGCTGGCACGACCAAAAGCACACCTACCCCGAGGACGCGTAATGAGGGATACAGCCGTAGGCGATCCACGTGCCATTCTATGCAACTCCATGGGTGACACAAGTGTGTGTACAAGAAAGGCGGACAACAGCCGGGCTCCACAGCGGACGACAGTCGACACTATGAAGGCAGTAGGGCCTGCTCCCAAAAAGAACGGAAGTGATGAACAGGCCTCAACGATGCTTGCAATAGAAACCTAAGTTAGTGATAGCGGCACAGGAGGGCATGCTTCAAAAGACGCGGCTGTAAAGCCCCTCTGGCCAGCAAGGATACCATGCAGAGGAGAAGAGGAAGGACGACGACGACGGCCACGAGGACGACGAGGAGGAAGACGCACCTTGCTGGCCAGACACGCCGGAAGTTAGCCCACTGAGGGCCAGGTGGCATGGGTGGACAGGAAAGAATGTTTCAGCAAAAAAAAGCTAGGAATGCGAGGCCCCCTGTAGCCGCGAGCCACGCGACCCTGAAAGCCCGTGGAGACCCCCACGAGCCCCGCCCGGGCGGCGCAGGTGCCGTCACAACCGCACGGCTGCGGTACCACCCTGCGGCCGCGGGGCTGTGAGATCGTTAGCCGCTGTCAGTCGCACATGTTCCTGCTGTACGTGCTGATCGCGTTCCTCGTGGGACCTCGTAGAGGTGATCTCTCCCAGCGTCTTGTACACAACGTCCTGGGACTTCATGGTGTTGGTCACCTTGTTCTCCTGCGTGGCCTTGTCGTACTCGGCCTGCGAGTCGGCTTCCTCGGACTCCTCCTGCGCCAGATTCTTCGCGAAGTCGCTCTCGACGACCTCCAGGATGCCCACGATGCTGCTCCCAGCGCCTGTGGCCGCTGAGTGCAGGATAGGCTTTGCGGGCTGCGAGTCGTCCGCACCGGCCTGCAGCATCGAGGTGGCGCCGCCATAATAAGCTCGCAGCACGGAGAGCGCATCGCGGACGCCCGTCAGCCCGAGGGTGAGCTCGGCTTTGGCCTCGGTGTACGCGGCATTCTCCGCGCTGCGAATCTTGTCCATCTCTGCCTGCAGCTTGGCCAGCGCGGCCAGCTCTCCCTGCAGCTCCTTCACGTCCGCCTTCAGGGACGTGGACGTCGCCACGGCCTTGTCGATTTTCGCAGTGAGCGCGGAGATGTCCTCCTCGAGCTCGCTCTTCTTCTCCTCGGTCTTGGCGATCTGATCATCGCAGTACGCCTTCGGCAGCAGCGCCGAGACGCACCACCGCCTGCATGCGCGATGCGAGCTGCGCGAGGGCCGAGGAGTGGTACTGCCTGGCCAGCTGCTGCACTGCGGTGATGACCTCCGCCTTCTTGAGGTCGACGGACGTCCGCATCTGCGCGCGGCGGGACGAGAGCTGCGCGAAGCTGTAGCTTTGCGTCACGGCTCCGGAGGTGGTGTCCTCCAGGATCTTCTTGGCGTCCGCGATGGCCTTGAGCTCGGCGTTCCGGCCGGCCACGGTCGCCTCGTGGTCCGCAGCCACCTGCATGCAGTCGTTCTTGATGCTCTCCAAGACGGAGTTCGCATCCGCCAGGGCCTTGACCGTCATCTCGAGGTCCTTGGTGTCCGCCGCCTTCTCCTCCTCCGCTGCCTCCTTGGCCGCCTTCTCGTCCGCCATGTCTTTGTTGTCGTTTGTGTTCGCATCGGTGAGAGACTGCTCCAGCATCTCGAAGTTCTGCTTCGTGTTTGTCTCGGCCTTGCGCAGGGCTGCCAGGTCCTCCTCGGCCTTCTCCTTGAGGTCCTCGAGCAGGTCTAGGATGTCCGTGGAGTGCGTCTTGTAGACCACCGCCGCGGGCGCGCCCATGGGGTCCTCCTCGCTCTCGGAGCTCTGGCTGGCCTGCACGAGCGCAGTCAGTCTCTGCTGGCTGGCTGCGGAGAAGGAGGCGGCCTCCATGATGGCCGTGAGGCCCTTCATCAGGTTCTTGAAGCTCGAGGTGTCCACCTGGGTGAACGCCGCAGGGTTCTTGGACATCTCCTTCGAGATGATGCTGATGGCCCGACCAAGCGTGTCGATCGCATCCATCAGCTCTGCCTCGTTCGCAGCGAACTCGGATGCCTCCTTCTTTCTGATGACCGTCGCGTCGGTCAGGTCCTTGGTCTGGGTCGCGATGCTCGCCACAAGCTCCTCGATCTTGCCTTCGGACACGGTGATGTCGCTGCTCAGCTTGCCGATGGAGGCCTCGAGGTCGCCCTTCTTCGACTCACCAGTCTTGATCTCGTTGCGCTTGTTGCTCGCTGCATCGTCGCACCAGTTGGTGTACTCGACGAAGGCCTTCTGCTCCGCGTCGCCCGCGGACGCCACCTTAGCGTACAAGGAGTCAAGCAGCTCCAACACCTTTCCCAGTGGATTCTGGCCGTCGGAGGCCGCCTGGGCGGGGGCCGCGCCAACCAGCAGCAACGCCACGGCAGCCGTCACCTGGAAGGTCTTCATTGCGGAGCGGGAGCTGGCAGCTGGAGCAGCGGAACGGCTCTGGGCTCACTCGAATATCGACGCTGACCTTGGGCCAAAATGGCTACGGGGGAGGAAAAGGGGAAGGAGGAGGAGGAGAAGGAGGAGGAAGAGAAGAAGGAGGAGGAGGAGGACGAGGAGGAGGAGGAGGAGGAGGAGGAGGAGAAAGAGAAGGAGGAGGATGAGGAGGATGCCGATGAGGA
>CAUYUJ010014247.1:385525-423724 GCA_963575745.1 Prorocentrum cordatum | reverse complement strand
CCTCCTCCTCCTCCTCCTCAGCATCCTACTCCTTCTCAACCTCAAACTCCCCCTCCCTCTCTTTCTCTTTCTCATCTTTCTTCTTTGAAGCTTTCTCCACCTTCTCCTCATAATTGTCCTCTCCTCCTCGTCCTCCTCTTCCTCCTCCTCCTCGATACCAAACGCCTTGTCCTCCTCGTCCTCCTCCTCATTTTCCTCCTCTACCGACTCCCAATCCTCCTCCACATCCTCTTCCTCCTTATGTTTGTCTTCTTCCCCCTCCGCTTCAAAATCAAATGCATTGGCCTCAACTCTTCTCGTCCTCCTCCTCTTCCTTCTCCTTCCCCTCGTCCTCCTCATTCTATGAATCCTCATCCACTTCTTCCTCATGTTTGTCCTCATCATTCTCCTCCTCCTACCCCCTCTCACTTTCAAACTCCTTGTCCTCCTCTTCCTCCTCCTCCTCCTCCTCCTTGTCCTCTTCATCTTCCTTCTCTGAATCCTCCTCCATATCCTCTTCGGCATGTTGTCCTCCTCCTATTCCGATTCCGCAAATTTAAACTCATTGTCCTCTTCCTGCTTCTCTTCCCCTCCTCCTTCTTTAAATTCTCCTCAAGCTCTCCCTCATGTTTGTCCTCCTCATCAGAATCCTCCTACTATTCTTCCTTCTCCTCCTTCTCTGAATCCTCATTCACCTCTTCCTCCTCCTCTTTCTCCTCCTCCTCCCAATGTTTGTCCTCCTGCTCATCGTCTCCTCCTCCTCCCCCTCCACCACCTCCTCCTCCACCTTCTCCTCCAAACCATATTTGCCCTACTCCTGAAAATTGAGCCCCTTGTTCTCCTCCTCCTCCTCCGCGTCATCTGGTGAATGCCGAGCTCCAGTGGCACCAGCCATAGTTGAGCAACATCCTCCCCCATTTTCCACCGCCTCTTCCTAGCTGTGGAGCGGCGTTCACAACAAGTTTTGTGAATAATGATTCCTAGCGGAAGGTTGCTCGCAAGGTTTGTTGTGGAGTTGCATTCGCAATTAGATTGGAGGGTAACGCCTCGAAGTGGAGAGGAGGGGGCTGAGTGATCAGGAGCCGTAGCAGCAGGAGGAGTAGGAGGAGGAAGAAGAGGAGGGTGAGGAGCATGACGAGGGTGAGGAGCAACACCTTACTCACAAAACTAGGTGTGGAGCGGCGTTCACAGCTAGTTTTGCGAGTAATGTTTCGTTGCAGGAGGCTGCTCACAAAACTGGTTGTGGAGCTGCGTTCACAACTAGATTTGCGAGTGACGCCACGAAGCGGAGAGGCGGGGGTAGAGTGAAGAAACGAAGGGGGAGGATGGGGGGGAGGAGCAGGAGGAGCATGAGGAGGAAAAAGAGGAGGGTGAGGAGCATGACGAAGGTGAGGAGCAACACCTTACTCACAAAACTAGGTGTGGAGCGGCGTTCGCATTTAGTTTTGCGAGTCATGTCTCTTATCGAGAGGCTGCTCGCAAAACTGGTTGCGGAGCTGCGTTCGCAACTAGATGTGTGAGTGACGCCATGAAGCGGAGAGGTGGGGTTGAGTGAAGAAAAGAAGGAGGAGGAAGGATGGGGAGGAGCAGGGGGAGTAGGAGGAGGAAGAAGAGGAGGGTGAGGAGCATGACGAGGGTGAGGAGGAAGACATCACTCACAAAACTAGGTGTGGAGCGGCGTTCACAGCTAGTTTTGCGAGTAATGTTTCGCAGCAGGAGGCTGCTCGCAGAACTGATTGGGGAGCTGCGTTCACAACTAGATTTGTGAGTGACGCCACGAAGCGGAGAGGCGGGGTTAAAGTGAAGAAAAGAAGGAGGAGGGGGGATGAGCAGCAGGAGTAGGAGGAGGAAGAAGAGGAGGGTGAAGAGCATGACGAAGGTGAGGAGCAACACCTTACTCACAAAACTAGGTGTGGAGCGGCGTTCACAGCTAGTTTCGCGAGTAATGTTTCGTAGCAGGAGGCTGCTCGCAGAACTGATTGGGGAGGTGCGTTCACAACTAGATTTGCGAGTGATGCCACGAAGCGGGGAGGTGGGGGTAAAGTGAAGAAAAGAAGGATGAGGGGGGAGGGGCAGGAGGAGGAGGAGGAGGAAGAAGAGGAGGGTGAGGAGCATGACGAAGGTGAGGAGCAACACCTTACTCACAAAACTAGGTGTGGAGCGGCGTTCACAGCTATTTTTGCGAGTAATGTTTCGTAGCAGGAGGCTGCTCACAAAACTGGTTGTGGAGCTGCGTTCACAACTAGATTTGCGAGTGACGCCACGAAGCGGAGAGGTGGGGGTAGAGTGAAGAAACGAAGGAGGAGGAAGGGGGGAGGAGCAGGAGGAGTAGGAGGAGGAAGAAGAGGAGGGTGAGGAGCATGACGAAGGTGAGGGTCAACACCTTACTCACAAAACTAGGTGTGGAGCGGCGTTCACATTTAGATTTGCGAGTGATGTCTCTTATCAGGAGGCTGCTCGCAAAACTGGTTGCGGAGCTGCGTTCGCAACTAGATTTGTGAGTGACGCCATGAAGCGGAGAGGTGGGGTTGAGTGAAGAAAAGAAGGAGGAGGAATGATGGGGAGGAGCAGAAGGAGTAGGAGGAGGAAGAAGAGGAGGGTGAGGAGCATGACGAGGGTGAGGAGGAAGACATCACTCACAAAACTAGGTGTGGAGCGGCGTTCACAGCTAGTTTTGCAAGTAATGTTTCGTAGCAGGAGGCTGCTCGCAGAACTGATTGGGGAGCTGCGTTCACAACTGACGGGGGGCAGCCGACGGCCAACGCTGCCCTGTTGAAGCTACACGATTTGATTATCATCCTCCTGCTCTTGAAAAAATACCGTTTACCAGATTTTCCAGATTTCCAAGATCTTCCCAGAGATGGCCCTGGTGAAAAACGCTGTGTTTTCCTGATATTCCTGACCTTCCCAGGGATTACCCCTGAGAGAACGCTGTGTGATTTTCCTGATATTCCTGACATTTCCAGAGACTACCCAGGCGCCGAGGCCCCCTGGGGCTGCCGAAACATTGCCCTGGTGGAAAACGCTGTGTTTTCCTGATATTCCTGACCTTCCCAGGGATTACCCCTGAGAAAACGCTGTGTTTTCCTGATGTTCCTGATATTCCTGACATTTCTAGAGGCTACCCTGCAGGCTCACGGTAGTCTCTGGAAATGTCAGGAATATCAGGAATATCAGGAAAACGCAGCGTTCTCTCAGGGGTAATCCCTGGGAAGGTCAGGAATGTCAGGAAAACACAGCGTTTTTCACCAGGGCAATGTTTCGGCAGCCCCAGGAGGCCTCGGCGCCTGGGTAGTCTCTGGAAATGTCAGGAATATCAGGAAAATCAGGAAAACACAGCGTTCTCTCAGGGGTAATCCCTGGGAAGGTCAGGAATATCAGGAAAACACAGCGTTTTTCACCAGGGCAGTGTTTCGGCAGCCCCAGGAGGCTTCGGGAAGCCCCAGGAAGCGTTTCGGAAGACTCGGGAAGGCCAGGAGGCCTCAGGAAGCCCCAGGAAGCCCCAGACCCTCCCCCCCCAGGGCGCGCGAGGAAGAGGAGTAGCAAAAAAAGAAATATGTATGATCATGTGGGGGGGGGCTACCATACATATATATATATATATATATATATATATATATACATACATACATATATAATATATATATATATATGTGTGTGTGTTTTGTGTGTGTGGAGGAGAATGCCAGGGGGGGGGGGGGGGGGGGGGGGGGGGGGGGGGGGGGGGGCAGACATCGGTGCCGTCATCCCCCATGGCCGCCCCCCCGAACCTTTGGGGGGTCAGACAACCCGGGACTGCCTTGGGCCGCTTCCAAATTGCCCACGACAGGCCACGCGGGCCATACAGATGGTCAAGAAAGCATGAAGAGGCCCCGAAGACGCCCAAGAGCGCCCCAAGAGGGCCCGTGAGGGCCCAAAGAGGGCCTTGAAGAGGCAAACATCGGCCCATTTCTTTTGTAAAACATACAGTTTCGGCATACTCGCTGGCTTCGTCTTCGCAGTGCCCCAGACGCCGCCGCGGAGCCCCAAGACAGCCCAAGAGAGACCCAAGAGGGCCCCAGACAGCCCAAAAGGGTCGTCCTGTGGGGCTCACGGAACCCCCTGAGACGGCCCAAGAAGCGCCAAAGCCAGCCCAGGAGGCCCCCAAGACGGCCTCCAGGAGGCCCAAGAGGGCCTTGTTCGAAATCATGTGCCCGGAAGCCTCTCTGGGAACATGATTTCCGGGCTCCCAGGACGCCCAAGAGGCCCACACGACAGCCTCAGCGAGGCCCAAGAGGGCCCGAGATGGCTTGACGATGGCCGAAGAGGGCCCCGAGAGGGCCTTCAAGACGCAAACATCGACCCATGTCCTCTGTAAAACGTACATTTCAGCATACTCGCTGGCTTCGTCTTCGCAGCGCCCCAGACGCACCCGAGGAGCCCCAAGACAGCCCAAGAGAGACCCAAGAGGGCCCACGACGGCCCAAAAGGGTCGGCCTGTGGGCTGACGGAACCTCCCAAGACGACCCAATAGGCCCCAAAGCCGGCCCAGGATGCCCCCAAGACGGCCTCAGGGAGGCCCAAGAGGGCCTTGTTCGAAATCATGTTCCTGGAAGACTCTCCGGGAACATGACTTCCGGGCTCCCAGGACGCCCAAGAGGCCCACACGACAGCCTCAGCGAGGCCTTGGAGGGCGCGAGATGGCTTCAAGATGGCCGAAGAGGGCCCCGAGAGGGCCTTCAAGAGGCAAACATCGGCCCATTTCCATTGTAAAACTTACATTTTCAGCATTTTTCCTTGCTTCGTCTTCGCAGTGCCCCAGACGCCCCCGAGGAGCCCCAAGTCAGCCCAAGAGAGACCCAAGAGGGCCCAAGACGGCCCAAAAGGGTCGTCCTGTGGGGCTCACGGAACCTCCCAAGACGGCCCAAAAGGCCCCAAAGCCGGCGCAGGAGGCCCCCAAGACGGCCTCCAGGAGGCCCAAGAGGGCCTCGTTCGAAATCATGTTCCCGGAAGCCTCTCGGGGAACATGATTTCCGGGTTCCCAGGACGCCCAAAGACAGCCCCCAAGGCCCTAGACACGCCGAAGATGGCATCAGGACGGCCGACGACGCCGCCAAAACGCCCCAAGAGCGCCTCCAGAGGCCCCTCCAAAGGGCCCCAGAAGCCGAAAATTATACATTTCCCCCTGGTTTGTGAAGCATTCTTGCGCTCTCCCATGTTCCGCCTCCCCACGGTCCCAGACCGCGTCAGAGGCCCTGCAGATCGCTCCAAGACTGCCGAAGAGGCTCCCAAGAAAGCCCAGAGACAGCCCAGGAGGCTCCCCCGATAAGTCAAGAGGGCCTCGAGAGCGCCCCAAGAGAGCCTCAAGAGCGACCCAAAAAGCCCGAAGAGCGCGACATATCAAGGTCTCCGGCCTGAGAGGCTCCTAGGACGCCCCCGGAGGCTAAACAAACAGATGATCCAAGAGCCCGTGTGGTGCTCCAAGGAGGAGACCCCGGGGAGACCCAACAGACCCCGGAGACCCCCCAAGGGTCCAAACAGCGAAGCCTTGCGGGCCCCCAAAGACACTTTCGGTAAATCTGTATTAATCCGGCGTATAGCGTTCCGGGAACATGATTCCTTGGGCTTCCGCCCACCGCCCCAACCATGTTTCCAATAGGCTTGCTGACAAGGCCACAAGGCGCCCCTCGGTAAGCCCCCAGAGGCCCCCTCTCAGAGAGCCGAGCAAATCATGCTCCCGGAAAGTTTCCCAGGAACATGATTTTTCTATCTGGGAGTAGGCCCAGGGGGGGGGGGGGGCGCTGCCTGTTCCTCCCATCGGTGTTTACCAGGGGTTGCGGGGGGGGTCCAGAGCTCCCGAGGCGGCCCGGGCCCGCCCCGAAGCAGGCCACGACAGGCTAAGGGGGTCCCGAGAGGGCCCAAGACGGTCCCACGAGGCTCCGAACACGCCCAAGATGCCTTCAAGACAGCCGACGAGGACTCCAACACGCTCCAGGACGGAGTCAAGAGGCTCCCCAAGAGGACCCTGGAAGGCAAGATTCACTCGTTTTCCGAGCGTTTTGGATTTAGGCGTTCTCGCTTTCCCCGCTTTCCAGCGCTCCCTTCACGGCCTTGGAGACCCTTCAGATCGCTCCAAGAAGGCCCGCGAGGCCCCGACGAGGGCCCCAAGACGGCCCAGGATGCTCCCCAGACAACCCAAGTGTGCCCCAAGAGCGTGCCAAGAGAAGGCCCAGAGGGGTCCCGAGGCGGCCCGGGCCCGCCCCGAAGCAGGCCACGACAGGCTAATGGAGGTCCCGAGAGGGCCCTAGATGGTCCCAAGAGGCTCCGAACACGCCCAAGTTGCCCTCAAGACGGCCGACGAGGACTCCAACACGCTCCAGAAAGGACTCAAGAGGCTCCCCAAGAGGACCCTTGGAGGCAAGATTCACAAATTGTCCGATGGTTTTTGAAGGATTTGCGTTCTCGCTTTCCCCGCTTCCCAGCGCTCCCTCACGGCCTCGCTCCGAGGCCCTTCAGATCGCTCCAAGACGGGCCACGAGGCCCCGAAGAGGGCCCCAAGACGGCCCAGGAGGCTCCCCAGACAACCCAACTGTGCCCCAAGCTCCCCAAGAGAGGGCCCAGAGGGGATCCGCCAACCGATATTTCGAGGTCTCTGGCCCTAGAGGCCGCCTGTAGGCCCCCGGAGACCACCAAGAGGCTCCCACGAAGCCCCGTGAGGCGCCCAAGAGGCCCCCAGGAAGCCCCAAGAGACCCCCAAGGGGCTCCCAGGGAACGCCCAAGAGGCCCCCCCAACACACCACAAGAAATCATGTCCCCAGAAAACCTTCCAGGGACATGGTTCATCATGGGCACGAGAGTTCCCGGAGGCCCCCAAGGGGCTCCCAGGGAATGCCCAAGAGACCCCCCAACACACCCCAACAAACCATGTCCCCAGAAAGCCTTCCGGGGACATGGTTCATCATGGGCCCGCGAGTCTCCGGAGGCTTCGAAGTACCATCATGCTACAGGAGAGCTGTCTGGGAAGTTGATTGGGAACATGACTGATCGCCTTCTTGCGGCCCTCCGCAGATCGTTTCCCACAAAGTTGCCCCAAGTGCCCTCTTGAACCGACGACGACGACGAAACGACGAAGATGACGACGACGACGACGACGACGACGACGGCGACGACGACGACGGCGGCGCGCCCCAATAGGCGACGACGACATGACGACGACGACGAGGACGACGACGACGACGACGACGACGACGACGACGACGGCACGCCCCAACAAGCTCCCCAAGACGCCCCAGAACCTATGCTCCCAGAAGGCCTTCTGGGAACCCGATTCATACGGCCTCCGGCCCCCCATTCAACCATTTTCCTCGAAGGCCTTTCGGAATGCAGATTGGCATGCGTGTACCTGTGGTCCACTTCTTCAGTGGAGCAGTGAATTCGTCAAGGCCTGGGGCCTGCTAGAACCTGAGCGCGCTCGAAGCGCGCGCGATGGTTCTAGTGTGTGTGTGTGTGTTTATATATATTATATATATATATATATATATATATATATATATATATTTAAATATATATATATCTATTTATATAGATATATATAATATATAATATGATCCAGTGTCGGGTTCACAGCCCCCCACCCCAGCTGGGATTGGGCGCCAGGGGGCCGCAGCCCCCCCCCCCACAGGAGCCCTGCCTCTTCCCCACTGACGACGCGACGATGCATCGCCGACGTCGCCGATGCATCGCCGATTGCATCGGCGAGGGGCAGCTCGATGCGGAGACGATTTCCTCCACGCCGATCTACTCGGATTCCATTCAGGCTGCCCCTCGACCCACCAGGGGGTTCTGCTGGGCCGGGAGAAGGGGGGGAAAGAGAAGGGAAGAGGAGGAAAGTAGCTAGGAGGAGGAGGAGAGATGGAGGATGGAGGAGGGCAGCGACAAGAATGGAAGGAGGAGGGGGAGGAGGAGGAGGGGAGGAGGAGGAGGAAGAAGAGAAGGAGGAAGAGGAGGAGGAGGAAGAATAGGAACCGAAGAGCTAGGAGTGAAGGAGGAGGAGTGGAGGAAGGAGGCGGAGGAGGAGGAGGGAGCCGAAGGAGGGAGGGTGAAGGGAAGGAGGCGGAAGAGCAGAAGGAGGCTTCTATGTACTCCCCCTTCTGCGCTGGAGGTGCTTGCCGCTCCTCGGCACGGGCGGGCCCTCGCCCCCGCTGCCGCCCGGCGTGCGGCGTAGCCCCTCCGCGCGGCCCGACGCGGCGCTCCAGCTCGAGTCGGCAAGGATCGCCGCTTCCCCCTCCTCCTCGTCCTCCTCCTCCTCCACCACCTCCTCCTCCGAAGAAGAGGACAAAACGAACCTCCTCCTCCTCGCCTCTACTCGCCGCTCTCTCCCTCCTCCGCCTCCTCCTCCTCATCCTCCTCCTCCTCCTCGTTCTCTCCTCCTCCTAGTCCTCCTCTCATCCTGCCTCGCTCGCTCCTCCTCCTCCTCTCCTCTACTACTCCTTCTCCTCCTCCTCCTCATCCTCCTGCGTTTCCTCCTCTCCTCCTCCGTCCCTCCTCCTCCTCCTCCGCTCGCTCCTCCTCCTCCTCCTCCTCTGCCTCCTCCCCTACTCCTTTCCCTCCTCCTCCTCCTCCTCCTCCTCTTCCTCGCTCCCTCCTCCTCTCATCCTCCTCCTCCCCTCCTCCTCCTTCTCCTCCCTCCTCCTCTACCTTCCTACTCCTCACCTCCTCCTCATCCTCCTCCATCCCTCCTCCTCCTCGTCGCTCCTCCTCCTCATCGCTCCTCCTTCTCTCCTCCCTCCTCCTCCTCCTCCTCCTCCTCCTCCTCCTCCTTCGTCCTCCTCGTTCCTCCTCTTTTTCCTCCTCCTCCTTCTCCTCCTCCTCCTCCTCGCTCCTCGCTCCTCGCTCCTCGCTCCTCCTCTTCCTCCTCCTCCTCCTTGGAGGAGGGGGCGAGTGGGAGTTTGGGCGTCTACAGTATAGAAGCTGCTACGGATTTCTTGTATATCTCTACGTATCTACGGTATGCACCCAAGCGCAGATCGTGCCCACCATGGAGCGTACCAGCTGGGATCTGGGGCACGATCGCAGACCCATCTTTTGGATAATCTAAGAGTTGTTCTGGAGTTGGATATTCCGTCGAGTTTCAACCTGAACCGTTGCAGGAGGCACCCACTCGTGGTTTGCAGTGTATTCGCTTGGCCAACAGGTTCCCGAATTTGCGGAATAGGAGTTTCGGCTGCGCCTTACCGAAGAGTGCCACGCCAGGCCCCAAAGGAAAACGTGTGATCCACCTGCTGGACCCGCTGGGCAAGGCTTGGCTCGCTGGAGCTATTCGCCGCGAATAAACATCAGCTTCTTGGTCCTAACGAATACGGGTTCTGCAAGGGGAGGAGGAAAGAGGGGGTTATGTTAGCTATGATGGTGGTTTCTCATCGCCTGCGATGGGGAGGGTATAGTTTTACGTGGTCTAACAAGGACTTGAGCAACGCTTTCCCGAGTACATCCTGGAGTCTCTTGGAGGAAGCTAATTCTGCTCTATGAGATTTTTCCTGATCGTCAGTTTGGACGCGATCGATTCGAGTCTGCCTCGATATGTCTCCCAGCCCGTGGCCGTGCTCTTGTGGTGAAACCTCGATGTGGAGCGCTCATGGGAGATCCTTATGCAGCCGAGAGCTTCGGCAGAGCTTCTGAGATTCCCGTCTGTGAGTGGAGTGAGGTGTTGTACGCCCAGATGCCTTCCGAGGCGCTTCTTGCAGCTGCTTGTCCGATTACAGGCACGGTAGTGGATCTGTATCTCTCTAAGTATGCCGGTGATCTCACTAAGCTGCATATAGGAGGTGGCCCTTCTGCCCCGTGCGGTGACGCGGGTTTGGCAGAGCTCTCTGCCGCCAACTTCTACTCCAATCAGGTATTGGATGAGGTTCTCAAGATCGGGGGATGGGCGCATGCCAAGAGTAAGCAGAACACTGTCGTCTGTCTCTCTGGCCAGGGCCCCGTGGCTGCAAACCGCCGTCTTCAAGCTTCTGCATCAGAACTGTTTAAAGGTGGGGTTAGTCTATCTATGAGGGTGCTGGGAGGAGAGATTCATTCCATGGGCTCGATCACTCCAGAGGTCAATAAGCGCCTGAACGCGATCAAAAGCTCTTTTCATTCCTTGGGCAGGTTCTGGTCGACTCCTGTGATATCGTACCGTTTGAAAAGATCGGTTCTACTGGGGATCCAGAATGCAGGGGCCCAGAGCTTGGAGGCCTACGCGGCGACGGAGGGTTCATGTAAGAAGTTGGGTCCTCTTATGGCAAGGCATTGTAGAGTGGCTATGAAGGGGGGGGGGGGGGGGGCGAGCTACGAGGGCACCGCGCATGTTCAGAGTCTCAGTTACGAGCAGGTGCTCAATCATTGGCGTGTTACGCCAGCCTTCCTTGAAGTTCGGGCCCGTCGCTCGGGGGTGGCTCTCGCAGTTCGTGCGTTATCATGTGCGACGCGCCCAAATTCACACAGCGCTTTTTGCTGAACTTGCAGTGGACGATCGCCCGCAGCACGACACCATGGGTCGCCCCGCCGCCCGCGCTAATCCCTGGGCGAAACAGTTCTTTGAAGATGTGCAGGCGCTGGAGGATATCGAGGACGGTCGTGACTTGCTCGAGCGTCTTCAAGGCTCGTTTCTTGCACTTTGGCGGGATACGGAGCTCGGAGAGGAAAAAAAAACAACACACACAAAAAAAAAAAAAAAAAAAAAAAAAAAAAAAAAAAAAAAAAAAAAAAAAAAAAAAAAAAAAAAAAAAAAAAAAAAAAAAAAAAAAAAAAACGTCAACCGCATGCCGATGATAATATAGGGACCCCCCCCCCTTTCAGTGTTTAGAGTTGATTATCGTCGCCCTATACAAAATTCAAATTGGGCGGCGAGCGCTGAGGCCGAACTTCATCATCACCTCGAAACGCTATGTTGAGATAGCAACATCAAGCGATGTTGATATAGCAACATCAAGCGAAGCGATCACACTTTTCAGGATGTGTCAAGCGAAACCTATAATATTGGGAGGCAGACTCAAACGAAACGAGCAGTGTTCTTATTATTATTCTACTTTCTTCATCTTCTTTTATATTTTCATCTGTCCCCGCGCTCGCCTGAACTTGTTCATCCCTGGGGTTGATTATCCATGGAAAATGAAGCACATGAGCTACCCTACACGAGCACTTAAAAAATCAATGTTCATAAAGCGTTTGTAAATTGAAATTGATAGATTTGGAACTTTGGAGTTTTCCTTTCTTCGTCCTCTTCTTATTCTCCTCTTCTTCTTCTTTCTTATTATTCTTCTACTGTGTTCTTCTTCTTTTATATTTCTCTCCGCCCCCACGCTCGCCTGAACTTTTTAATCTCTGGGGTTGATTATCCATGGAAATTGAGGCACATGAGCTACCCTACACGAGCACTTACAAAAAAACAATTTCCATGAGAGATAAGCCATTGTTGAGGATATTTCTATGAAAACTAAACGCCAAGGATGTCTCAAAACGTGCTCGGCTTGGTCTCCTCTTGATCATCTCTTACTTCGAGGTTATGCTGAGGTCTGCTGGGCTACTTTTATTATCTCTCCCTGAACCCCGAACTTTATTATCCCCTAGTGTTTATTCTCACGGGCATGAGGTTATGTAAGATCGACTTGTCTCTCTTGCGACGTCGTCGTCACACGGTCGCGATTCCTCCTCCTGTGTATGATCAGCAACTTAGTACTATGCGATCTACCGAGGTCGTCCAGAGCGGGGCTGTTAAATGGGTGCGTAGTGTACATAAACACAGATGTGATCCCGGCGACACAGTAGGTCGACGAGGTCGATGCGATGCGAAGTTCCCCGGCAAGAAGTCTGCCCTGAACCACTTCCGACTTCATCATCATTATCGGTCTTTGGGACACGTCTCATGTCGCACTAACTAGTGCCCGAACTGTCTTGGGATCTTCTCGGGGGCTATCACGGCTAGCAGGCACCTCGTGGGCTCCATGAACAGGGGATACTGTCTGGCTGGGGGTGGTAGGTCGCAGGCTGCTCGGTTACCTATCATAGATTTGGATTGCCCCTCTGCGAGTGCCACGGATCGGACACATATGATTTTCAGCAACAGATCCGTAGTCATCTCCCTCGAACTCTTGATACCGTAGACTGTGCATGTTCCAGAGTTCAGCAGTCGCGAGGTCGTGCCGCGCCTCAGTCTGATCTACCCGGCTTGGCTCGCCATGCCGAACACCGCCGCGGCGCCCAAGTGGATGGCACGCAGCACGGAGGAGAAGGACGGCAAGGCGCGCCGCATCGCGGCCCTCCTGGAGGCGGCGCGCAAGAAGCTCGCCAGGTGGTGCAGCGTGGCGGCAAGAAGCAAAGTTTGGACGAGCTCGTCATTGGTTTGGCAAAGTTGGTGCTAAACGACGAGGCGGAGCTGAGAGCGCTCATCGGCGCGGTGCACGACGCGTGGCTGCTGCCGCTCGACAGTCGCACAGTACAATTCATGCTCGAGGAGGGCCAGAGCTTCAACGCGGAGGCTCAACAGCAGTGCGAGTTGCAAAAGGCAGCGGAGAAGGAGGGCAAGGAGTTTGCGAAGGTGAAGATGCACGCCCCTCACTTGAGGGCGTTCGCAGCGTTGGTCAAGGGGGCCGCCCACGAGGAGGAGATGGGGTCTTTGCCCAAGGAGCAGGTGGCGGCGGCGCAATATTGGGAGTCAGTGGCGATGCCAGCAGAGGGTCCCATCGGGCTCAGCGAGGTGGCTCGGTTTTGCACGGCCAAGCGCCTCAAGACAAAAGGGCAAGGACGACAAGGAAATGGCCAAGGTCCAGTTCCTGCTGGACACCAGCGAGCGCGGCAGCCAGCTGCTCTCGGCGATCCGCCACTGTCTCAAGGTGGAGGGAGGCGAGAAAACCGCGGGGGCGGCGCCCGGAGGGGTCCTGGTGAGGGAGGCGCAGCGTCTTCTAGACCTTTGCAAGTAGGAGGCGCGCGAGGGTTCAATTGGGCCACCAGCGAGAGAGCTCAGCAACTTTTGAGGGCGGGCGATTTGAATGAGGAGGCTAGCAGGAGAGCTTCAGGTTTGACTGAAAGTAGGGCTCATAGCATTATCTGTTCTTCCTCTCTCCCCCCGCCTCCGGCCCTCACTTTGAATCCCGCTCCTGTCTATTTCCCTACAGCCCCAGAAGTAGGACCAGCAATTCAATTTCCCCCCCCCCGATCTCGAAACCGTCGGAGCAGGGGTTCAGGATCTGAGCGAGGCGCGACTTCAGGCAGAGGTGCCCGAGGTTAGCGCCTATGATGGCATGGCAGCCGCAGGCTGCGTGCCGTCGGGTCCGCCATCGGGCCAGTCCACACTCCTTAAGTGGTCGTGGGGCCGCCTGGTGGCTACTTGTTCCAGTACGCCAACATGGCGAACCCAGGCGCTTCTTTATTTGCTGTATGTGTGATTGTGAGCGAGAGCTTGCATAGATGTGCAGGGAGGGATCGGCGCCCCAGGGTCTTATCTTATCGTATCTTATATTATCTCCTCCGCCTCCTCCTCGTTCCTCCTCCTCGCGCCTCCTCCTCCTCCTGCTCCTCCTCCTCCTCCTGCTCATCCTCCTCCTCCTCGCTCCTCCTCGCTCCTCCTTCTCCTGCTCCTTCTCCTCATCCTCATCATCCTCATCATCATCACCCTCATCATCAGCATCATCATCGTCATCATCATCACCAGCATCAGCATCATCATCGTCATGTTCCACCTCCTCCTCTTCCTCCTCCTCCTCTTCCTCCGCCTCCTCCTCCTCGCTCCTCCTCCTCCTCGCTCCTTATCCTCTTTTTCTTCCTGCGCCTCTTCCTCATCCTCCTCCTCCTCGCTCCTCGCTCCTCCTCCTCCTCCTCCTCCTCCTCCTCGCTCCTCCTCCTCCTCCTGCTCCTCGTTCCTGCTTCTCCTCCTCCTTCTTCTCCGCCTCCGCCTCCTCCTCCGCCTCATCGTCCTCGTCCTCGTCCTCCTCCTTGCTCCTCGTCCTCGGGAGCGGCACGAACGAGATGGGTACGGACTGGCCATCTTGGGGCGTCTCGAGGGCGTCTTTGGGCGTCTTTTCTAGGCTTCTTAGATGGAGTCGAAGTAAATGGGGTCGGAGCATCGATCGCGCCGCATCGCCGATGCATCGCCGATGCGGCTCGATGCGGAGCCCGATTTTATCCGCGCCTGCGTCACCGAGGCACCGACGACGTCGACGATGCATCGCCGGAACATCGCCGATGCATCGCCGATACATCGCCAATGCATCGCCGACCCCATCAAGGAGGCCTCTAGTCTTGGAGCCATCGTAGGTGTCTTGGGCCAGTCGGTCCGCGTCTCGGGACCGTCTTGGAAAGTCTTCGAGGCCACGGAAGGCAGATTTGGAAGCTCCGGAGTCTCCAGGGGTGCGCGAGGAGCCCGGCCAAACTCGGCACGAACGAAATGGGTACGATCCCCAGCAGCAGTTCCAGTTCATTTTGAACCGGGCTCGCTGTCCGCGCCGCCGCGGACGTTGCACATTTGAGACACAAGGCCGCCTACCCAACAGCGGCCCTGTCGGTTTGGGACAGCAATTGTTGGGCACTGTAATCATTTTTTCCGTACCCTGTCTGGGCGTCCAAACAAACATAAAACCTTGGATTGTTGCGTTTCATTTTTTTCCAACCGGGCGTGTTCGCCCTTGTTCGGGCCCCAGGACCCTCACAGATCGTTCCGGCTCGAGAAATGGCTCAGGACGATGGGGCTTAGCTCTCTGAGCGTGATTTCTTTTACCATGTTGCAGTTTTTCCGCTGTGTCGGATCTCAGGGGAATACTTGTTCGGGACGGTCGACATTGGTACGGACAGGATGGGTACGATACCCAACAGTGGTTCCTGTTCATTTTGAACAGGACTCGCTGTCCGCGCCGCCGCGGACGTTATACATTTGAGACACAAGGCCGCCTACCCAACAGCGGCCGCTGATGGTTTGGGACAGCAAATGTGGTTGAGCATTGTACCATTTTTTCCCGTACCCGTTCTGGGCGTCCAAATTAACATATGATTTTGAGATCTTGGCATTTTTTGTTGTTCGAGCGGGGCGTTTCCCTTTTTTTTCGGCTCCAGGACCCTCACGGATCGATCTGGACGCAGGGCGTTGGGGTCTCGGGCGGCCCGGGCGTGCTTTTTTACGACGTTGCAGTTTTGCTCGCTGCGTCGGAGCTCAGGGGACATTTCGAGTAGACGCGGTTTCTCTCCGAGGCCCGCGCGGATGTCAGGAATCGGCGCTGGGCCCCCCATCCGTGGCGCGCGGAGGCGCCGCCAGGGGGGGGCGCAGCGCCGGACCGAAAAACTTCGGTGGTTTAAGTGCCTGTTTTCTTTGGATTCGGGCAAGTTTACTTGCATGGACGGGGGGGGGGGCTGAGTCTGAAGCAAGCCGAAAACAATTCGACGTGCGGAGATCACGCAAGTCGAAAGGCACTTGCACGCTCGTGTTCGATTGAAGAGGGGCGAGGGGGGAGAGGGGGGGGGGGGGGGGGCGAACGCCATGCAAGTAAGCTTGCCTGGATCTAAAGAAAAACAGGCTCTAAAGATGGGGTCCTAAGGACGGGGTCCTAAGGACGAGGCGCCTCTGACAATGTAAATCCACCCCTGGATCCCTTAATATCCCTAGGACCCCACCCCTCGAGACCACCCCAGACCCCCGACGCCGTGATCTCAGGGTAATAATACGTGGCGATCGTTTATTATTCATTGTTTTGCCGATCAGCGCGGGCTGGCTCCAGTCGGCGAGGATCGCCGTCGTCCACAGGATTCGGTCGGGCCGAGGCATCCCATACAGAATCGCGTCGTAACAAAAAAACGACGGGAGGTTTTGGCCAGTTTGGGCCTCTGGGGGCCCTCGCCAGGCCTCGGGACCGCCAAAAAACGGCTCAGGATGAATAACTTGTCCTGGGGGAAGAGTCGGAGGTTCCAGGGACGCCGAATTGAAAAAAACATTACTTGGTGATCGTTTTCTCATTCATTGTTTTGCCGATCGGCGCGGGCCCTCTAACGCCTACCCTCCTGGAGTAGGTCTTGGTTGCATTTGTCGCTTGTTTCAAGCGGGTGGAGTAAGCACGGGGGCCCCGCCTCCCCATAGGAGTCCCCATGGGAGCACTGCTCCAGACAGTCGCGCTTAGCAGAGGTCCAGAGCCAGACCCCCCCTGCCCCCCTCCCTTTCCTCTTCATGTCGAGACGCCGAAAAAGAAAACGTTCACGTGTGCGTCGCCCCCAAAACAGGAGACGCGCACGCCGAGAAATCTTCTGGTAGATGCTCGGTGGCGGGCGCTTTCTGGCTGTACCGCTCGGGAAACGATGTGCTATAAGATGTGTGTGCTATATGTTCAGCCGCTGCCCGGCTGCTGCCACGGCCCCGCTGCCGTTGCTGGCCGCACCGGCCCATTCGGCATGGAAGGCTTCCGCGCCTGAGTGTCCTCCTCCTCCTCCTGTCCTCCGCGGCCGCCCTGTCCCCCCCCCCTTTCCTCCTCTTGTACGCCGGCAACTGCGCGTACCGGTCGCCCCGGAGCGCCACCCGCTGGAGCAGCATTTCTGCCTCGCCGCTGGCGCAAAAAAGTGTACCACATGTTCGGGTCGGACGCACGGCTGCGAGGAGGGCACGCAGTATTGTAGCATGTCCCTGCGCGCCCCAGAGGACGGGCGCGGCGCTCCTCGTGGTGGGCACCTGCGCCGGCGCTCGAAGGAGAAAGTTCGCATGGCTTCACCGACCCCCATCCCCAGCTGCCTGTGTTTGGCCGCTTTCGGCCTCGTGGATCCTGGAGGAAGGGTTCGTTAAAACCCTCCAGCAGGGGTTTTCTGGATCCTGGAAGGGGGGCTCGTTCACAGAAAAATCTCCAGAGGAGAGGTTTTTGCTGTTGGATCCTGGAGGGAAGGGCCCGCTCAAAAAACATATTCAGGAGGGTTTTTTGTTTGATCCTGGAGGCCTTCAGCGAGCCCCGGGACGTCAAAAAGAAATCAGGACGAAGAGTTGGCCCTAGGGAAGTGGTCCAGACCTCCGGGGGTCCACGCTCGTGGTGGCCACCTGCGCTGGCGCTCGAAGAAAGTTCGTATCGGGAGCCGTGAGACAGGTGTCGGTGCAAACGGGGGTCAGCCACAGCGCCGAATCTTCCAGGATGCACTGACCCGTGTCAGGGGGAGGACCATGATGGATCCTGCATGATTTCGCAGGAGCTTGCAAAGCCTGGCTGACCCGGATTTGCATTGACCCGGGCCAGTAGAAGCCCGACTAGTATCGTTCAACCGATCCCCATCCGCATCGGGCCATAATTTGATTCTTTGTTGGTCGGATTTCAATCCACATGTTTTGCAACGTCAAACTTCCTCCACCTCCTCCTCCTTCTCCTCCCCCCTCCTCCTCCTCCTCATCCTCCTCCTCCTCCTCCTCCTCCTCCTCCTCCTCCTCCTCCTCCTCCTCCTTCCCCTCGAGATCCGAGACTCCCCCAAAAACGGGAGCGGACAGTGTTTTGCTGTTTTCGGCTTCCGGAGGCCCTCAAGGGACCATGGGGCAGTCAAACAAGGACTCGGAATGAAAAATTGGCCGTCCCCCGGGGTCCACGCATCGGAGAAAATTTGGGCGCCAGATGTATGGGTCCCAATCCCCTATCGGGCCACGGTACCTCAGCCCCACCATCACGCCACCCCAGTTGGGGACCAGTGAGACAGAAAACGATCCACAGGCATAAGCGGGCAAAAAATTGCAAAACTAAAAAACAACATACAATTTTCGGACATGCCCGCGGATGCCTTGAGTCGGCACGGGGGGGGTCTCAGCGCGTATCCAAGAAATCCGCGCGGACCTTGGACAGTTTATGTTTATGCTTTGTTCTTCCAAACAAACTGGTAAGATCGAGGCAGGTACAGAAAGACAGGTCGAAGACCGACAGCAGTTCCCATCAGTTTTGAGCCAGACTCGTCGGTGTCGCCGCGGACGTTGCCCACTAGAGGCAACGAGTCGCCTGCCCAACAGCGGCCGCTTGGACGGCTCTGCTGTGGGACATCGAACCCATATTTCCCGTACAGTCGAAACCGATGACAGGGATTGTTAATTTTCCTAGGAGGGTACTCTTGCATCCTTGCCTCTTCACTACATCCTTGATTCCTTTCGATGACCGCTCGAAAGTTTACGAAGCCTTCCCCGAAGACACAGAAAATCTTTCAGAAGGCCAGAGGGCTTCTGAGAAGCCCCGCCGCCTTCTGAGAAGGCCTTCTCACCTTCGCTCGCCGCCGAATCCTGACTGCCAGTTTTGATTGTATATCTTTGGAGGCCCGCGCGGCTGTCTTGGCTCTGCGCCGGGCATCCCCCGTGGGAGGCGCATCCTGCGCCCTGCCTCGGCGCGCGCCAGTGGCGGTGAGAGCCGCCACGCGCAGAAGGGGGCAGGGGGAGGGCGGAAGGTTTCTTAGAAGCACCGTGCTTCTTAGAAGGTGCAGGCCTTGTTTGTAGATGTAAGGCCGGCGCCCTCTAAGAAGCAGCCTCCTTCCAAGAAGCTTTCCCCCGTCACCCATACCCATCGTGCGCGCCGGCAAAAGAGGGCTTGGCATCGCTCGGGCGTGTGCATTTTGTCCTCGGCGAGGTCCATCGAGAAGCATCTTGATCACTCTTCCAACAAAAGAAGAGCACGAGATCAAAACAATTCACGGGGAATGGACGTGCGAGCGATGGCGAGAGGGGGCCAGGGCAGAGCCAAGAGCTCCGCGCGGGCCGTCGTCGTCGTCGCCGTCCTCGTCCTCGTCCCCGTCCTCGTCCTGGTCCTCGTCCTCGTCGTCGTCGTCGTCGTCGTCATCGTGGTCGTCGTCGTCGTCGTCGCTGTCCTAATCATCCTCCTCCTCGTCCTCGTCGTCTTCGACGTCGACGTTCTCGTCGTCGTCGATGGGCAGGTGAAGGAGGGACGTCTTGTTGGAGGCAGCCTCCTTCTCGGAAGCCCCCCCCTCCCCCTGACCCCTTGTGCGCGCCGCCAATATGCCTGTGCATTGATGTTGTGATTCTGCCAATGTCACGAGTTATTTCACCACGTGGGGCCCCCAATATCTCAACCCATTCTCCGCTACCGCCTTCTCATCCTGAGACGTTCTTGCACAGTCCCGAGGCGTGGCGAACAACAACAACAACGGCAACGGCAACAGCAGCAGCAACAACAACCGCAGCAGCAACACAGCAAATACAATGATAATGACAACCAGAACACGAGCAACAACAACGACGGCATCAACAACACAAACAACGACAATAACTACAACAATTACGACTACAATTACAACTACAACTACAACAACACCAGCAGCGACAACAACATCAACAGCAACAGCACCAACAACAACACTAGCACTAACATTAAACATCACAACAGCACCAACAACACAAACAACAATAAGGCTACGCTTGTGTTGCCAGTTGGTCTTCTCCTTGGTTTTTTTAAGTCTTATTATCATTACTATTCGCAGTATCATTCCGAGTATATCCCTGGCGTGGGCTAGGGCGGGTTTTAGTTGGGGTAGTTGAGTCCCCCCCCCTCTGGTGACGGTCATGGTGGTGGTGATTGTGACGATTGTAAGGGTGGTGATGGTGACGATCGCAGTGACGAGTGATGGTGATGGTGATAGTGATGATGGTGGTGACGATCGTAGTGATGATGCAATTCCTACGGACCACAATCGACATTATGATTATCACCATCAACATCCGCAGCATTTGGGTCAAGGCGAGCCCCTCGAGCCGCGCGGCCCCCTCGAGCCCTGCGGCCTCGGCGAGGGCGGCCTCCTCGAGCCCTGCGGCCTCCTCGGGCCACGCGGCCCCCTCGAGCCCTGCGGCCTCGGCGAGGGCGGCCTCGTTGAAAGCAGCCCCCTCGAGCACTGCGACCTCGTCGAGAGCGGCCTCGTCGAGAGCGGCCCCCTCGAGCACTGCGACCTCGTCGAGAGCGGCCTCGTCGAGCTGCGGCTGCAGCTCGGGCGCCGACGCCGACGCAGTGTCTGACGCCGACGACGCCGACGGAGTTGCAGGCGCCGACGGAGTCGCCGACGCCGACGGAGTTGCCGAGGCCGGCTCCAAGAGCGGCTCCAACAGCGGTTCCGAAGAGCGCCCCCGCTCCAACAGCGAGGCAGCGGCGGCTCCAACAGCGAAGGCGAAGGCGGAGGCGAAGGCCGCGCCGAGCAAAGTAGCCGAGACGTTCGACACCGGCCCCATGACCCTGGAGGAGCACGTCGCCAGCCACAGCTACCCAACGCACGTCGGGACGCGCGGCGCTCGCAAATTTTGGCAACAGATAGAGAAGTGGAGCGCCTCTCTGCCTGCGACGAGTCAAGTAACCCAGAAAACTGAGACTTGGACAGGCTGCGCAGCTGGTAGATTTGCAATGCGCTGGTTTTGCTCGGCGTTCAAAGGCCCTCGCTGCCAATCCACCAGTGGCCAAGGCATTGGGATGATCGGCCGCCGCGCAAACTACACGCGCCACGCAGAGGGCAAGGAGCACCAGGCAGCAGACGCGGCGTGGAAACAGCTGGTTCGAGCGGAAGCCTCGCATCAGGGCATCCCCATTTCAGTCGCCCCCACGACGGCCGCAACAGTAGCAACAGCTGCAGCAGCCGCGGCGCCCGCGCCCGTCGTCGCCCGCACCGCCGACCAGCACCCTGGTTGCAGCGCAGCGGCCGCCGCCCGTGCTTGGAGACGTCCAGTTCCTTCGCCATTGTCGATGCGCGGCGCGGCGCGCTCTCCGGGGGCGGCCGCTAAGCTTTGGGGCCGTCCAAGCAGCGCCGAAGGCTGGCGACCGCAATGGCTGCTTTCGAGAAGCTCGTGACGCGGCGGGCCCTCACAGAGGGCGTTGTTCTTCGTTTGGTTGCGGACGGCCTCGACCGCGCGTGCCGAGTTGAAATCGGCACCGCGCGGCAGTCTGGCTCGAACGTTCTGGAACGTAGTCCAAGCCGCGGTGTCGAGGCAGGGCGGCAGGAACAGTTGGGCCCCAAAGGGCCCTGGATCGTGGGGCGGGCGATCGGGGCGCGGGAGTTCCCGCGGGTCATGGATTGCGACGGCAAGGCTTCCATGCTGGAGGACTGCGTCCGTCGCGCGCGTCGGAGGGCAGGCGGGGAACTGGGCGCGGACTTGCGCGGGCACGTGCGAGATGAGACGCGGGCGCGGCGCAGCGACGGAGCGGGCCTCGGCGCGCCCCTGGCTGCGACAACAACGCCCCCTCGGCTGGCGTTTTATGCCATTGGCATTCGGCCCGCCCGCCACCCCGCCTGGGCGGTGCGTCACGGGCGTCGTTGTTGTTGGCTGGGCCCGCCCTTCCCCCTCGCCCTGGCCCGGCTTCTGCCGTGAGCTGTGAGAGCCCAAACCGAGTTCGCATTGGCTGTGGGATCTCAATATGGGTTCTAAAATTGATTGTGCGAATTCACATCGAGATCTAGCATGGGGCGTTGGAGTTCACATCGAGATCGAACGCGGGACGTTAGAGCTCACACAGAGATCTAACATGGGGTGTTAGAGCTCAAATCGAGATCTAGCATGGGATGATAATGCCCCAATCGAGTGCTACTATGGGCCGCTAGAACGCCCGCCCCGCGCCTCGGGGCGCGGTGGCGGACGCCTGGGGCGAGGCGCATTCGGCCCAGGAGCTTCCGGCAACTTCGATTAAAGAAGATAGCGAAATCACGATAGCGGACGAGCTGTTGGCGACGGGTAAAAAGTTGCAAATTCTGGCAGCGTTTCTGATTAACCCCACCGCGTTCCGCAGCAATGTGGGGCGACATCAGCTAGAAGAGGAGATTGCGTTCGCCAGAAACTTCGGCTGGGCCCCCCGGCGTTTCACAGTCCGGCGAGGCCCCTGGCGCGGGGAAGCCGACGTTGGAACGTCATTTTCAAACCGCTCGGAGTTGACCCCGAGGAAGTCACCAAGAACGGCGCGCTCTCGCCCGATATGTCCTGGAAGGGCTCGGGGGCGAGAGCAGACTGCGATTGCTTCTCGGGGGGCTGCTGGCCGACCTGCGCGCGGAGCACTCGCTACTCCAGGGCCGCTGCGGGAGACGGGCCGGAGCATTCTTGGTTGCGCGCTCGCATTGCACGTCGCGCGCCCCCCCCGCCGTCTGAAACAGAGGCGGGCGCGACGGGGTCTGCGGCAGAAGCGGGGGACTGTTCGAGCCGCAGCTGCGGCAGACGATCGCCGAGCTGCGGCGTCTGTTGAGGCGCGCCGAGGTACATCGTCGAGAGGGGGGCGCCGCGCGGCAGGCTTGGGGCCGCGTTGCGGCGGAGCGGCCCGAGCACTGCAGCGGCCGTTGCCTTGCGGGGCTCTTCCAAGTTTGGAACGCGAGCGCGGGCGACGAGACGCGGCGATTCCGCCGTTTCTCTGAGGCGCACTGTCCCTGGAGGGCTAAATTATCATTTTGCGCAGCTGTGTTCTAGAGCACGGACTTCTTCATTTTCGCGGTTCGCGTTTCGCCCCCCCCCCCCCCCCCCCCTCCCCCCGGTTCGCCTCTCCCCCTGGCCCCCCCCTCGGCTTCCTGGCCTCCCGGGGCCTCCCAGGGCAGCTCCCCTGGGTCGGAAACGCTTCATGTTGGCGGTTCGCGGCTCGCCCTCCCCCCCGCCCTTCGCTGTCTGACTGCGCAAGAGCCAGGGCGCGCGCGCAACTTATCGGACGTTTCCGTTGAGGAATGCTTGCTCGCGGGCCGAGCGCCCCCCCAGCAAGTCGCCGCGCGCGCGGCTGGGCCGGCAGGGGCGGGGCGCGCCCGCCACGAGTTGGCACCGGCAAGTTCCCAAGGTGCACGAGAGCCCCCACGGGGGGGCTGGAGCGACGCGGAGGGCCGAGAGGCGCGACAGGGGAATCACCAGGGAACATCATCGGCCAGATCGCCAGTCAGAGGTTGGCTTCGGCGGCGCGCGAGCAGCTGCCACCGATGCCTCGCGGCCGCTTCCCCGAGCAACAGCCGACTCAGACTGCGGCGTCGCCGCCCAGATTGCAGCAGCGTTGAACGGGGGCATTCGATTGATTTTGCACGGCAGGAGTCCCCAATGTTGCTCTAACAGCGGCGCTCAAGGCATACCTCTCTGCACTGCACCACATTTTGCATGCAAGCCCTTGCGGAGACGCCGAGTGGGCGTGTGAGATTCAATCGAATGGCATTCTTCCGATCCCGCCAGCGTGCCTGGTGGTCGGGTCAGTCTCGGAAGCCTCCTGGCGTTTGTTGGGATCTCGCGATTGGTCTCTCCGGTGCCTCCAGAGCGCAGTTATGATGCCACTTGGGGTCTCTTGGGTTGGGGCCCGCTCGCCCTTGGAATCGTCTTGGGGCCCTTGGAGGCCCCGCGGGCGCCTCCTGCGCTCATCTCGGGCGCCTCTTGGAGCTGGGCGCTGGAATTTTCGCCCTCGGAGGCGATGGTCTTCGCGAGGGGCGTCGAAACAATCGTGGGGGCGGCGGGGGGGGGCCATCGCATTTTCCAATTTGGATTGGCCGCGTCTGGCAGGGGGCCCGGGCGCGCGCCAACTCCGCGCCTCGCGGCGCGGTGGCGGGTCAGGGCCCAGAGAAGCCTTGCAAGTTCTTCATGAGACAAGGCAAAGACACTCCCCGACCGGCGAAGCGGGCCAGCGTGCTGCGCCGTTCAGGAGAGGAAGCGGACGTCGAGAAACATTGCAAGGAGCTCTACAACAGCCCGAAGAGTTGGGCACTGCGCTGCGACGCGCCCGTTGCCGCGCGGTGCCCCGGCACCAAGGCTAAAAAAGCACCCGTCGCATAGAGAACCATCGCGTCAGAATGTCCGCCGACAAACAGGATCACCCATTGTCGCCCCATCCCTCCCCGCGCCCCCCGCGCCCACCATGGGGCGCCGCTGCCGCGGGCGCCGCTGCCCGCCGCGGGGGGCCCGAAGGTCGCCGACGGGGAAGGGGCCGGATTGCCGGCGGCGGAGGTCGTCGGCGGAGGCGGGGTGATGGATGGGGGCGGGGGAGGAGGCACGAGGAAGAATGGTGATCCAGTGATTATTGCGCCCTGGGGGTCTCAAGGCTCGGCATAGGTTTTTTTTCCCTCATCGAATGAGGGAGTTCGGGGGCCGCCGCCCAGGCCTCGGGGGCCCGCCTGAGATGAGGGGCGCCGTGGGTCCTTTCGAGCGCTTCCTATTCGCCGCGCAAAGCTTACCGCTGGCGCTTCCTAGCCACACTTCCCGCTTCTCCGTTGCTGCGTTGCGCGCGCTGCAGACGGCCCCGCAGCCGTCGGCTCGCCCCCCAGGCCGTTCGCGCGCTCGCGCTTCCTACCGTTGCCCCCCGCCTGGCCCGCTGCAACAGCATTCAAAGCGGATTTCAACCAGTGGCCCGTTGAAACGCGACCAGGGAAGAATTTCAGGGGAGGGGAAGGGGGAGAGGGGGGCGGGGGGGGGGGCGGGGAGGGGTGGAGGGCGGGGGGGGGGAGAGGCATGGGGAGGATAATGAGCTACATCTGAGTTAGCCGCGGCACTGCCCGCCCCCCCCCTCGCCGCGGCCCGAGTTCTAACGTGGGCCGGTGGAACTCGAGCCGAATTCTCACTTGGGCTGTTAGAAATCCACGGAGTTCCAACATGGGTTACTTGAACTCAAATCGAGAGCTAAAGTGGAATGTTAAAGCGCACGTTGACGTCTAACGTGGGACGCTTGAACTCTCATCGAGATCTGTCATGGGTGTGCTAGAGCTCAAGTCGAGATCGAACGTGGGATTTTAGAGCTCAAATCGAGATCCTGAGATGTTAGAGCGCAAATCGAGATTTAACATGGGATGTTAGGGCTCAAATTGAGATCTAACATGAGATGCTGGAGCCCACGTCGAGATTGAACGTGGGATGTTGAGCGCAAACCGAGATATAACACGAGCTGATTGAATTCGTCGATATCCAACATGGTGTGTTATAGCTCAAACCAATAGCATGATATGCTAGAGCGCACATCGAGATCGAACATGGGATCGCAGAGCTCAAAACCGAGATCTAACATGGGGTGTTATAGCTCAATCGAGATATAATATGGCATGCTAAAATTCAAGATCGCTCTCATGGGATGTTGGCACACATCGAAATCTAACGTGGGGTGCGAGGGACCAAAGTGAGATCGAACACAAGCCGAGATCAAGCATGGGATGTTCTAGCTGACGACGGGATCGGGCATGAGATGCTGGAACTCACATCGAAATCTGGCATGGGGTGTGAGAGTTCAAATCGAGATCTAGCATCGGATGTTAGACCTCAAAGTGGGAGCGAATGTGGGATGTTAGAGCTCACATCGAGTTCACATTTGGCCTGCTAGAACTCAACTGACTTCCAACATGAGTTGATCTAGTTTTAATCGAGTGAGCCGTGGCATATTAAAATCGGTTTCTTGCGTGTTACGGTGGAGCGGCAGGGTGAGTGCTTAGCGGGAGAAAATCGAGTGATTCGTGCAACGCGGAGGGGATGGAGGAGGACTGTCGCACGAAATCGCCCCTGCGACGCACCCAACCCCCGCGCAATGCGGGGCAGGAGTAGCTTGGGAGATTTGGCGAGAAGGCGGCGACGTGACATGGGCGCATATACTTCTGCGGGCGGCATTCGCAAGATTTGCAGGTCACCAATCAGTTGAAACAGTTATGAGAAGTGGAGCCCTGAATCACTAAGGAAGACGCAAGGTCCAAAGGGAGACTGCGGGCAAGGGGCTTGGAACGTCGGTGGGGCAGCAACGACGTGACATGGCCCCCCATATGGATGGCGAGGTCCCCCTAAGGTCCGCGCAATGCTTCATTCCGCTGGACCCACCAGCAGCCTTCGAAAGTGGCGAGCCCACCAGCAGCCTTCGAAAGTGGCGACAGGTTCGCATACTGCGGCCCCCCAGGGACGGCGAGGTCTACCTCAGGTCTGCTGGGTGCCTCACTCCGCCGGACCCACCAGCAGCCTTCGAAAGTTGCACCAGTTGCGCAAACCGCAGCCCCCCAGGGACGGCGAGGTCCACCTCAGGTCTGCGCGGTGCCTCACTCCGCTGGACCCACCGGCAGCCTTCGAAAGTGGCGACAGTTTCGCATATCGACGGTTCCGCAGATCGCGTCCCCCCAGGGACGGCGAGGTCTACCTCGGGTCTGCGCGGTGTCTCACCCCGCTGGACCCACCAGCAGCTTTCGAAAGTGGCGACGGTCTCGCAGATCGCAGCCCCCATGGACGGCGAGGTCTACCTCAGGTCTGTGCGGTGCCTCACTACGCTGGACCCACCAGCAACCCTTGAAAGTGGCGACACCTTCGCAGATCGCAGCCCCCCCCCCATGGACGGCGAGGTTTACCTCAGGTCGGCGCGATGCCTCACTCCGCTGGACCCACCAGCAGCCATCGAAAGTGGCGGCAGTTTCGCAAATCGCAGCGCCCCCCCAGGGACGGCGAGGTCCACGTCAGGCTTGCGCGCGGTACCTCGCTCCGCTGGACCCACCAGCAGCCCTCGAAAGTGGCGGCAGTTTCGCAGATCGCAGCCCCCAAACAACGGCGAGGTCTACCTCAGGTCTGCGCGCGGTGCCTCACTCCGCTGGACCCACCAGCAGCCTTCGAAAGTGGTGACAGTTGCGCAGATAGCAGCCCCCCCTCCCCCCAAACAACGGCGAGGTCTACCTCAGGTCTGCGCGGTGTCCCACTCCGCTGGACCCACCAGCAGCCCTCGACAGTGGCGACAATTTCGCAGATCGCAGCCCCAAAGGGACGGCGAGGTCTACCTCAGGTTTGCGCGTGGTGCCTCACTCCGCTGGACCCACCAGCAGCCTTCGAAAGCGGCGATCGTTTTGTAAATCGCCCCCCCCTTCTCCCCAGGGACGGCGAGGTCTACTTCAGGTCTGCGCGGTGCCTCACTCCGCTGGACCCACCAGCAGCCCTCGAAAGTGGCGACAGTTTCGCAAATCGCAGCCCCCCCCACGGACGGCGAGGTCTACCTCAGGTCGGCGCGGTGCCTCGCCCCGCTGGACCCACCAGCAGCTTTCGAAAGCGGCGGCAGTTTCGCAGATCGCAGCCCCCCCCCCTAGGGACGGCGAGGTCCGTGGTGCCTCACTCCGCTGGACCCACCAGCAGCCTTCGAAAGTGGCGACAGTTTCGCAGATTGCAGCCCCTCAGGGACGGCGAGGTCTACCTCGGGCCTGCGCTGTGCCTCACTCTGCTGGACCCGCCAGCAGCTTTCGGAAGTGGCGGCAGTTTCGCATATCGCAGCCCCCCAGCGACGGCGAAGAGAGGGCCGGAGGGGGGAGGGGGGAGGAAGGAAGGACGCGCAAGCTGTGTTCTATTCGGAACGAATACCCAACCAAGGAAGGTGGGAAACACATGTTTTTTCCGTGCTACGGGGAGGGGTGGAGGACACCTTTAGCACGAACAAAATTGATGCGTTTGTGCCACGGGGAAGCCGGGGGGGGGGCGCAGCACGAAACGGTAGTTTTTTGTGCTAGGGGGGGAGGGCGCAGCGCCAACAAATCTATCTGTTGGCGCAGCGCAGCGCGAAGAAAAAAGAGAGGGGGGGGGGGGGGGGGAAAAACGCGCTACGGTGAGGCGGGGGGGGGTCTCAGCGCGGCTCGAAAACATATGTTTTGGTGCTGCGGAGGGGCGGCGGGGAAGGGCGCGGCACGAACAAACACATTTGTTCGTGCTATGGGGTGGCGGGGAGGGGGCGCATCAAGGAAAAACAAAACAACTATGTTCCGTGCTGCGGAGGGGCTGCGGGGGAGGGCGTGGCACACAGAAGAAACAACAACCTGCATGTGTTGGTGTTACGGGGAGGCGGAGAGGTGCAGCGCAGCACGAAGGACTTGTTTTTCTTTTGCTGCGGAGGAGCGGCGGGGAAGGGCGTAGCAGTAAAAAACATGTGTTTCTTGCTGCTGGGAGGCGCGGGGGGGCGCAGCGCAACACCGAACAAACATTTTTCCGTGTTACGGAAGAGCGGCGGGGAAGGGCATGGCACAGAAAAGTCAATGTGTTCGTGCTACGGAAAAGGCGGGGAAGGGGGGGCGTAGCACGAACAAATCGATTTGTCTGTGTTTCGGGGAGTGGGCGGACGAAGACCGTAGCACGAACAAATCGATTGTTTGGTGCTACGGGGAAGCGAAATGGGATTGCAGCGTAGCAACAGAAACATTATTTTCTGGCGCGTCTGCTGAGCACGCAAAAGTTAACGTTGGCGTGCTAGGGACCCCTCTCGTTCGTGTTAAGACCCCCCTCCTGACCCGAGCACGCGCCCAAAGGGGGTCTCAGCACGCAAAAAAAGAGGCCATTGCACGAGAAACTTAATTTTTGCGTGCTAAGATCCCCTCTCTTTTTGGGAGGGGGGTCTTAGCACGCGGATTTCAGTTTTCCCAACCCTCCTTGGTTGAGCATTCGTTTTGAATAGAGCACTGCTCGCGCGTCCTTCCTTCCTCCCCCATCCCTCCTCCTGCCCTCTCTTCGCCGTTCCTGGGGGGCTGCGATATGCGAAACGGTCGCCACTTCCGAGGGCTGCTGGTGGGCCCAGCGGAGCGAGGCACCGCGCAGACTTGAGGTAGACCTCGCCGTCATTGTGGGGCTGCGATCTGCGAAATTGTCGCCACTTTCGAGGGCTGCCGGTGGGTCCAGCGGAGTGAGGCACCGCGCAGAGCTGAGGTAGACCTCACCGTCCCTGGGGGGCTGCGATCTGCGAAATTGTTGCCACTTTCAAAGGCTGCTGGTGGGTCCAGCGGAGTGAGGCACCGCGCAGACCCGAGGTAAACCTCGCCGTGCCTGGGGGGCTGCGATCTGCGAAATTGCCGCCACTTTCGAGGGTTGCTGGTGGGTCCAGCGGAGTGGGACACCGCGCAGACCTGAGGTAGACCTCGCCGTTGTTTGGGGGCTGCGATCTGCGAAACTGCCGCCTTTCGAGGGCTGCTGGTGGGTCCAGCGGAGTGAGGCACCGCGCAGACCTGAGGTAGACCTCGCCGTTCCTGGGAGGTTGCGATCTGCGAATCTGTCGCCACTTTCGAGGGCTGCTGGTGGGTCCAGCGTCAAATTGAGATCTAACATGGGATGCTAGAAAGCAACTCGGCATCTATCATGAAGCATTAGAACTCATATTCCATGTTAGATTTCAATGTGAGCTCTTACATGGGATGTTGGAACTCGATTGAGTTCTAGCAGCCCATGTTAGATCGGTGTTCAGCGGAGCGAGGCGCCGCGCAGACCTGAGGTAGACCTCGCCGTCCCTGGGGGGCTGCGATCTGCGAAATTGCCGCCACTTTCGAGGGCTGCTGGTGGGTCCAGCGGAGTGAGGCACCGCGCAGACCTGATGTAGACCTCGCCGTTGTTTGGGGACCGCGATCTCCGAAATTGTCGCCACTTTCGAGGGTTGCTGGTGGGTCCAGCGGAGTGAGGCACCGCGCAGACCTGAGGTAGACCTCGCCGTCCTTGTGGGGCTGCGATCTTCGAAATTGTCGCCACTTTCGAGGGCTGCTGGTGGGTCCAGCGTCAATGTGGGCTCTAACATCCTATGTTGGAGCTCAAACTGAGATCTGTCATGCGGCTTTTAGAGCTCAAATTGAGATCTGACATGGGATGTTAGAGCTAAAATCGAGATCTAACATGCGATGTGTGAGCTCAATCGAAATCTAACATGGGATGTTTGAGCTCAAATCGAGATCTAACCTGGGACGTTTGAGCTCAACTCGAGATCTAACATGGAATGTTAGAGCTGGAGGTCGTCGTCCTGCCGAAACTCTCTTCCACCAGGAGGTCGTCGTCGCTCCCGTCTCCTCCGTCCGCCTCCTCTCTCCGCTGGTGGTCATCGGCGATCCGGGCTGCGTGGAGATGCCGAACCCCCGCGTCAGGTTGCAGAAGAAGCTGCGCGCCAGCGACAACAAGATCAGAGCGCGCACGCCCCATCACAGGCCCCCCGGAGTCTTCCTAGGGAGCCAGCGTTTTCAAGAAGATCTGGACATGTGGTCCTTCGGGTGCCCGATCGCGGAATTATGCGCCAGCCGCTCTTTTCCGCTACGGACGGCAGAGACTTCGTGGATGCCACGACGAAGATCTTGGGGCCACCAGGCAGCAAGAGAGAGGGGGCGCAGCCACGTGGATGGATTCCTTGCCTTCCTTCAAGAAGTGGTACGGGCAGTCAGGCGAGGCTTGGCTGTAGGCTGAAACAGCGAAGCCTCCGCGGGCGTGGCCCCCTCCCTGCCTCGACGGCTGCCCCGAAGGTCCCGCCCAGCTCGTCGACCAGTTGTTGGCGTGGCTGCCGTCCGCGAGAATGGGCGTCGCCGAGGCGAAAGCCAACTGCTTCCTGCAGTCGCCTGCCAGGCGACTGCATGGCCAGGTGACGCTGGCAAGAACGGCGCCGGAACCATAGCGGAGGGAAGCCTCGACACAGCTTTGCTCCGCTTTTTTGCAGACGTGCCCCAGCTGGAACATCATGGCTAAGGACCGCCTGGAGACGGGAGCAACCCGTTCCCAATTGCGCTCGGGGGAAGGAGGCGGCGTTGGGTGTCAAAACCAAGGTCGCAGGCATCGTCGACGAAGAGAACCCCCTTTGTGTGCCGCACCCTGAACGGGGGCGCGAACTCGCAGCTGATCCCGTCGGAGCGCTTCGCCGCTTTCGGACGAGCGCCACGGGCTCAGCGGCGCCATTGGCTGCAACAGCTGGGCGGCAAAATGCGCGAGGCGGCCCGCCCCAACAATATGCCATCATTTATCTACAAGACGAACGGGAAGCCCATCCTGGAAGAGGACTTCGCGGACGACGCGTTCGCGCGCGCGTCGGTCCAGCTCGCTCGTGGAACCAGGCGCGCGGGACAATGGCTGGCACGCAGACGGCGGCTGCTCCTTGCTGCGCGCGGCCGCGGCGCTTTTCGGCGCGCGCCCCGTGGAAGTGAAGGTGGAAGGTCATGGGCACATCGCCCTCCTCCAAGAGCCTGGGCCCTTCTACGCGGGGAACCTGTCCGCCCTGCACCACAACGTGCTCCACCACGAGGAGTGCCAGCACACTTTCGGCGGATCTGCTGCAACGGCGAAGACCGACGACGCCGACGACCTGCGGCTGCAGATCGCCGCCGCGCTTCGCTCCGACGTGTTTCGGGAGTTCAGGGCGCGCGAGATCGACTCCACGCCTGGCCCTGCGGAGTTCTTCCGCGTCGTGAACTACGCCGTGGCCCAGCACTTGGCCGAGGTCACCGTGGCCCCCCCTAACCTGACGGAGGTGCTTCCCGAAGTGTCGCGCGCTAGCCGCGCGAGGCAGCGCGTCATCCCTGCTTCTGGCGAGGCCGCGCAGGCCTGGCCGAGTAGGCGCTGGACCCCACTGCTCGTCAAAGCATCTTGTCCTGCATGACGACGGCGACTAGAATGATGGTGTTCGTGACGGCGATGCCGATGACGATGATATGACGATGACGATGAGAATGAAGAAGACGACGTTGTGATGATGATAGCGTTGACGATGACGATGGTGATGATGTCAATGATGATGAGGATGATGAGGATGATGGTGATGGTGAAAACCATCGAAAACCGATTGAGTTAGTTGAATCCCAAAAGCTCGCCCTAGCCCACACCAGATCATGTTTCATTATTGGTTGTATTCTATTATTGCTCATATTATTCAAGAGTCTTCTGCTGCCCGTACAGGCGTGCCCGAGGGAGCTTTACGCCCCTGGCTGCACCTCCCTGGCGCGGGCGACGTGGTCGTCTTGCCCGCGGAGCCGGCGGCCTTGGGGGAACTCGCGGCCCCGCCGCTGGGACGTGACCAGAGCGTGGAGGTGTTGTCGTGCGTTCCCTCCGAGGACCACGGGCGCGCCCATAGCATAACAGACGATGACACCTCCTCCTCCTCCTCCTCCTCCTCCCTCCTCCTCCTCCTCCTCTCCTCCTCCTCCTCCTCCTCCTCCTCCTCCTCCTCCTCCCTCCTCCTCCTCCTCCCCCCTCCTCCTCCTCCTCCCCTCCCCCCCTCCTCCTCCTCTCTTCCTCCTCCTCCTCCTCCTCCTCCTCCTCCTCCTCCTCCTCCTCCTGCTGGGGAACAAACGATGACATTGACATACAAACTCGGAGATCCGCGCGGATTCCTCGGATCTGTGCCAGGGCCCCTTGGGGGCGCCTCTGGCGCCGCCCTTGGCGCGCCCCGCGCGCCATGGACGGGGGGTCCAGCGCCGATCCGAGAAATCCATACGCCGCTTGAGCGCTGGAAGGAGGCGGGGTTGACTACGCCAACATTGGCGCGTTGGCTTCCCGCGCAGGGTGGCACACGAGTGCCCTCCTCGCTTGCAAAGTGGCGTGCCGTGCTGGTGGCCCGCGTAAGCCAGTGCGCAAGTTCGCTATATCGCGAAAGACCCGTTTCTTTTCGTCGTTCAAGTGGCGCGCGGGCGGGAAAAAGTATAAACAGTCACGTGCATTGTGGTGAGATGTGCCTGCTAATACAGAGGACGAGGAGCGCAACATGATTGTGAAGCAGAAAGGCAGAGAGCCCCACGACTGTGAAGCAGATAAGCAGTGCGCCCCGCGACTGTGAAGCAGAAAAACAATAGGAGACGGGAGAGGGGACGGAGGAGGAAAAGGGAAGCATTCAAGCCAATCGTTCTCACCGTTGTCGAGAGCAGAGTACGCGCAAAGTTCGACGAGCAAACGAAGGCATAAACATAAACTGTCGGAGCTCCGCGCGGATTTCTCAGATCTGCGGTGGATCTCCCTTGCAGCGCCTCCGGCGCCGACCTTGGCGCGCTCCGCGCGCCAAGGAGGGAGGGGGTAGCGCAGATCCAAAAATCCGCACGGACCTCCGAAAGTGTTCTTTTATGATTGTGGTTTCTTCTGCAAATGCTTCGCTATAGGTATTCATCGCTACCCTGAGATCCGGGAGCCGCGGTTGTTTCACCCGGGCGTGTTCGCACGGTCTCGGGCCCTAGAGCCATCACAGATCGATCCAGCTCGAGACATGCAGCAGAAAAATGGGAGTTCTAGGGCTCTGGTCACGATGGTGCTCGCGATGCTGCATTTGTTCGCGACGTTGGATGTCAGGGTCGCAGATAAGGCACGAAGCTTACGGTTTTACAGCGTTGCCCCTTGAACCTGCTGCGCCCACTCTGGTGCTGACCAGATCGTGTGCGCTCTCAGGGGCGGCGATTCTGCGACCTCACGCGATTTCGTAGACGCGATGAGCGGCCAGCGCAGACCAGCCATCAAGCCTGTGTGCTATTCTCCTCCTCATCATTATCATCGGGCCTGCTGCCCGGTCCGTGCTGACGGGTCGACGCGCGCTGGAGAGGGTTTCGGGCAGCCAGGACCAGGATAGATTCTGCCCGAGCGGCCCAGAACGCTCTCAGAGCGTTGGAGCGCTCTGCAGCGGCTGCGGCGCTCGATACATCCTCCAGAACCGCCAGATCTCTTGGCATCGGTCGGGCGTGTGCATATTTCTCGGCGAGGACCATCGGGGAGCATCCTGGATCATCGAACCAAAGGAGCACGCACGAGGAATCGAAAAATGCACGGGGAATAGACGTCCGAGCGATGGCGAGATCTCTGAGACGGATCTCAACCCATGCCGGTCCGATGCTCCGAGGAAGCAAACAACCCATAAACATATGTTTTGGCGCTCCGCGCGGATTTCTTGGATCTGCGCTGGACCCCCTTCCTGGGCGCGCCCAGTGCCCCAGGGGCGCCGCCAGGGTGTTCCGGCGCCGATCCGAGAAATATCCGCGCGGACCTCCGAATTATTATGTTTATGTCATTGCTTGTTTCCCTGATGTTATCCCCGTCTCTCGGGTATAGCCAGGAGTCCAGGTAAGGGGACCCGACTAGTGGTAGGGCCGCGGAGCCCCCGAACGGGTCAGAATCGCTAAACAACCAGGTCTGCCGTAGCTGGTGTTCTTCGGGAGACGGCAGTTCCGGTCAGTGGAACGGGGTGGGGGGGGGGCGTCCCCCAGTACTCGGGGGCGGAAAAGAGGGGGGTGATGACTAGGGGGGGGTGGATATCATGGCGTGGGCCATGATATTTCCCCAGCTCTCATGGCGCCTCTTCTTGTTTCATTACGTCCCTGGCCCCCCCGCTGGGCCGCGCACATGCCGCCGGTCATGATTTGCACCCCACCCTCTTGGACACCCCCCTCTTGGCCGCTCCCGAAGTGCACACCACTAAACCAGGTCCCACTCAACCCAGTTCTGCCAACGCCCTCGTCTCGGCCTCGTCTCAGGACCTGGAGGGCGAGGTCCGCGCCTTCGCGGGGCGCCTCGGCTGGGGCCACCGCTCCGTGGTCGGCGCGGCGTCGCAGTGCCTCGGGTTCTTCCAGGAGGCCAGCGTGGCCCTGGCAGGGGCCCTGCGGCCGCCGCCCCCGTCCTCGTCCTCGTCGTCGGCGTCGTCGTCGGCGTCGTCGCCGGCGTCGTCGCCGTCCTCGTCCTCGGCCTCGGCCTCGGCCTCGTCCTCGTCCTCGTCGTCGTCGTCGTCGTCGTCCTCGTCCTTGTCGTCGTCGTCGTCGTCGTCCTCGTCGACGTCGACGTCGTCGTCGCCCGGGAGGCCAGCAGGGCCCTGCCAGGGGCGAGCGTCGCCGTGCTCCTGTCGCCGCTGCTGCTCTGGGGCCCCACGGCGGGCGCGGCGCTGGTGCTCGAAGGAGAGAAAACCTGTCCTCGACGACGACCAGGAGGGGGATGAGGAGGAAAAGGAGGAGGAGGAGGCGAAGATAAGGAGGAGGAGGAGGAGGAGGAGGAGGAGGAAAAGGAGGAGGAAAAGGAGGAGGAAAAGGACTCCCCCCTGGGACCCCCCCCTTGGGGAGGAGGACCGGAGGAGGAGCGGCATGGGAGAGGGGAGGGGAGGGGGAGGAGGACCCCCAGGGACGGATGCGCATCTGCCCCCCCCAAACTGGTTGGAGCCAGCTGGGTCGGGGCTGCAGCGACCCAGACCCCCTCGAGGAATGAAAAAATCGCGGCGGGAGGCTCGTCAGCATTTTCTGCATCTGGGGGGCCCTTACTGGGCCTCAGGACAGTCAGAAACCGACTCAGGATGAGAAGCTGGTCCCGAGGAATAGGTCGAGACCTCTGGGGGTCGACGTCATGATAAAAGGGGGTCTGGGGACGGGGGTCAGTGCAAACGGGGGTCAGCCAGAGCGCCGGATCTTGCAGGATCCTGCAGAGTCAGGGCTGCATTGACCCGGGTCAGGGTGCAGGATCCTGCAGGATCTTGGAGGATCTTGCAGGATCCTGCAAGGCCCGATTGACCCGGGTTCGCATTTACCCGAGTGAGTAGACCTCCGACTGGGGGTTCGAGGTGGCCCAACATTGGTTCTGTCGAGCAGGAAGGGCGGGCTTCGAGGTTCTGGGTTCGGGAAGCTTTTGTATTTTGTTCGGCTTCTGGGGGCCGTTTTCGGACCCCGGGAATGTCAAAAACGACTCCGGGGTGAAAAACAGCACCAGATGGACCCCGGTCAAACGGAGCTAGGACGAGGGGGACCGATTTTGAGCGGATTGGGCCGCATCCCCCCTCGTGACGTTAGATTTCTTGGGCCCCGGGCCCCAAACAGGAAAGACCTCCTGGCCGCCTCCAAAAAAAAAATTGGCGGTGTGCCTCCACCAAGGGATACGATCCAGATCTCGGCGAAACACCCTACTTGCATCCAGGGTGCCCTGGGTTTCTTGGGTTTCGATGGTTTTGCCATGGAAAGCGTGACGTTCCCACGCCAAAAACCTATTGACGTCCTGGGGTCTCGGGGTTGGGTTTCTTGTGGAAAGTTTCTTGTGGTCGAGCCCCTACAGTAATACTCGGGCTTCCTGAGCGAGCGACGCGGAAAAACGAGTTGACTGCGCGGACATTGGCGCGCAAGGTGCCCGCGTAAGTAGGGTCGCGCGTAAGCGCCCTGGCTCCCAGTGTGGCGTTCCGCGCCGGCGGTGCGCGCGAGCTGCGGCGCGAGGTCGCTATGTCAGTGCCAAAAGCAGCGTAAGGTCGCCCTAGCGGCCGAAATACGATCATCAACACCAGAATTTAGGGTCATCTTCCCCCGGTGGAGGCACACCCCTTGGAGGGCCAAGCCGACCTGCTTCTAGAAGACGAACATCTAGGGCCGTTGCCAAATAACGCTCTCACGTCCTAGCCAAAAGCGTCTATGGACACATTGGGTTCCGTGACGTCCATGACACTTTCGGGGTGGATCCGTCTATGGACAACGTGGCTGTTGCGTTCGGCGCGGTGCAAGGTCGGAGAAAGGGTAGATCTGTCTACGGTATGTTCCTGCTCTAAAGCAGTTCCCACAGGGTACTCCAACACCCCCCAGACATGCGACGTCCTGATTGTTTTCAATTCGCGGTCCCCAGAAGTCCCGACCCTTCCCCCAGGACCTGTCTCTCATCCCAGGTCGTTTTCTGACGGTCCTGGGGCCTGGCGAGGGCCCCGAGAGGCCGAAAATGGCCAAAAGCCGCCCGTCATGATTTTTGTTCTAAGATTCGAGCATGTTTGGGCCCCCTGTGTTGGTGTTGGTGCACATTCCGAGCCTCCAGAAGACGGCATGAGCTCAAACTTTCGGAGGTCCGCGCGGACCTCTCTCTTGGAACTGGCGCCGGACCTCCCTGGCGGCGCCACCGGCGCTTCTCTTAGCGCGCCAAGAAGGAGGGTCCAGCGCCGTTCTTAGAGTTAAGTCAGACCTGTCCCTCTACAGGAGGAATCTTCGAACATTGTCAGAAATAGTATGGGGACGATTATTAAGAATGTTCAGTTTTTGATGCTATTCTAAACTGTTCCTCCAAAATCCGCCTGTAGGGGGACATGCCCGACCTAATCCTAGAGCTCCGCGCAGACCTCCGCAGGTCTATGTGCATGCCAGCGGTTTGAGTTTCCAGGTGCACGGCGTGGACGTGCTCTTGGGGAGTCCCCCTCCCGTGCGAGTGCTCGGCTTCCCGACCGTTGACGAGGAGTCCAGGTGGCGTTGGGGCCTGAGGCGGGTCAGGCACCAGTATTGGAAGCTTGTGTATCGAAGACGCCTACGGCGGATCACCGCCGCCCCCCATCTTCTAGAATCGCCGTTGTGGCCGAGCGTTGTGGCAAAAGCTCTGCCAAGGTATCGGGCCATGTGTTCCCCCAACCGTTGTGGAAACCCTTCGGGAAACACTTGGGGGAAGATGGCGGGGAAGATCAGGAGGAGGCGGAGGAGGAGGTGGAGGAGGTGGAGGAGGAGGTGGAGGAGGAGGAGGCGGAGGAGAAGGAGAAGGAGGGGGAGGAGGAGGGGGCATCTTGGGAGCCTCTGGGAACACTCTTGGAGGCTCCTGGGAGCTTCCTGGGAGCCTCTTGGAGGCATCTTGGGGGCCCTCTTGGAGGCCTCTTGGGGGCCTTCGAGGGCTTCTCGGGGGCATCCGTCTGACGCCGTCGGAAGCCGTCTTGGGGGCCACTCTGGGCCGATGGCCCTCTTGGGGTGCTCCAGGGCCGCCTTGGAGGCCATCCTGGGCGTCTTGGAGGCCTCTTGGGCCGCCTTGGGGGCCTCTGGGGGCCGTCTTGGGGGCCTCTTGGGCCGTTCTGAGGCCATCTTGGAGGCCTCTTGGGCGATCTTTGGGTGCTCTTGGGCCGTCTCGGGCCGTCGGAAGGCCGAAAAGAAGCAAATACCAAAATCCTTCAAAAACCCAGGAAAATCCATGATGTTGGCCTCTTCTGGCCTTCTGGTAGCTCTCTTGGAGGCCTCTTAGGCCATCTTAGAGCCATCTTGGGCCGTCTTGGTGGGCTCCTGGCCCGTCTGACGCCGTCGGAAGCCGTCTTGGGAGCCGCTCTGGGCCGACTTAGGGCCTCCTTGGGGTGCTCCAGTGCAGTCTTGGATGCTTCCTTGAGCGTCTTAGAGCCCTCCTGGGTCGTCTTTGGGCCCTTCTGGGGCCGTCTTGGGGGCCTTTTGGGCAGGCAGTCCTGAGGCCATCTTGGAGGCCTCTTGGGCGCTCTGGGGGCGATCTTGGGGGCCTCTTGGGCCGTCTTGGGTCGTCGGAAGGCCGACAAAGAGCAAATACGACAATCTCTCAAACACATAAGGAAAATCAATGATTTTGGCCTCTTCTGGCCCTCCTGGAGGACCTCTCGGAGGCCTCTTGGGCCGTCTGGGAGCAGCGGGTTCTGCCTCTGAAAAAAGCCTGCGGGCCGCGGCCCCCGACTCGGGTCTTCTGGGCCCCGAGGCTCGAAGATGCAGCATCGGCGAGGGTCTGGGCCCCTAGGAGGAGGAGGAGGAGGAGGAGGAGGAGGAGGAGGACCAGTTGAATTCCAAGAGTCATCAACGATGTTGGAATTAACCCTCCAAGCTCCCTCTTTATAGGCCCCTGCAACAGTTCATTTCCATTGAGGGAACTGCCTCGTTGAATTTCAA
>CAUYUJ010014247.1:363025-380525 GCA_963575745.1 Prorocentrum cordatum | reverse complement strand
CCCAAAGGGCCATCGAGATCCTAGGCTCATTCGTTCAGAGCTACCCTGGTCAGGACCCCAGCCCTTTGGGCCCCGGGGTGCCCAAGCCCGAGCAGGCCCGCTCAGAGCACCCCTGGAGAGCGCTGCTGTTCGGCGTGGAGGTGCAGCTGAGTCCGGAGCACATCGATCACATATTTTTCAACAGGTACAGAACGCCAGTGCAAAAGCTCTTCGGCGACGGCCATCCTCTGCAGTGCTTCTCCCCCGGCCACAACGCCTGCCTGCTCGATTGCCGCGACGAGGCGGCGGATTGCGAGTTCGAGGACCTCTTTGTCCACGTGGACTGCTTCGGGGACGCCACGGATGTTGGCGAGCAGGCCATCCCAGCTGGTCGATGAGGGGGTTGGTTGTTCGGCTTGGTGGATGTCACGACCAGACCGTCTCGACAGCAGCTTGTGGAGAGGAAAGCGTTGGTGTTCTTGCCGCTCCAGAGGGAGTTCCACCAGACAGCTTCGTTTCTGTTGCCGTCGGTTCTGATGTGTTTTTTCCGACGTGCACCGTCTCCTATCTCGGCGGCGAGCCCAGGGGGAAAGGCAAAGCGGGAGGGCTTCCCTCAGGAGGCTCAGAAAGGCCTCCCGCCTTTTTCCCTTTCGGCCCACGGTGTGCGGGTCTTTCGAATCTCGGCGTCCGCCAGTTGTGGTGCCCGCGCCAGACGGAGCACAGAGAGCAGATGAGCGACGCAAATAAACGGGGTCGTCTGCCCGCGTAAGGTCGCGCGTATGCGCTCTCGTCTCCAATGCAGCGTGCCGCGCCGGCGGCCCGCGTAAGCTGTTGCGTAAGGTCGCCACGTCATCTCGCGTAAGACCCGTTTTTGATCGTCGCTCAGATAGTGTCGTTGTGGAGGGCCCTTTGGAGATTAGAGGAAACAAAAGTCGGGGGTGGACAGAACCCCCAACAGTGACACGTCGATTAGTGAATTGTCCGTTTTCGGTTCTCGAGATGGCGCCGTGGCCGTTATTTTTCAGGCTTGCGCCCGCCAGGTTTGGGCCTCAGGTCGTTTTCACTAAACCACGTTTTACTAAACGGGGGTCTGTCCATCCCCGAAAAAGAACATCGGAGCCTCCTCCGACGACACAGAGACGGCTTCTCGGCAGCGCGGGGAGCTCCTCTGAGAAGCCCGGCTGCCCTCCGAGGAGAAGGCCTGGCCCCCCTCACCTCCCCCCCATCCACGGGCGTAAAAGAATGCCCCTACTCCAGATTTCGTACTAAAGGGAGGGGGATCTCATTTCGGGGGGGGTCTCTTCCAGGCTATCTTGGAGGGCCTGGGGGGTCTGGGGACGATGTTTTGGAGGGTTCTCCCACGGGGGAGGTCTGAAATGGCTTGTCTTGGAGGGTCCAGACCCCCTCCCTTTTATTACGAAATCTGGAGTACCCTGACAGTGGATTTACCCCACGATCCATTGGTTCGTCGAACCTACGAAAAGTATTAGAATGGCCCGTAGAATTTAGAGCCAAATCTACAAACTGATCGCACAAACAAGAAGTTGGGGGTAAGTCAATTCTGTAGTCGGCCCCCTGCGACCGTCAAGGGCGTAAAAAACGCCCCTGCCCTAGTTTGCGAAGCGCTGTGCCCGGAAGCTCCCGTGGGCTGACAGGGCAAGCCCTGCGTACCGCGCGCGTGTCGCGCGACGTCCTGGCGGCTAATCTGGCCCTTTTAGGAGCTCCCTGGAGGTTAAGAGACGACGCCCTTGCAACCCAGGGTCTTGGCATCGCTCGGACGCGTGCATCTTTATTCTCGGCGAGGGCCACAGAGGAGCATCTTGACCACCCTGCGAAAAAAGACTCGCACGACACCGAGAAATGCACGGGCAGTGGACGTCCGAGCGATGGCGAGAGGCAGGGGCGCTTTCCCGCCCCTCAGCCCCTGGGCTCGCCGCCGACTGTCGGTGTTGTCGGGGCCCGTCGCCGAAGTTCCTCCGCTGCGCGTGCGTCGTGGGCACAGAAAAATCGGGGGAGCGTAAGACCCGGGTTTGCCGGGACTCGGGTTCGCCATCGTTTTTTGACGACTGCGACTCGGATTTTGACGAGGAGGAGTTTCGTGGGATGTCTGCAGCGGGAGGCCTCGTCAAAATGCAGGCTCGGCCTCGTCATTTTTTTTGACGACCTCGTCGGGGATTTCCGAGTCCCCCGTACCCGGGTCTTACGTCTCCCCGAAAAAACGAAGGCTATCTGCCGGCGGCGCACGGGGCCCCCGCCGGGCTTCGGGGCCGTCGGCGGCCGCTGCCGGGCGCCCTGCCCGCGGGCGGGGACTCGCTGCTGGAGGACGGTGGCCGTTCTGATGACGTCCATGCTCCGAGTAATGGTCGATGGGCCTGTGGTCCATCACCACCACCACCACCATCAGTTGGAGGAGGAGGGGGTCCTCCTCCTCCTCCTCGTCGTCCTCCTCCTCCTCGTCCTCCTCCTCCTCCTCCTCGTCGTCCTCCTCCTCCTCCTCCTCCTCCTCCTCCTCCTCCTCCTCCTCCCCCTCGTCATCCTCCTTCCCCCATCCAACTTATGGTGGTGGTGGTGGTGGAAAACAGGCCCAGCAATGGTCGATCTGTCGTCCCTCAAGACCGTTCTGATGACGTCCATGTTGGTCGTCAAACGCAGGAGTGTCCAAGTGTGGCGTTGGAGATGCACTGGTCGAAGAGCAAACAGCGGTGTAAACATTCGGCGGCGAACCCGGGGGGGAAGTGAGAAGGAGTGAGCCTTCTCAGAAGGCTCAGTGAGCCTTCTCAGAAGGCCGGGTTTGGGTCGGATGGATGCGCATCGAATAATATGTGTTGCATCGGGTGGTGGGGGCTGGGTTCCTGGATGTGTGCAGAATAGTAGTTTGTTGCATACGATTATGACGGTTCGCTCGTCTGGATGCGATGTGTATTGCACGTGTTGCATGGGATGGTGAATTATACCGAATGGCACGTTTTGTATCAGATGGTGAAAGTTGGGTCGTATGGATCTGCGCGGCGCCAGGACGAGAGTCACAGTTTGAAAAATAACCAGCCTCCATCCTTGAAGCGGTTGCAAGAGTTTAAAAGAAATGCTCGCGGCGCTTCATCTTGCAGACCACCCAGCCTCCATTGTTGAAGCTGTCGTAGTTTTAAGTAACGAATTTGCGCGACGCTATAACGAGAACCACATATTGAAAACCACCAGGGCCCCATCCTTGAATCAGTTGCACATTTCAAGTTTCAGGGCCGTTCTTGGCGAGGACATCCAGGGCGAAACGCCCATCCCGGCCTACGAACACGCCCGGTGGTGCGATAGGGAGGGGTTACGTATAAGGAGAAGGAATGTAGGAGCAGGAGGAGGAGGAGGAGGAGGAGGAGGGGGAGAAGGAAGGGGGAGGAAGAGGTGGAGAAGGAGGGAGGGAGGGAAGGGAGGAGCAGGAGGAGGAGGAAAGGAGGAGGAGGAGAGGAGGAGGAGGGAGGAGGAGGAGGGGAAAGGACGAAAGACGAAGGACTAAGGACGAAAGACGTATGGACGAAGGACGAAGGACGAAAACGGAGGAGGAGGAGAAGGAGGAGGAGGAGGAGGAGGAATCCTGGCGAGGAGGAGGAAGAGGAGGAGGAGGAGGAGGAGGAGGCGGAGGGGTAGGAGGAGGAGGGAGGAGAGGAGGGAGGAGGAGGAGAGGAGGACGAGGGCGAGGACGAGGACGAGGACGAGGAGGAGGAGGAGGAGGACGAGGACGAGGACGAGGAGAAGGAGGAGGAGGATGAGGAGGGGGAGGATGGAAGGGGAGGAGGAGAGGAGGAGGAGAGGAGGAGGATAGGAGGGGGAGGAGGACGACGAGAGGAGGAAAAAAGAGAGAGGGAGGAGGCCGCGGCTGGGGTGGCGGGGCACGGGGAGGGCACGCCGCAGCGGGAGGCAGGCCGCAGGCGTCTGCTGGGCTCGAGGGGGGGGCCGTGCTGCGAGAGGACCGCGCGCAGCCCGCGCCGGCCGAGCGCAGCCCATGCAGTCGTTTTACGATTCCCAGAACAGCACCATGCGCGACGTCGGCAACCAGTGGCAGTGGCATGAGGACGGCGCCCTGGGCTTGCCTTCGGGCTTGCCCTCGGAGCGCCCTCGGCGGGGCGCGGCTGCTGGAAGGCACCCCCGAGGCTGGAAAGCCGCCGAGAGCCTGCGAAGTCGCCCGCGCAATTCGAACCCTCCTGTGGAGGCACATGGGAACAAACAATGACAGAAACAGAATCTCAGAGATCCGCGTGGATTCCTCGGCTCGGCGCTGGGGGCCACCTCGCGGTGCCCCCGGCGCCGCCCCTGGCGCGCTCCGCGCACCAGGGAGGGGGGTCCAGCGCCTATCCGAGAAATCCGCGCAGACCTCCGAGTTGTTATGCTCATGTCATTGTTTGTTCCCCTGTACCTTCAGAGGAGGGTTCGAAGGTGTGCTCAACGGTTTCCAGCCTCGGGGTGCCTTCCAGCAACCGCGCCTCGCCGAGGGCGCTCCAGGGGTGCCCAGATCGTCCCGAACCGCCGTCGGTGGCAGTGGCATGAGGACGGCGCCCCGCCGTGGGCGCCAATTCTTTGTCAACCACTAAAGGGTTCAGCCATTACAAGTGTGCGAAGTTAGTCCCGCTTCGCTGTCTGGGCGATTTCAGAGCGAGGCGCGAGTCCCTCATCCTGTTCCGGCGGGGGCGGCGCGAAAGCGCGAAGATAATCGCGATTCGCGGAGCACGAAGCGCGAAGATAGTGCCCTAGAGGATTCAGCCACAGGCCCGCCGCAGGCGCTGTTTGTTGTGCAAAGTCCACTACGCAGTGAATATCAAAAGCCCTCCGCAGGCGCCGACTCTACATTCCAGTTGAAGCACCATTGGAAATCAAAGCCAGCTGCGGGTGGCGCCAATTTTTGTGCTGTGCCCGCTCCACTGCGCGACGTCGAGAGCCAGTGGCAGTGGCATGAGGACCGCGCTCTCCAACATCAAAGGCTGCTCGCCTCAACTGCCAGTCCTTCAGAGTATTTCCTGGAGGGTGCCAGTTACGATGTCAATCCAAATCAGAATCACAGTAACGATCAAATGTCTTCCCTTCTCGCCTTGCGCTCGGCGATCAAAGACAATATTCACCTATCGGAAAAAAGGCGTGGCATGAGGGCGGCGCCCCAGGCTTGCCTTCCGAGGAGTGCGAGCTGAGGCAACGGTCGTTGGCCCTCGGGCTGGCCACTCGTCGCCACGGCTGGACCCGGCTCGGATAATTGGCGCGCCTGTATTCCGGGATGGGTCCAAGGATCGAGCTTAGGCTAACGTTTTCTCAGCTCGCCCTGGCCCAGTGCCTGTCCTCGAAGAAAGAAAGTGCAGCGGAAACCCATGCCAAGACACACCCCGCCTGCCTCCAGGGTGCCCTTTCTGCTGTGGACAGCGTGACGCTCCCACACCAAGAATCAACGGGCGTCTTGGGGTCTCAGTATCGGGTTTCTTGTGGGAGTTTTCTTACGGTCGAGCTCCTACTGTTAAGTCGGGCGTGTCCCTCCACAGGAGGACTATTCAAGGATAGTTCAAAAGATAGTATGGTGACGATCGTTCGACTATGTTGTTGATTATGTTCCGAGTATGTTGGCTATTTCCGAACATGCTTGACTGTTGTTGCTGATTGTTTGACTGTTCCTATTTCGGGGGAGCGTAAGACCCGGGTTTGCCAGGACTCGGGTTCGCCATGGTTTTTTGACGACCGCGCCTCGGATTTTGACGAGGAGGAGTTTCGTGGGATGTCTGCAGCGGGAGGCCTCGTCAAAATGCAGGCTCGGCCTCGTCATTTTTTTGACGACCTCGTCGGGGATTTCCGAGTCCCCTGTACCCAGGTCTTACGTCCCCCTGACGATTGTTCGTCCAAGATCCCTTCTGCGAGAAGTCAAACGAGCGCGGCCGACTGCCGGGCGCCTCCGGAAGGCAACTTTCTGGTGGCGCGCGCAAGTGCGAGGGTGCGTCTCGCGTTCGGAGCGCGGCGAGGAGGGCCCAGAGAGCCGTGGAGCACGGGGAGGGCGGGATGCGAGGTTAGAGGAGGAGAAGGACGAGGAGGGAGAGGAGGAGGAGGAGGAGGAGGAGGAGGAGGATCGAAGGAGAAACAACGGCATACGCATAGAATTGTTGGCGCTCCGCGCGAGGGCCATGGGATGTGGGGAGGGCGGGATTGCGAGGTTAGATCGGCGGAGGAGGTCCCAGCCCCTCGCGTTGTGAAAGAATCACGCCGGTAGGTTGTACGCTATGTTCTGCTTCCGGGGGCCCTTACGGAGCCCAGGGCCGTCAAACAACGATTCATGATTAAACATTGGCCCCGGGGCAGGGGTCCAGAATTCTGGGGGTCGACGTTGTGGGTTAGGGAGTTGAGGAGGGCGAGATGTGAGGTTAGATCGGCGGCGAGCGAGGGGGGAAGTGAGAGGGGGCGGACTTTCTCAGAAGGCTCGGAAGTCCCCTAGCCTTGTGAGAAGTTGTCCAAGCTTCCCCGAAGACAGAGAAAACTTCTCAGAGGGCCTGGGAATATGGGGAGGGCGGGATTCGAAGAAGAAAAAAACATAAGCACAAACTGTTGGCGCTCCGCGCGGGTTTCTTGGATCCGCGCTGGGCCCCGCTGGCGGCGCCCCCAGCGCCGCCCCTGGCGCGCTCCGCGGGCCAGAGACGGGGGCCCAGTTGAGATCCAAGAAATCCGCGCGGAGCGTCAACAGTTTATGTTCATGCCGTCGGGGCCCTCTCGGGGGTCGTCTCGGAGCCCTCTTGTGACGTCTTCGAAGCCTCTTGGGAAGTCTTGAGGATACCTTGGTCATCTTCGAAGACTCCTCGGCGTGCTGGAGCCCAGCTTCAGCCAGCTTAGACTCATCTTGGGCATCCTGGAGGCCGCGGGCTCTAGCCTTGAAGGCTCCGAAGGTCCCAGGGATGCGTTCGGGAGCTCGTACACCCACCCCAAGACCCCCCCCCCGCACACTTCCGCCCCCCCCCCCCCCCCACACGCACCCGACCCACCCTACCCCCCCCCACACACACCCGACCCACCCTAATCGAATTTCAGACCCAGGGGAAGGGGGAAGGGGGAAAGGGAGGACAGCCAATCATCTCACACGCCATTGCACCCCTGGCAAGCGGGAGTCCGCGGATCAGGTTCTTGGTCTGTTTCGAACCAGCCGTTGAAGAACACCCAGAGTCCCTGAGCGGCACTTCTACGCGCCAGTCTGCTCGTTGTCATTTAAGGTCCCGCCCTCGCGTTACGTTTTGCACGGTTCGTATTATCACCCCTTCACATGTTCAATTCGCACCTTCATTGATAGTGTGATATTATTGACATTAACTTCGTTTGCGTGATTTGATGCCGTATGCCACGAATGTCGGATGGTCGATGCTTGATCATGGCTCCTAGTCGGGAGAACGATTTTGCAATAGCTGCCCGACGGAGCTCACCCCATCTGCAAACACATGTCTTCGATGCTCGTTTCGGGGACCTTCCTGGAGCCCACCTAACGGATCTGTTCGACCCCAGTTCGACTCAAGTTCGACTCAGGTTCGATTCAAGTTAGACTCAGGTTCGACTCAGGTTCGACTCAGGTTGGCCTCAGGGTCGACCCACATCGACCGACGTTCGACGCAGCTTCGACGCACGAGTGGAGCGAGTGGCTCCAGGAAGGTCCCCAGAACGAACATCCAACATGTCAATGCTTACGCCGTGCAGGCGCACCGGGACGAGAAGAAGAACATGTACCGCACATCGTACTCGGACATGTCCCAGGGCCGGGAGGCCTGCCGCTCTCGTCGTCTCTCTTTGCTTGCTCGGGTCGGGCGAAAGGGGGGGATTGGGAAAGGGGGGGTTACGAAATTTGCTGCATGCAGCTGGTTTCGGCCTCACCGAGGGGCCCATTCCTCGATACATAGCCGCCTCCGGCGCCGGGAGGCGCCGGGAAAATCAGCTACGTGAGCTGATTCTCAAACCCCCCCTTTGCTATCCCCCCCTTTCGCCCGACCCGATACGCCCAAAGCAGAAAGCGCACGACGGCGCCAGGGGCACTCGACTCGACTTTGGTCGGCTCGCCCACTCTGCGGGCTGCCCTCCCCGTCGCGCCCGCGCCTCCCCCCGGGGAGCCGCGCGGAGAGCCTGAGCCGCCTGTGGGGGAGCGGGCTACCAAAGATACTCCAGATTTCGTAATAAAAGGGAGGGGGTCTCAACCCTCCCAGACGAGAAGTTTTAGACCCCCCCCCGTGGGAGAACCCTCCAAAACATCGTCCCCAGACCCCCCCAGGCCCTCCAAGATAGCCTGGAAGAGACCCCCCCCGAAATGAGACCCCCTCCCTTTTATTACGAAATCTGGAGTACCAAAGATACGGCCTGGACCGAGGCTCGAGGCGGAAGCGTGCGGGTTCGAGGCAGGATGGTTGCGGGCGCCTTCGTCGGCTCTTGGCGGCCTCCCAGCCTCGGGAGGCGCTCCAGCGGCTGCGCCCCGCCGCGAGCGTGCCGAGGGTGCCGGGATGGTCCCGAACGGCCGCCAGCGGCCCGAGGTCTGACCCAGAAACCAGCCCGAGTTCTGACCCAGAAACCAAATTCGGCGGCTGTCCGAGGTGTAGGATCGAGGTCGGCTCGGGGAGGGTGCCCTCAAGTCGGGCACGTCCCTCCACAGGAGGAGTATTCAAGAACAGTGGAAAGATAGTCGGGGGGCGATTTTTCTAATATTTTAAATTTATTTGGGTGCTTCTTTGTTTTTTACTATTTTTGAATTTCGCCCAACATCCGCCTGTGGGGGGACATGCCCGACCTATTGTGCATCCTGGAGGAGGGGACCCTCGAGTGATCGCCTGGTTTGTGGTGTTTTGGCCGACGGAGGGTCCCATGTTCTTGCAGGATGTTACTATGTGGAAAAGGGCGTTCGTCGAGCCGTTCGTCTTCCCGAAGGTGCCCAAGGACTTGGCACCGCTCGGACGTATGTTTTTTTTCTCGGCGAGGGCCATCGAGGAGCATCTTGGATTACCTCGCGAAAAATAAAGGCATCAGACCGAGCAATGCACGGGGAATGCGCGTCCGAGCGATAGCAAGAGGATACAAGCACCCCCCCTGTGTTCAGGAGAACCGTGAGGGGAAGCTAGGCTCAGGGGGGGGGGCAGGCTCAGGGAGGGATGCGTCGACCCCCCAGTGTCGATGGGGGCCCGATAGCCCGCCCCGCCCAGGAGCCTGCGGATTCTTTCTCGGGGGCCTAGCACCGATCTACTGGCGATGTATCGCCGTTTCTGGCTCGATGTCCCCCCTGAGGCACGCACACACACACACACACACACACACACACACACACACACACACACACACACACACACACACGCACACGCACACGCACACGCACACACACACACACACATTAACGTTGCCCATTATGTGTTGTTGCCGGGGGACTGACTTGACGCCGGCCCCGCTGCCAGCGGGCTCCGATCGCATCTGGGTCTCAGAAATGGCGGTGGCGTGCAGCCCTGGAATGCGTGTCGAATTGCTTCCTGGGCCCCGTTCGAAATCGTGTTTCCGCTTGAGCCGAAGAAAGAAAAACTACATAGACATAAATTGTCGGAGCTCCGCGTGGATTTCTTGGATCAGCGCTGGAGCCCCCAGGCGGCGCCTCCAGCGCCGCGCCAAGGGGAGGGAATTCCAGCGCAGATCCAAGAATTTCGCGCGGAGTTCCGAAAATTGTTGTTCATGACGTTATTTCTGCCTCGATTGAGCGCCAGTAGCATCCGGCGCACGCATACCCTCGTCGGGGTGCTGCTCCGATCGCTACGCTGGCCAGAGTCCCGCCTCGGCTCGGCGCTCCAGCCTCAGCGCCAATCCCTTCTCCAGTTCGGAACCCAGATCTTCCGACGAGCAGATTTTTTCAGCCAGTGGCTTCTCCTCCATCTCGGCCGTCGGGGGGAGGCATCTGTCGGGTCCCAGGAAAATGGGCTTGAGGCAAAAAAGACTACCCCCCAAGGAAGCTGCTGGGACCTCTGGGGCCGCGGATTGGGAAAGCAGATCAGCGGATGTCAGGGAACGGTGTTCAGGCGTCAGCGCTTACCGCACCAGCGGCTCGGAATGCAGCTCCAGACTCAGCGCTGGCCTCATTTCTGGTTCGTCCTCCTCCTCCTCCTCCTCCTCCTCCTCCTCCTCCTCCTCCTCCTCCAGTGTGAGCGCGCCTTCTGGCGTTGCGCGTGAGCTCCAGTCGGCGCTCCGTCGCAGCAACAGCGGTGGCATGCAGTTCCAGTGATTGCCGTTGGTGCAAAAAAAAACTTGAAACGGTGCCCCGGCCTCGGCGATGGTCATGTTGTTCGAGGGGGTGCTTGAGATATCCCTCTCTAGAGGTGCCCTCAGCTTTTCGCTCCATGTTGGTGCCCCGGGGGCCCTCTGGGCCTCGTGAGGGGTGTTGTGCAGGCCGTGGGGGCCTTCGAAATCCCGGGGACACCATGGACCAGGGAAACTTCTGGCAACAGCCGAGTTGTAGTTGGAAGAGCGACGGCCCCCTGGCCCAAACAAAGGGTGTGTATATCCTTTCGCTTCACCAGTGCAAACTTCACTCATGTCATCACACTGCTCAGGAGAGTGATTCGAATGGCGTCGAGCATGGACCCGAGACCCGACGCGGAGGAGTGTTCGGCATGCTACAAGGGAGGAACGCTCTCATGAGGCGCATTGACGAATTGAAGGAACCAGAAAGGCGCCGTTGCCATTTTTTGGCTCAAGCTTGGCTCGAGACTTGTTGGCGAGTCTTCAGACATTTAGAACAGTTTGTTGCGCTTATTGCCGTCGAGCCCCTGTTGCTCCCCCGTTACCGCAATGAACGTCGCGGTGCTTGCAGCAGCGTTTGCTTTCCTGCTCGTCGGCCGCGGCTGCGTCGCCGCCGACGCAGACGCCCGATCGTGGAGGAGCACCGCCTGATGGAGAACGGCTCGCACCATTGCGACGTTGCGAACGGGGCCGACGGCGCGGGGCTGCTCCAGTCGAGAGCGTCGGGCCCCAGCGAGACGCAAAGAGCGAGCAACATTCGCATAGATGAGGCGCAGGACCACAATCAATATGACGAGGCGAGGTTGGAGGAGGCACCGATCGACAAGTCATATTCGGCATCAACATCCTGGCGACGTGCACGGCCAGTCTTCTCGGTCGCGCAACTATGAGTGCCTCCAAGAGAACATGTGCTGCTGCCCTGGTAGAGATGACGGTACTTGCTGTGTTCATGGTATTGATGGGCACGCTTGCGCGATTCCAGGATATCGATGCTTTGGGTATTTCGACGGAGCCCTTGTGTTGAGGTATTGTTTGAGGTATTGTTTGAGTTGGAAGTCGGCCGCGAATTTTAGCACTGCCGGAGGCGCCCCCTGTCCACAGCAGGGTTCGCGATCATGCTGGAGTTCGTGACAATCGTTAAGACCCCGAAAGAGGCTTTCATGGGCATGGTGAACAAGGGCGTTTGGATGGGCGGCGATTCGTCCATCAAGATCATCCATCCGTGTTTCTATGCGGGTTGCTGCATTGGCTTCGGCGGCACACTGTCGATGGCGGCGGCTGGCGGTCTGGACAGTGCGGCCCAGGACTACCCGACCACTCAGACCTTTGTATACGTTGCGCTCTTCCCTGTGAACCTGCTGCTCATCCTCCTCACAGGTGGGGTGCTGATCACAGGCACAGCGGCGACCGTGCCTGCCGCGACGTTTGAGGGCAAGCTGCACAGGATGCAGATCCTGAGGACGTTCGCGGTGGCGTGGGTGGGCAATCTGCTGGGCGCCCTGCTTTTCGTTGGCTTCGTCATTGCCTGCAACCTGAATGTTGCCCCGAGTGCCTCGCTTGCCCGCAAGGTTGCGGAGAGGAAGATCAAGGATAATTACATGGTCACCTTCCTCGAGGGAACCGGGTGCAACTGGCTAGCGTGCATGGCTGTGTTCCTGCAGGGCCAGGCACAGGACATGGTTGGCAAGATGGTGGGCATCCTGTTCCCCATCTCTTGCTTCGTGGCCATGGGCTTTGAGTATATCCCAGCAAACGTGCCCATGATCCTCATGGGGGTGATGGCCGGCGCAGGCGCGTCCGTGCTGACTGCCCGCGGAGGAGTTTCATCCCGGTGACCCTCGGGAACATCTTCGCAGGTTCCATTTTCGTGGGTGGTGGTTGCTTGTTCGCCTTCGGCTGGCTGGGTAGCTCGCCGATGTTCAATATGCCTGCAAAGGAACAGGGTTCGCCTAAGGATCAGCAGCCCACCAGCGATGCGCAACTTATTGCGGCATGCGACGGCATCGCGACCCCCGCGGCGATGCTCCGGAAAGGTGGTGCCAAAGGTATGGCGAAAGGTTCAGCATAGGTCCCGCGGCCAGCATTGGCATTTACTACCTTAACAAGTTCATATTCCTTGACCATTGCTGGAGCCGACCACGGCGCACTAAAAGCAATTCCTCTCAAGCTCCGACCCCGCCTCTTCCCCGACAAGTCGAGCACCCGATATGGGCAAAGATGCCATAATGGATTCTCGCTGCGATGCTTACCCTCGCGGTCAATTTACCGGCCTCGAGCATGACCGCCAAGATCAACAGCCGCATCCTCGCAGGCGCTCCAACCCTCACGACGGGCCCCGCGGCGACGAAGATCGCTGTCGAGAGCGCCTTCAACCCGACTTAGCTTCCTCGCCCCCCTTTGCCTCTGCAGGGGACACATCGGCCCGGGGCAAAGATGCCGCTGCCGGAAGACTCGCACTGGCTGCGCTTTCACAAACATTCCCAGAGAGCTCGAGCAACACATTCGCCACTACGTTCAAAGTTGGAGCCGCTTGCATCGACGTAGATACGGAGGGCGACATTGTGACCCAATCTCCGGTCACAGTAACCCCATCGCCCTGCCCCTCAGCCCCCCCTCCCCAAGGCAGCGGCGGCTTCCATCGTCGCTGCGGCGCGGGGCGCGCGAGGCCTGGTGGAGGCGAAGACGAAGCAGCTGATTTTGCACATGGACAGATACGGCATCAACATATTGCGCAGACAAGAGACGCGCCGTTCAAATGCAGAGGTGCACTACATGGGCGACCATCGCATTATCTTGCCTGGCGAAGACGCGGATGAAAGGGCGCGAGCTGGAGTCGGTTCCGTTGCGGCGCCTTGGTGCCGTCGCAAAGTCAGAGCGCACGAGCTGATATCGGACCGATTGTCTAGGATTAAACTGAAACTTGGGTCCAGCGCGATGGCTATCATGACGGGGCATGCCCCTCGGAATCTGCGGCCGCTTCCCGAACGGCGCCACTGTTGCGCAGTGCTAGACTCCGCGCGCCGCTCTTGCAATGCCCATGCCGGGAAATTGTCGGGCCGGGCGAAAGGGGGGGATTGGGAAAGGGGGGGTTACGAAATTTGCTGCACGCAGCTGGTTTCGGCCCCACCGAGGGGCCCATTCCTCGATACATGGCCGCCTCCGGCGCCGGGAAAATCAGCTCCGTGAGCTGATTCTCAAACCCCCCCTTTGCTATCCCCACTTTTTGCCCGACCCGAAATTGGCGCTGGTGGACTTCGACGCTGGAATGGGGGCGGCGCAGCCAGGAGAGAGCGCGACGCAGTGGGATGATGGCGGTCGGGGGCGACGCGCGCCGCGCGACGTCTCACAGCCCAGCCGGGGCCCCACGGTGGAAGTTTGCAAGTGGAGGGCGGGGAGGAGGAGGAGGAGGAGGAGGAGGAGGAGGAGGAGGAGGAGGAGGAGGAGGAGGAGGAGAAGGAACAGGAGGATGAGGCACCCGAGGCTCCGTGGGGGCCTCTGGGGGCCCCCGGAGGCCTCTGGGGACCTCCCGCGCGGAGTTTGTCCGCAGGCCGCCTTCCCGCCTCCACGATGGAGATGCAAATAGCCAATACTTCCTCGCAGTGCCCAGCGGGCGAGGAAATATGTCACGTGGAGGCGGGGGCGCTGCCAGTGGGAGGGATATCACGGGGAATAGTCATAGCACGTTGGATTCGATACTTCGTGATTCGACCTCGCGAACAGCGATTGCCCCCCTGAGAAGTTGCCAAGAAGCACCCATAGCAACAGGCTATTACTTGGCAGTTGCATCTCTGGCGCTACCGTCGCGTGCACCAACCGCGCCGGCGGCGAGAAGACCGGACAGGGGCGCCACGCGCGACGCCGCTGCGCGGAATACCGAATTACGCAAACAAATCTTTGGCATCAGTATCTCCATGTGCAGGTTCACAGACGAGTCTGCAGGACATGCGGGGCCTAGGCAAAGCAGCGTCGCACTTTGCCGCCGACGCGTTGCCGCGGCGCGAACAAACGCCCATGGCGCCGTGGATCGCACCCCGCGCAGTTGACCTCGTGAATCGCCGCAGCATTGCACGATCAAATAACAACAAATTGGAGGAGAAAGCGTCGTTGAAACAGGTTCGTGCAGCATGCAAGTTGGACAAAACGATTCGGGTTGATGAGCAAATGCCAAGCGGTAGTTGGGGGGTGCCCAGAGAAGGCATTGCCGGCCAATTCCACGACGGCAAGGGAGACTTAAAACATTGAACGGCGAGTTTGTGGACAGCGCGCAGAGAGCTGACACGATGGCCGACGATCTGGAGCAGGTGCAATGGAAAGTGCGTTTTGCACAGGTTCTGGACGACGACGCCTGCATAGGAGACCATGTGCCAGCATTAGAGTCAAATTTCGCCAGGGAAGAATTGCGTGACACTATATACAAGCTCAAACGTGGCAGCGGCATAACATGCGGAGTTGACGACATACCAGCGGAATATTGGAAGGTAATTTCTGGATCCGGCGAGGTTTCGCCACGTTGCCGCCCGTGGCCGCCTCGAGCTTGCACCACGAAAACTGCACGTCACATAGCCTACCCCACGTAGCTTGCACCACACAGCTCGCACATCCACAGTGCGAGAACTTTCTCTTTGGGTTCCTTGCTGCCTAACATGTTTGTTGTTATGCCACTTAAATAGATATATATATATATATGTGTGCGTGCGTGAACATATAGATATGTGGTTAGATTTAAGCGTATATATAATCATACGCCAACTCGCTTTGGCGGCACCTTCAGCCCCTGGACCCCTCCCGGGGTCCATCCCGACTCGTTTCTCGGGGCGATGCCGATCATCCGGCCCGACGGTGCGTCCTGGCGTGGCCGATTTGGTTCGTTTCCGCCTTCGAGCCTGCTGCGGCCCGATCCGCTTCACAGTCAACCCGCATAGTAGGGATCGGCACCCTTCCCAAGGGTACCCCAAAACAGAACCACGGCAGTACAAGACGGAACCGAACCGAAAACGGCGCGAATGCGAATCCCCAAACGAACCATTAACGGACCCCAATATGGAAAGCAATGTCGACTTTGAGAACTGAAAACAAAGCTCTCAGCGTTTTGAACATGATCTACTACAGTCAACCCGCATGGTAAGGATGGGCAACCTTCCCCAGGGTGGCCTTGCATCCTTGCCTCCTCGGTCCATCCTCGGCCACTTTCGTTGGCCGCGCCCCACTCACAAAGCTTCGAAACGGCCTTCCAAAACCCGTGCATCCTCATCGCGCGTCCTTCGGATACGGGTTGACTGCACATTCCGATGCGATCCGCTTTCCCGATTCGATGCTGGCGAATCCTGAACCTACGGCCTTGCGGCCCGAATCCCTGGACCGCGACCCCATGGATACGGGACGTTGCCGCACGGATGCCCCGCACGGAGCGCATCCATGCAGCCGCGCATCCACGGGCTCGCACTTTGGAGTCGAGACCGCGAGGGCGCGGATACACCGATCGTCGTTCTCCTCCTCCTCCTCCTCCTCCTCCTCCTCCTCCTCCTCCTCCTCCTCCTCCTCCTCCTCCTCCTCCTCGTGGCTCGTCGTAGCCTACACCGATCCTGGTCGCGGTGGCTTCGAGTCGACGCGGCGGCGGCGGCACTGGCACTCGGTCCTGGGCCTGGCACCGGCGTGTGTACGCCTTCCTGCCCTAGACAGGAAGGCGGACACACCGATAGCTTGGTCCCAGGATCGGCCTGGCCAGGATCGGTTCAGGTGTACCTAGTGGAGGAGGAGGACGAGGAGGAGGAGGAGGAGGAGGAGGAGGAGGAGGAGGAGGAGGAGGGGGACGAGGAGGAGGAGCGGTTACCCTTCTCCCAGGGGGCGGCACGGGCGCACGCGGACGCTACGAGAGTCGCGCACCGCGGGACGCTCTGCGCGATGCGCGAAGTGAGGCGACCTGGTGTACAATTGGCATCCTTTTGTGGACCTGCAGGCGGGAGAACCTCAGCAGCAGTGCTTGGCCCGCGCGTAACTCGCTCGGATCCCCGTCAGATGTGTTGCCGAAGGGAGCCCCCTGAGAAGACTAATTACCTTGGGACGGGGACGGCTTGATCGGCACCCGCGGGACCGGCAGTGATGACGCCGTTCGTTCTCATTTCTTCCTCGTTGGGGTGGAATGGCTTGCTGGGTCTCGACGGGGACGCCGACGCAGACGCCGTCCGCAAGGCTTTGGCCGAGGACGCGTCGCATGGCGACGAGGACCATTGAGCGGCTGCTTGGGGTCGTGCGCCTTGCGCGACCCACCGTGAGTCTGCAGGCCACAAGAAGTGTTTCCTTCTCCGCCACCTCCTCCTCCTCCTCCTCCTCCTCCTTCCCGCTTCCTCCCAACAGCAACGCCGCCCCCGGTGGACGGCGCCAGCAGGTGGCCGTGAAGAGCGACTACCCGTCCGGCTACGGAGGCGCGCCGCTCCCCAGCCGGCGGCCGCGCATCTTTGACCCCCCTGCGCAGTCAGTGTTTTAGGATGATGCCCGTTTGGATTTCGAAATGGGCTCGATGTTCCTAAGGCTCTCCCATGGGTCCGTGAAAATTCGGACTGCCCTCGGACAGATGACCCCTGCCAACGCTTGGGCCTGGGCCGAGCCGCACATCTCGGGTCGGTCTTTGGATGCCAGGCAGTTCGACCTGGCTGGGGAACTGGACACAGCCCAGACTATCGAGTGGCACGGAGTGCAGTTTCAGTTCGGGCCCACAGTTCTGTTCGAGCTTTGGCACGGGCCTGGAAAAATGGACGATATAGTTTCGTTGACGTTGCCACTTCTAGGCCTTTACCCCCCAGCCCCGAAAGCATCGATTCTGAGACGAGATCCATTTCCTTTGAGGTTTTCTGGGGAATGCATTCAGGCGTTGGTAGAGCTCACTGATGCGCTGCGATGCGCGATGATGCGCGAGACCTGTTTGGATGTTGACCGTTGGTGGAGTGGGAAAGCTAGTGAAAAATGTTCTCCCCCTCTCACACACACAAAGTGAAACGCATGCATTGGCTTTTGTTCGGACGCAACCTAGGCAAGGCTTTCTGATTGTATTCCCCGGGTCGGTCAGGCAGCTCCCCTGTTCCCCAGAGTTCTCCCGTTCTGGACTCTACGCAAGCGTTCTTCTACTTCTCATAGCAACAGGGTTTCAAGGGCATGGCGGAGCAGATAGTCAATAGTCAGATTCTGCATTTTGACGGTAAACGGTAAGTCCGCCCACGAGTGTGATAAAAGGGCAATGGCAATGCATTTCAGGTCGCCAGCGGGGCCGACCAGG
>CAUYUJ010014247.1:353025-358025 GCA_963575745.1 Prorocentrum cordatum | reverse complement strand
TCCGCCTCCGCCTCCGCCTCCGCCTCCGCCTCCGCCTCCTCCTCCGCCTCCGCCTCCGCCTCCGCCTCCTCCTCCGCCTCCTCCTCCTCCTCCTCCTCCTCCTCCTCCTCCTCCTCCTCCTCCTCCTCCTCCTCCTCCTCCTCCATCTCTTCTCCTCCTGCTCCTCCTGCTCCTCCTCCTCCTGCTTCCTCCTCCTCCTCCTCCTCCCCCCTCCCCCTCATCCCCTGCCTCCCCATTCCTCCCCAGTCCCCTCCTCCCGCCTCCTCCCGCCCCCGTCTGCTCCCCTCTGGCTCCCTCGCCCCTCTTCTTGGGCGTTACGCAGCGCCCCCACCCCCCACCCACTGAGCTGCGAGGCCCGAGCAGGAGGAGGACGACGACAAAATCGAGAGAGCGCCTTCGAGCGTACAGCGTTAGGTTCACACGTACGCGCACGCGAGCCTCAGCGTCCGAGCAGTGGGCAGCTCCAAACTCTGGTCTGCGAGCACGAGTGTGTACTGCGCTTCGCGCGCGCGTCGCGGTCTGGGCCGTGGAGTGGCCCTTCCCAAGGTGGCAGCGCGAGGGCGCGGATAGAAGCACTGCGCGTGCCGCACCACGGGGCGCGATGCACGAAGTTGGGTGGTTTGGGTAGTTGCGCACGCGTTCCGATAATGATTCCAGCCCTCGCTCGATGAGTTCTGCGGGAGATGCTCGGTGCAGGTCAAGATGTGTGCAAGGGGGGTGGCACCCGTGCGGAGAGGACGCTGTTCGAAACATAGAATACGTAAGTTGCTGGCGTTCATGCGTTCGTATCGACCGCGTTGTCTCACCACGATGTTTGGCATCTCCGCATCCTCATCCCCTTGGCCGCGCAGGCAGTAGAGATCTAACTGCTGGTACGTTCAGCGCTTGGGTCGATGTGACTTACACCGTCTCCAGACTCCCGCGCAGGGCTTGCCCTGTTCTAGGCTGGCCAATTGATAGGCCCGTTTCCCACCACCGCTACCATAGGTAGGGGAGGGGGGGAGGGAGGAAGGGAGGGAAGAGGAAGAGAAGGAGGAGGAGAAAGAGGAGGAGGACCTCCCCGTCCTGCCATCCTCCCCCGTCCTACCTATGGTAGTGGTGGGGGAACATGTGCTCATCACCAGAAAGACCCCTTCCCGAGACTCATGCGCAAGGCTCGCCCAGTTCCAGGCCGACCATTGTGGAATCCATGGACTCGTCTCGCCTCGTCTCCTCCTCGTCTCCCTTGGCCCAATCCCGTGCCCAGGATGAGCCTGGCCGGGATCGGTGTATGTGCATACAGTGGCGACCCATGCCAAGAAATACCCTGCTTGCCTCCAGGGTGCCCTGGGTTGCTTGGGTTTCGATGGTTTGGCTATGGAAGGCGCGACGTTCCCACGCCAGAAATCCATGGACGTCCTGGGGTCCCAGGGCTGGGTTTCTTGTGGAAGGTTTCCTGTGGTCGAGCTCCTACTGCAGCTCTGTTGTTTTTTTGGCTTGAGGTCGCCCAGACCCTCCGGAGCCTCGGAGGACAGAAATCACACACAGACCTGGATGTTCGGAGACCCGCTCGTGGGTCCGCGCTGCGACGCCCTCGACGGCGCCGCGCCCCTGGCGCGCTCCCCGCGCCAAGGGAGGGGGGTACGTACAGCGCCGATGCAGGGCTCCCGTGCGAACTTCCGAAAGTTCACACGTGTCGGCGTCGAGCGAGGAGAGGGGGAAGTGAGAAGGGGGAGCGGGAGCTGACAATGACATAAACATGACAACTCGGAGGTCCGCGCGGATTTCTGGGATCGGCGTTGGACCCCCTTCACTGGCGCGCGCAGCGCGCCAGGTGCGGCGCCGGAGGCGCCGCCATGGGGTCCAGCGCGGATCCGAGAAATCCGTTCGGACCTCCGAGTTGTTATGTTTATGTCATTGTTCGCTCCTTCAGGGAAGGCCTCCTCAGAAGACGGTGGGGCTTCTCAGAAGCCCCCGCGCCTTCCGGAAGGGTTTCTGTGTCTCCAGGGATCTTAGAAAATTGCTCAGAAGGCCGGGGGACTTCCGAGCCTTCTGAGAAGGCCCGCCCGTTCTCACTTCCCCCCCTCGTTCGCCGCCGAGTGTGCGTGCAAGTGTTTGTTCCTCCAGGGTGGCCCCACGGCTCGCCGGGGTCGCTTGGGGCTCTCATTCGTTCGAATTGCGATGAATTCCACTGTATCGTTCTGCTTTGCGTTGCTGTGCCATGCTCTGGACTGCATTGGTGTTCCTCTCCTTGCATTGCGTTGCGTCGCGTTGTTATGCTCTGATCTGCGTTGTTATGGGTTGCTTCGCTTTGCATTGTTTACCACTGTCTTGGATTACACGGCTCTGCTTTACAAGATGACGGTTTGCATGGCTTGGTGTACGTTACCTTGATCTGCATGTGGTCTGCGTGGCATTGCTTAGCAGTGTAGTGCATCGTGTTGTGTCTTGTGTTACCCTGAAATGCCTTACACTGCAGTGCCTCGCGCTGCAGTGCAGTGCATTGGGATGAAGAGAACCCATAACTGTGGTCGCGCAGAGCTTGCTCTGGCATGAGCCTTCGAAGTGACCAGGGCGGACCGGGGGGTATCTCTTCCGGGCGCCCGTGCCGCGGCCGGAGTGCGCGGCGGGCGCAGAGGAGGAGGAGGAGGAGGAGGAACGCGAGACTGGCGCACATAGGCGGCGAGGAAGTTGGCAGTCCACTGCGCCCTTTTCTCCTCGGGGCTGAGGAGCGGCAGACAGCTACGACATGGTGGCACCGGGGATGGCGGACCTCATCACCACCACCCCTTCTATCTCTCTTCCTCTCTCTCTCTCTCCCTCCCTCTCTCTCTCTCTCTTTCTCTCTCGCTCTCTCTCTCTCTCTTTCTCTCTGCGCCCAAACTTCTGGTCTGGCTGGCAGGACCAACACGATCCGCAAGAACGACTTCGGTCGAGACACCCTGCCAGACTTCTCGGACTCGGGGGCGTGCTTGCTTGCGCGGGCATCGCGCGAGGGACCGACTGTTTGAATGCGAGGGGCCGGGCGATGAGAGCACGCCGCTATCCGCAACGGGGGTAGACAGGGCTGCACGGGAAAGAGACGAGAACCTTGAACACTTCGGAGGAGGTCGGGATTACGTTTGGCTGCCTAGGAAAGTTGTTTGACATGGATGTTTCGAGTTCTCGCACCAGGCTGTTGAATTCCCAGAACGATGAATTGTGGTGTCCACACCGACTCACAGACGCGTACATGATGTTATATCTTTAACAAGGGTTCTCAGCAGATGGTATGATGCCAGCGCGTGGGCCATAAACCGTGCGTTCGCGCAGCAAGTGTGATACACCATGCATGTGTAAGCTTAGAATGTGATCGTTTCCTTATTCATTGTTTTGCCGATTGGCGCGGGCCCTCGCACCCCCCCTCCCCCAACCCATGGAGTAGATCTTGGCTGTTTTTGGCGCCTGCTTCAGGCTGTTGGAGCCTCCCAACGGGACGCACTGTTGCAAACAGTCGCACTAAGCAGAGGTCCGGAGCCAGACCCCCCTCTCCCCCCCTCCTTTCGCCCAACGCCGAAACGCCGAATAAGAAAACGCTGACAGTATGTGCAACCCTACAATGAAAGCCCAACCCACGTCCAGACACGCATTCAAACCTACTTCAAGCCCACAACCGGACCTACGTCCCAAGCCACGGCCAGGCCCACGACCACACCTACAGCCAAATCCGCGTCCAGAACCGCCCTCAGACCTGGCCTCAAAAGTCGCATACAAACCCATGTTCCAATTCAACGGGGAGACCACAGCCCGACCATGGCGAACCAGGCCAGCGCCTTGAAGCAGAAGCAGGAGCCCCTCAGTTCAAGCAGCGTTCGTGGTAGAGTATAGAGTATAAATTAAAATGGGTGCATCAAGAAGGAAGGAGGCTGAGGCTCGGGGCTCTCGGGCGAGCGGGGGCCGGGGGGCGAGGGGCGAGGAGGAGGAGGAGGAGGAGGAGGAGGAGGGAAGGAGGTGAGGAGGAGGAGGAGGAGGAGGAGGGAGGAGGAGAGGAGAGAGGAGGAGGAGGAGGGGGTGGAGGAGGAGGAGGAGGAGGAGGAGCAGGAGGAGGAGGAGGAGGAGGCAAGACGACCAGAGGAGGAGAAGGGAGCGGTGCAGTACTGGAAAGAGAAGGGCCTTCTGCAGGGGGGGGACAGTGCAGAGAGGAGCAGCAGTGCGAAGCGCCTTTCGCGAGGATCGAGCGACGAGGAGAGAGGAGGAGAAGGAAGAGCTGGTGATGACGGATCATCCCATCCCTTTTTGCTTCCCCCCCTCCCTTCCTCCTGACCTCGCTCCTTCCCTCCGTCTCCCACCCCCTCCATCCTCCTGCCCATCCTTCCCCAATTGTACTGTCACTGACAAACAGCCCCTCAAGCATCCAGGTGGCACCCAACAATGCCACCAACCACTTTCGGCGACAGCTGTACAAAGTACACATTGCGTTACACACCAGGCATCATGTCAACCCACCCCATGATTCTCCACATCGGATTTGCCTAAAGGTTTTTGCTGTTTGAAGAATCGGTAGGTTGGGGGCCTGGCCAGTTGGCCTTCCTCGGAATTGCCTGGGATTGTTCGGTCTTCATCCGGTTGCCTGGTTGTTTTGTCGCCCGCCTTTCTTCGGATTGCATGGGTTTTCTGTGGGTTGCCCAGATGTTTGGTTGCTTGGTGCCAGGTTGCGCGGTTTCATGGTGCCCAGTTGCTTGGGTTGCCCAGGTTACCCGGTTGCCTAGTTACCCGTTGTTTGGATTGTTTGGTCGGTTAGATGCCAAGCAAAGCAAAGCAGTGCCAAGCTTTGCCAGGTTACACCGAGCAACGTTAAGCAATGCCCAGCAAAGCAATGTAAATCAAGAAACGCCAAGCCATGCAATGCCCAGCAACGCCAAGCAGTGCCAAGCAATGCTAAGCAAAGCCAAGCAATACCAAGCAATGCCAAGCAGTGCGAAGCAACGCCATGCAATGAAACGTCAAGCAATACAGTGCCAAATAATGTCAAGCAACGCCAA
>CAUYUJ010014247.1:340525-348025 GCA_963575745.1 Prorocentrum cordatum | reverse complement strand
CCAATGATTTCTTGGCCACATGTCTGCCCTCCTGGGTACACATGCTTCCGCACGTTTGAAAGCATAGTGGTTTTTTGGTAATAGCCAGACGATGAGGCGCGATGACAAACATGGCTTCTCATGCAGAAAACAACCACTTGAAATCCACACGTAGTGGCTAAAAAGTGCCAGTGATTTGTGGGCCAAATTTCCGTTTTCCTGGGCGCGCATGCTTCCGCACATGCGAAAACACACGGTTGCTTCGTGGCCAGGCGATGAGGCGCGATGGCAAAATATGTCGATGATGCAAACAAATATGGAATCCGCATGCGTTGGCTCGAATGTTACAAACTACTTCTTGGCTACTGTTCTGCTCTCCTGGGAACGCGCGTGTTCCTCTGCGTCTTTTTCTGCGAACGCGTACTGCTCTCTATTTCCAGCAGAACGAGGATTTTCAGGCAGAGCTTATCAGGCGCTAGACAACGATGTAGATTAAGGGCATGGATGTCAAACAAGTTTAAATCGCCCAGGTCTGTCACCACCCTGTAGCGGGATAGTCTCTATTGGATCTCAATTGGGTTCTAATAGCTCCTTTTGGATACCACAAGGATAACAATAGCTTGCCAACAGGGGCAACATGAGTCAAAGTGGACAGGTGTTTGTTGAGTTACGGTTCGGTCTTGGTGGGATCCCAGTATTATGCCCGTATGGATCGAAAAGGAAGGATTCCGATTGGATTCCTATGCCATATCTTTCGTTTTCGCCAATATGGTTATGATGGAACTCCAAGAAAGACGCTTCATATCGTCTTCGAATAAGAACCCACAAGAATACCCACTGGGCCTCCACATAGTATCCCCAGTGCGTTTCCCACACCATTCCAACAAGACGATTCTTCGATTGTAACCCGATGGGGCTCCCAGGCGTTGTCCATTAGGAAGGGCCCCACCGGGCTTCAATAGGAAGCACCCCTATCGTATCCAAATAGGACACCCGTAGGCCCCAGATCGAGGAATCTTGTTGGATACGAACGGAATTCACTTGGTGCCAACAGGATCCCAGTGGGAAGGGTGCCACTAGGATTCCAAGTGGAATCTAGTTGGATATCATTCGGAGTCCGCGACTTCACATATTCTCGCTTCATACGGGTCACTTTACAACCAACGCGCTTCAGAGAGTGAAGTGTGTCCCTTACGTGGACCCACGGAGATTTCTTTGATTCAAGGACATGTGTCGCTTGTGGTGAAGTGCCCCATCTGGTTGTAAAGTGGACGTTTTGGTTGCAATGTGACCCACGCGCCTTCTTCCCCCCTCCTCCAACTCCTCCTCCTCCGCCTTCTCCTCCTCCTCATTATCCTCATCCTCCTTGTCCTTTTCCCCTCCCTCCCCGTCCTCCTCCTCCTCCTCCCTCCCCCCCCTCCTCTCCGTAACCATTTTGGCTCATGTACGTAGCGGTTTCGCTCAGGACTTGATTTTTTTGGCGTGGGGGGACTTGCGGCCCCCGATTGCTCAGGGCTTCCCTCTCTGCCTGCCCTGGCTGGAGGTACTTCCTTTTTTTCACGCACGCTGACAGTCTCGGGGGTGCGCGGCCTCGCATGTCCACACAGCATGCGCCATGCCATCGTTCTCGCCCTGCTGCTGCCGATGAGTGGAAGCTCGCAGCGGCAAGGCCAGAATTTCTCAAGCGTTGAAAGCGCGGCTGTGGCAAAAACAGGAAGTCGGCAAACAATCATGTTCAATGCGGAGCAGCTCTCTCGTCCCGAGAACCGCGGTCACAGCAGCAGGCGCCCCCCCAGCCCGAGCAGTCGGGCAAGACTGGTCGCTGGCGCAACGGCCGCACTCGGGATGAAGGGAGAGCCGATGCTGGCGGCAAGGCAGGCAGTGGCAAGGGCATAGGAGACGGCAAAGGAGCGCACCCCCCTTCTGCGCACTGAACCGCAGTTCGCATGCCCAGATCCCTTTGCCTTCAACGTGCAGAAGATGCAGCGCGGAGAGGTCCAGCATCTCACGGCCTTGGCAAGCAAGCAGTCGCTCGACGCGGTGGCCAATAAGTGCAGGCTCCGCCTTCTGGAGCTCGATCGTCTGGCTGCTGGCCCTGCTGCGCTGCCACCTGAGAAGCAACTTTCTCCCCCGAGGAGGAGGAGGAGGAGGAGGAGGAGGAGGCGAAGGAGGAGAAGGAAGAGGAGGAGGAGGAAGAAGAGGGGGAGGAAGGGGAGGGGGAGGAAGGGGAGGGGGAGAGGGAGTGGGAGAGGGGGGAGGAGGAGGAGGAGGAGGAGGAGGAGGAGGAGGAGGAGGAGGAGGAGGAGGAGGAGGAGGAGGACGAGCAGGAGGAGGAGGAGGAGGAGGAGGAGGAAGAGAAGGAAGAGGGAGGAGGAGGAGGAGGAGGAGGAGGAGGAGGAGGAGAACAAGGAGGAGGATATCCTCATCCGTCCTTCTTCTCTCCTCCATTATCCCGGTTCTCTCTCCTCTTGCCGGCGTGCGCGCGGTGCCCAAGGCGGTGTCGTATAGATTCCCGCTCGCGGCGCCGCGATTGCCCTTGCGCGAGTCGAGCCGCCCGCTTGCCACCACCCACCCAGCGTCGAGGAGGGGAGTTTGGCGGGCGTTGGGCCTGAATTACCCATCGGTTGTTGAAAGTAGGTATTTTGGGATTCTCAGATTTACATTTACCGCTGCTGGCAAGGTCCAATCCACATCACCAACAACCAGCGCTGCTGGCCAGGTTCAATCCTGGGTCTAGGAGCGGTGTGTATGTGTTTCCCTGACCAAGCCACGGGGCGTATACACCGCTCCTGGACCAAGAATGGGCCAGCGGCGGTGGAAGTGTGTACCCATCGGTCGTTGAACGTGGGTATCTCTGTCTGGATTCCCAGATCCCAATCTACTTTACGCGCCTTCCGACTTCAATGATCGAGTGGCTTCCCTTTTCCGCCCTCTTCAGAGGGCGGGCGGACACCCAATACTCCAGATTTCGTAATAAAAGGGAGGGGGTCTGGACCCTCCAAGACAAGCCATTTCAGACCCCCCCCGTGGGAAAACCCTCCAAAACATCGTCCCCAGACCCCCCCAGGCCCTCCAAGATAGCCTGGAAGAGACCCCCCCCCGAAGTGAGACCCCCCTCCCTTTATTACGAAATCTGGAGTATACTTCCAACGCCTTCCTGCTGAATGGTTCTACCTGCTGTGGGGGAAGAATGTGCCCTGTCCGGGCTCTGAAGGCCCTCTCCGGAGCCCTAAAGGGCCCCTTCTCCCTCCTCCTCCTCCTCCTCCTCCTCCTCCTCCTCCTCCTCCTCCTCCTCCTCCTCCTCCTCCTCCTCCTCCCTTCATCCTTCGCTGCCACCCCACCTATCGCCCCCAGGCTAGGGGGGCTTTGAGACGGGGGTCAATGCTAATGGGGGTCAGCCAGAGCGCGGGATCTTGCCAGATCCTGCAGAGCCAGGGTTGCATCGACCCAGATTGAAGTGCAGGATCCTGCAGGACCTTGCCAGGCCGACTGACCCAGGTCTGGATTGACCCGGGTCTGGATTGATTCAGGTCAGCAGATCCCCGAGTGGCGGTAGTCCCAGATCTTCGACGATGCAGCTCCTTGCTACAGCGTTTTGCCCGAGGGCTCGCGGTGGAACAAAAAGGCCCACAGTCCCACAAGGGGCGTCGGCGGCGGCGAGAAGCGCCTGGGACCGCCCCCCGGATCTTTTCGTCCCGCGGCTTTTTCACCTGAGATTTGATGGTTAGTGCTCTCGCCTCCACGCCAGCTGCATGTTCGGTCTGAACGGTCGAGGCCCCTCGTTTTTTGTTAACATGATATACGGCGCACCTGGCCGTGCTCTCACCCCTCTCTAAGCACGTTCTCGCTGGCCGACCTCTTCCTCGACCCGCTTCTTCGCCTCTTGCTGCTATTGCGAAGGCCTCTTGCGGCCGGTGCCGTCGACCCTCGGGGGGGGCGGCGTTATGACCAGGAACCCCCACCCCTCGAGTAGGAGATCGACTCGAGAATTGATTCAACTACCCCCAAATCCTACCAGCCCTCTGGGCGCAGGTGGTCTAGCGCCTTTCCTTTTCCAACCTCCTTGCTTTCCCTGCTCGGGAGGTTTACCTCCCCCCCTCCCTGGGTCTGGACGGGCTCCCCCGAGATGTGTCAGAGCGTCCTTTTTGGCCCAAGATAGCTCCAAGAGGGCTTTCGATTGCCCAAGATGGCCTCCCAAATCGCCCAAGATACCTCAAGATGGCTCAAGATAGCCTCCAACACGCATCCAAGAGGTCTCAAGACGGCCCCAAGACGGTTTCAAGTGCCTTCCGAACCCTCCAAGGACCCCCCCAAGAGGGCAAAATCTTTCAAAAACGGAAGGACAATCAATGTCTTTTGCCTTCTCGCTTTTTCGCCTCCGGTGGGCTCGTGAGGCCTCAAGATGGCCCTACGTCGGCCTAAGATAGCCCCAAGAGGGGTCCAAGAGGCCCCGAAGCCGCCCCAAGAGCGCCCAAGATCGCTCCAAGAGCGGGCGAAGAGAGCCCCAAGACAGCATTTTTGAGCCTCCCAGGGGGCGACGGGAATTAAGACCCCCCCTCTTTTTGATCAATGGGGCCCAAGACGGCCGCAAGAGGTCTCCCAGACCCTCTCCAAAGAGCCCCAAGAGGGCTCCAAAACCCCCAAGAGAACCCCAAGCGGGCCCCAAGAAGGCCCCAAGAGGACCCCAAGATGGCGCCCGAATGGCATTACGAGTCTTCGAAGAAGCCATCGCCACGACATATTCCCAAAGCCCGACTTCTCGTCCTCCTTGTCATCGTCCGTTCTTTCCTTGCTTCTTTCCTGCCGCCTCCCTGCTCCTCTTCATCCTCCTTGCGCCGCGTTCTTCCTGCTCCTCCTCCTCCTCCTCCTCCTCCTCCTCCTCCTCCTTCCCGTCCTCCTCACGTGTTTTCCTCCTCCTCCTCTTCCTCTTCCTCCTCCTCCTCCTCCTCCTCCTCCTCCTCCTCCTCCTCCTCCTCCTCCTCCTCCTCCTCCTCCTCCTCCTCCTCTTACCCGAAAGAGCGCTTTCTGGCGCCACTGGCATGGGGGGGAAAGGGTTTCCCCCCCCCTCGGGGGTTGGGGGGGTGGTCGGGAACCGGGGGGACCCCCCCAAAAAAACCAGGGAGGGTGCAACCCCCCCCCTCCCCGGGCCCTCCCGGAGGGGTTCGAACCCCCCCTCCCACCTAGCCGCCGGCAGCCGCCGACGACGACAACGGCGACGACGACGACGACACATTCTTGCGCCGGGGGGGGGGGGTCGAACACTACCCCCACCCCCTTTCCAGACCCTCTCGGGGGGTTCGGAATCCCCCTCCCTCCCCCTAGTCGCCGCCGGCAAACGACGACGACGACGAATCCGCGTTGGAGAAGAAGCACGAGGGAGAGGAGCGGGGGAGGAAGAGGAACAGCAGCGGGAGGAGGCGGTGGTTCAGGGGTGGGAACGGCAGTGGGCGAGACAACGCGAAGAGGAGGGGGAGGAGAAGGAGAAGGAGGAGGGGGAGGAGGAGGAGGAGGAGGAGGAGGAGGAGGAGGAGGAGGAGGAGAAGAAAGAAAAGGAGAGGGAGGAGGATGGATGAGGAGGAGGAGGAGGAGGAGGAGGAGGAGGAGGAGGAGGAGGACGAGCAGGAGGAGGAGGAGATGGCGAAGGAGGAGAAGGAGGAGGAAGAGGAGGAGGAGGAGGAGAGAGGAGGCAGACTGTATACGCATCAGACTTTAGTGTCCCGCCCGCCCGACGCGACCCGCCCGATAGGGTCCGCCCTACCCGCCCGATAGGGTCCGCCCGTCCCGACCCGGCCGTTAGGGTTCTCATGTGTCATGTTGTATACGTATCAGACTTCAGTGTCCCGCCCGCCCGACCCGACCCGCCTGATAGGGTCCGCCCGACCCGACCCGCTCGATAGGGTCCGCCCGTCCCGACCCGCCCGTTCGGTTGTCCATGTGTCATGCTTTATACGCGTCTGATTTTAGGTTCCCGCCCGCCCGACCCGACCCGCCCGCCCGACCCGCCCGAGAGGGTCCGCCCGCCCCGCCCAGCCCGATAGGGTCCGCCTGTCCCGACCCGCCCGTTGGGGTTCTCATGTGTCATGCTGTATACGCATCAGACTTCAGTGTCCCGCCCGCCCGACCCGACCCGCTCGTTAGGGTCCGCCCCCTGGCCCGCCCAGTAGGGTCTGCCCGTCCCGACCCGCCCGTTAGGGTTCTCATGTGTCATGCTGTATACGCATCAGACTTCAGTGTCCCGCCCGCCCGACCCGACCCGCCCGATGAGGGTCCGCCCGACCCGACCCGCCCGTTAGGGTGTTCATGTGTCATGTTGTATACGCATCAGACTTGAGTGTCCCGCCCTGCCGCCACCCGCCCGCTAGGGTCCGCCCGCACGACCCGTCCGATAGGGTCCGCCCGTCGTCGTCGTCGTCGTCGTCGACGTCATCTTCGTCGTCGTCTTCGTCGTCGTCGTCGTCGTTGTGTCGTCTTGTCGTCGTCGTCGTCGTCGATAGTATAGTTGTCGTCGTCGTCGTCGCCGGCGGCTGCCACAGGCGTGTAGTAGTAGGAAGGGAGGGGTGGTCGACCCCCCCCCGGGGGGGCCCGTGGGGGTTCCAGCCCTCCCGCCGGCGCAGGACTGCGTCGTCGTCGTCGTTGCCGTCGTCGTAGTTGTTTGCCGGCGGAGAGTAGGGGGGGAGGGGGGGGGAGGGCTTGGGATCCAAACCCCCCAGGGAGGCCCGGGGAGGGGGAGGGGGGTGTTCGAACCCCCCCGGGGGGGCCGGGGACGGGGGGGGTTCGGATCTCCGGGTTCTTTAGGGGGGGGAGGGGGGGGGATTGTGCAAGGGGGGAATTGGGGGGCGGCGCGGTCCCCCCGGTTTCGGACCCCCCCTCAGGGATTTGTTTCAGCACAGCCGCGGTGGATCGCGCTCCCTCACCCAAAATGGTCTCAGGCATCACCAGCACCAGCAGCACGAGCAGTAGCACCAACATCAACACCAGCAGCAGCGGTACCAGAAACACAAACTACAACGACAATACCAACGATACCATCAGCTACAGCACCACCGACACCCTTCGCTACAAGAGATCTCCCAACTCACTGGTGTTGCCAATCAAGCCGCCGTAGTAAGACGCCACAGACGTTTACCACAGGGAACGTCACGGCGTATATTGCACGAATTTCCATCTGAAACTTCAGTCGGGGAAGCTATGTGTGATCCTTGTTTTTCTGGCCCAAGGTACGGACCCCCAGTTATGAAAACAACAATGCCTGTGCGCACTGCGGTGTCTACGTGCAATTTCTGCGCCCCTTCCAACACGCTCCCATGCGGTTGCGAAATCTCGTGCTCCCAAGGCGGCTGTGCAACTGCATGCTCCCAGCGCCCCAAGAGGACCTCGAACATGCCCCGAGAGAACCCAAGAGAGCTCCAGATGGCGCCAAGATGGCATTGGCATGTGAGTCTGCTGAATGGCGCAAGCATGCGCGCAGTTGATGATTTAAGAGCTCAAGCAACGCCGAAGCGACGTCACCAGTCCCAAGAT
>CAUYUJ010014247.1:323025-335525 GCA_963575745.1 Prorocentrum cordatum | reverse complement strand
GCAAGCATGGCTTGAGGCGGGCGGGCTGGCGGCAGGCCCCGGGAGGAGGAGAAGGAGAAGGAGGAGGAGGAGGAGGAGGAGGACGCAGAGGAGGAGGGAGGAGCGAGCAGGGAGGAGGGAGGGAGGGAGGGAGGCTTCCACACAGAGCCGGCGCGCGCCAGGCGCCAGAACGGGCGGCAGCGTCTGCGTGGGCTCGCGTGGGCCGTGTCCTCCCCGCTTGCCCGCTTGTCAGGTCCACGGGTCAGGGTCCATGTCGGCACGCGCCTGACACCTCCTCCTCCTCCTCCTCCTCATCCTCCTCCCTCCTCCTCCTCCGAGGACTTAATTGAATATGAACTCCGGAGTTAATCCATTTCAAAGTGGCCCCCGCTGCCGGCTTCCTCGTCGATTAACTCCAGAGTTAATCCACAGGGAAGCGGATCCACGAGCCAGTCTCCTCCTCCTCCTGGAGTATCTCCGGAGTTAATCCACGGGGGACGCGTGGATCAGGGCGCCGCCCCGGGCCCCGTGAATTAACTCCGGAGTTAATCCACGGGGGAGGCGTGGATCGGGGCGCCGCCCTGGGCCCCGTGAATTAACTCCGGAGTCAATCCGCGGGGGAGGGGTGGATCAGGGCGCCGCCCTGGGCCCTGTGAATTACCTCTGGAGTTAATCCACGGGGAGAGGTGGATCAGGGCGCCGACCTGGGCTCCGTGAGTTAATTTCGGAGTTAATCCACGGGGGAGGGGTGGATCGGAGGTCGCCGGAGGTGCCTCCAGGCGGCCTCTCAGAGGCCCTCCAAGAGGCCTCTGCGAAGTGCCGCCCTGGGCCCCATGAATTAACTTCGGAGTTAATCCACGGGGGAGGGGTGGATCAGGGCGCCGCCTTTGGCCCCCTGAATTAAATCCAGAGTTAATCCACGGGGGAGGGGTGGATCAGAGGTCGCCTGGGGCGCCTCCAGGCGGTCTCTCAGAGGCCCTCCAGAGGCCCTCCAGGTCTCCTCCTCCTCCTCCGCCTCCTCCTCCTCCTCCTCCTCTCCTCCTCCTCCCCTCCCTCCTCCCCTCCTCAATTTCCTCCTCCTCTCCTCCTCCTCCTCCCTCCTCCCTCCTCCTCTCTCCTCCTCCTCCTCCTCCTCCTCCTCCTCCTCCACGTGGTGCGTTCAAAAGAGGGCCGTGCCTTCGAGGATCGAAGGAGTTGTCATCTCTTCCGCCGCGGAAGGGCGGCGGAAACAAAGCGAGGCCGCCTCCGCCGGCGGAAGCTCGGCGGGAGGCGGCGGAAGTGAAAGAGGCGCCCCCAAGAGATGACAACGTTTTTTGGGTTCAGAGTTTCCGTCATCTCAGGCGAACACACTCGTTTTTCAAACCTTTCTTGACATGAACGGGAAGCGCGTGAAATCAAAGAGTTTGGCAAGAACGTGCACCAACATCAACTTCGCATGTCGCGTAGGCGCTCTTCCCGAACGTCCACAGGGGGTACCAGGTGGACTTCGCTATCCGCGCCAGTTCAGACGTGCCGCTGACACCGAACCTCCGCAAAACGAACCAGATGGCGTCCATCGCGCGACCCTTCGAGTCTAAGCGCGCTTCCCGTCATCCGCCAGGTCAGGACCCCGATACCACCCCGCCACCACCCCTGGACCGCCCCACTTGATAAATAGATTCCCCTCCGGGCCGAGAAGCAACGTCCATGGCGCGGCGCTTCGAGTCTAAGCGCGCCTCCCGTCATCCGCCATGTGCGAGTTTGTACGTTTGCGAGTGCAGTCGAGACGCCGAAGTAAGGAACAATTCGGGCTCGGCAGGGGTTCGCTGCTCCTGGGGTCATGTCGTGGTTGCTCCTAGAGCGCTCCTCGTACACCCCGACGCCCCTGGGACCAAAGACGGGGCTTCGTTTTTCCTTGAGCGTTCCTCGTGGTAGTAGATTGATTGCAGTGGTCGTCGTCGTCGTCGTCATCGTCGTGGTCGTCCGCGTTCCTCCTTGAGCTTTCCTTAGTAACTTGAGCGCAGCGGGCGTAAAACGCCCCAACCGGGTTCCGCGGCGAAGGAGTTACATCGTTTGCCGCCCTTCCACGAGGCCAAATATTATAATTAATTGCAATCAGCACATCCACATCGTGTGGCTTCCAGTCGCCTGTCTCCCGCTAAGCTCAGAGATGCTGTGCGACGACGCGGAAAAGTTTCACTCGTGATCGCCGACGTCCTTGTCGTCATGCCTCGCGCCCAACCGACGCAATCTCGAGATGTGAGGTGGCGTGACCAGTGAAGGCTGCCTCCGCGTGCACTGGAGCGCGGGGCCCAGCCTGTCGTGGGCGGGGGCAGGACCACCACCATGCTGAAGCCACCCTGGGCCGTCGTGGGCGCGGACGGCAAGCGGAAGGTTCCCGGGACGCGGCGAGGGCTTATGAAGGGCAGCATTCGGTGATGGGCCCGTTTTCCACCACCACTGCCACAGGTAGGACGGGAGAGAAGGGAGGATGGGGAGGTCCTCCTCTTCCTCCTCCTCCTCCGCCCTCCTCCTTTCCCTTATTGAATCGCTTCGCTCATTCCGCCGGCCCATAGTGTAGCGTCGCTGGCACTTGCTTGCGTGCTCGGGGGGGCATTTGGGTGGCCTCCTGGGGCCGCTTGGGGGCCTCTTGGGGGCCTCCTGAGGGCCTGTTGGGGGCCTCTTGGGGCCTCTTAGGGGCCTCTTGGGGCCTCCTGGGGACTTCTGAGGGCCGAGGGCTCGAAATATTGTTTCGTGTTCCCCCCCTGGGGTCCCTCTTGGGGCGTTCTTGGGGCCCTCTTGGGCCGTCTTGGAGGCCTCTTGGGCCGTCTTGGAGCCCTCTTGGGCCGTCTTGGGGCCCTCTTGGGGGCCTCTTGGGCCCTCTTGGGGCGGTCTTGGGGGCCTCTTGGGCCGTCTTGGGGTGTCGTGAAGCCGAAAAGGTGGAAACGCCAAAATCTCTCCAAAACCTAAGGAAAAGCAGTGAATTTTGCCTCTTGGGGCCCTCTCGGGAGTGCTCTTGGAGGCCTCTTGGGGCGTCTGGGGGCCATCGTGGGCGTCTTGGAGCGATCTTGTGGCATCTCGGACCCCTCATGTAGCATCTTGGGGGCCTCTTGGAAGCCTCTTGGCCCTTCTTGGGGCTCTCGGGGACGTCTCGGAGCCGCGTTGGTGCGCTGCTGGAGCGCCCTGGTGACTCCTCCCGGGACTCTCTCGGGACCTTGCCGGGGTACTTTCCGCCCGGGGGCCCCCAGGGGCCGCCCCGCGCGCGCGAAGTAGAAAGATTGTAAAGCAGTCACCGGAGATCTTAGCACGCCTCTGGCCCGTTGGGCCAGCGAATTCCTCCTCCTCCTCCTCCTCCTCCTCCTCCTCCTCCTCCTCCTCCTCCTCCTCCTCCTCCTCCTCCTCCTCCTCCTCCTCCTCCTCCTCCTCCTCCCTCTCCTGCCGTGGTGGTGTAAATTCGGCCCATCATTCGGGGCAGGGTGGCCAATCGGCGCGGGCAGCAGGGAGTGGCAGTTTGGGCACCCCATCGCGGAAGACTCCCGCCGCAGTAGTTGCTTGACTGGGGCGTCTTTCCCACTGCCAGCGTCCATATTGACGCTTCTCCTGCTCCTCTTCTCTCCAGCTCAGTTGGGAGCCTGCTCACCTTTGACCCGCCGGGTAGCGGAAGTGTCGGCCGAGCCTGGATGAGCCTCCTTGTCTTCCAGGGACTGCAGTGCATGTTGCTGCTGGCCACGCGATGCGCTGAGTCTGTAAAATCATGGCTTGTAAAATTACTGCTCCATGGTGGGAAGATTCGGACTGGCCGGACGGGTGTTCCAATATTCATTACGTTTGGAACATGGCATTCGTCGCAAAGCCGTGAAACAATATACCATGTGGATTTCTGTGGTCTTGGTATCCCAGGCGCCAGCCAGGGGGCATTGGGCGGTCCTTGTGGCCTTCTCGGGCAAGATTGATTGCGCCATCCCAGTAAGAGTATCACGCCAAGTTTCGCTAGAGTAGGCCCTGGTGAGGTCCGTCTGAGTAATCTTGAACTGGGCCTATCTGGAACAAAACTGCGACTATGTTTGATAGTCTCGGAGCCGCGTGGGTTTGTCTTAGAGCTGTTTTGGACAGTCGAGTCCCCCAAGGCCAAAGGCGGCCTTGCGGGCATGGTCCGATATGGAATGATGAGTTACTCGGGGTTGAGTTGAGGTTCTAGCAGGCCACTTACCCGCTTTGCCAGAGAAGCACTCACGGAGAGACACTGGAAATGAGTTCGTTATGTGTTGGCCGGGGGGGGCGACAGATTCAGGCGCATCGTATCAGGAGGTATTCGTTGCGAATGTTGTTTGAATGTTTCTCATGTTGCCAGGGCCCATGCTCTTCTGATTGTAGCTAGCGCCCCGTGCCAGTTGAACCAGCGCAGCGTCCCGCCAACGATGTTGAGGCGCGCCGCCACTTCTGCGCTTCATAGGCACGGGCAGAAGTTGTTGTTCGACTTGGATGCTGGGTTCAGACCCTCTGAAGGCTCTTGGACGTTGCGATCAGGCTGGCGTTGGGGCCCACCCCTCTGGCGTCAATGCTTGGCCCGTCTGGATCCCGACCAGGGACCTGGTGCGCAGAACTCAGGTGCGCTCAATGTTCATAGACCTCAGTGATTCTGCCAGCATTCGGTAGACTACTCGTTCCAATTGAGTGTACATTGGTTCATCGATCCATCGTTTGCTTTCGGTTATGTGTTAAATTGTACATTGAGCATGTCACCTTGACTCGCGGAGTGATCAGGGGTTCAAGTCGTACTGCGGCAGCTCGATCAACCCGAGAAATTCTAGACGCTTCGCGTAACCCCACCAGCCCATCCAGAAACGATGTCCAGACGAATTGGCAGTGTCGCCTTGCTCAAGGATGTGGAGGAGCATGCAGTGGAATAAAGTTGGTAACACGTCATGCCCCAAGAGGGGGAGGATGGAGGAGCAATCCGAGGAGGAGGAGGAGGAGGAGCAGAGGAGGAGGAGGAGGAGGGAGAGGGGGAGAGGGAGGAGGGAGGAGGCATGAGGTATGGGCGGATGAGGAGGGCGAGCAGAAAGGCCAGAGGCCTCTTGGATGCCTATCGGAGTCTCTCCGGATTTCTTTCGGGAGCTTCTTGGAGTCCTCTTGGGGCGTCTTGGGGATCTTTTGGCAGTCCCAGGGGGCTCTTATGGCGTCTTGGGTGCTTCCGGGAGACCTCGGGGAGCTCTTTGGGGGCTTCTTGGGGCCTCCAGGGCACCCTTGGGGGCCATCTTGGAAGAGGTCGATCAAAGGAGGGGCAGTAGCGTCGCCCTCCCAGGAGGCCCAAAGGCGGCCAAAGCCTCAATAAAATCAATGATGTTGGCCTTCTCGCTGAGGCCGTTTTGGACGCTCTAACCCCTCGCGCCCCCCCCTCCAGACCCAGGGTGAGAAAATAGTGGAGGAGTAAAACCCCTCCCCTAAGGGGAAGAAGGGGAGTTGGAAGAGGAAACGCTCTAAACCACTCACGCCCAGAGGGCTGGTAGGATTAGCCCAGGCCGCTCAAAGCGGTCACATTCAGAAGCACAGTGTCTTCTAGGTGCGGGCCGGGTGGCGTGGTTGGCAGTGGTGTTGAAGCACAGCGAGCTATGTCGTCAGTCTCGGCTCTGGCTTGTCCAGACGCTGAGACAGGGACCGCTTTGAGTTCAGGATTTGCCCTGGTTTTCGCGCCGTTCCTCGGGTCTGGGTCGGGGAGCCTATTTCGTGGCCGAGGCTCGCCGTGGCCAGAGGAGCCGCTCGTTCCTTCCTCAGCGTCGCCAGTGGCAGCACGATGACTCTACACCCCCCTGGGAAAAGTAGGAAGCAGTGGCAGGCCAGCCGCAATGGCGAGAGGAATCTCCCCGAGGGGCGTCGGACAGGAGAGTACAGGAACAGGAACAGGCTATCCCACGTAGGGATTCGAGAAATTAAAGACGGCATCGAGACCTCTTCTCAGCTTGGCGATGTGGAGCCGACCCCCACAGAGGAAGAACCATACATTTATCATTCACGGGGGACGAGGTGAAACAAGGGGAACTATGCCACTGACTGAGGGTCGCGGCCGTGGCCGACCCGAAACACCGGAGGCATCCTTCTCGAGAGTCCTCCAGCCTGTGCCCCGAACAAGAGGCAGAAGCCGTACTGGGAGCGGGGGGACGAGCAGGGGCTCGAGACGATCCAGCCTTCCTGCCTCCTCCCCGCTCCTCGGCCTGCACGGCGTCCCAGGACGGCCGCAGCGGGCGACGTCTCGCCCGCCAGGCGCGGCGCTCCTGCTTGGGGGCGCTGTGCCCCACGCCCTGCGGAGTCCGAGCGCGGGCGGCCGCCGGGGCGGCAAGGTGGGCAGCCACGATGCTGCCTGCCACGAGCTCGGACCTGGCACGAACGACATGGGTACGGAAGGAATGGGTACACCAGATTTCGTAAGAAAAGGGAGGGGGTCTGGACCCTCCAAGACGAGAAGTTTCAGACCCCCCCCCGTGGGAGAACCCTCCAAAACATCGTCCCCAGACCCCCCCAGACCCCCCCCAGGCCCTCCAGGATGGCCTGGAAGAGACCCCCCCCGAAATGAGACCCCCCTCCCTTTATTACGAAATCTGGAGTACACTGCCCGACAGCAGTTCCTGTTCATTTTGAACAGGGCTCGCTGTCGGTGCCGCCGCGGCATGTGTCCATTCGAGACAGAAGGCCGCCTGCGCAACGGTGGCCGCTGTTGGTTTGGAGCCGCATTTGTTGTTGGGCATTGTGCCCATTCTTTCCGTGCCCATTTCGGGCGTCCAAACGGACGGATTTGTTCTCAGAATGATTTGAGGTGGCTTATCCAAATTTGAGCTCACGAAGAGCATCGGAGCTTGGCCAACTCCAGAACGCACGTGGGTCCCGATGTTCAGCCACAAGTCAGCATCGACTCCCGAGGGATTCAGTGACGTCTGACCGAAGAAACCAGAACTCATAGACCCGCTGTCGGTCACATACACAACACAACCCGTCGACGCTCGAAGTGCTAGCTCGAAAGCCAGCAGCTCACATCTGGGAACCGACTACCTGTCACCAGGGAGCCCTCCTGAATTAGAGGCTCTTACTGCAACTGGGAGCAAGGAAGAGAAAGACACAACAGCAAGCCCCACACGCCGAAACCTGCCGTCACCTGAATCACTCCCTCCCGACGCGCCTCCAAAAGTCAGCATTTGCTCAAGTTCCGTGCCACGACCGAGGGAGCTCTCAAACACAGCGCTGCATTCAGCTATCCACCATTCTTCACTGCACTGTGGAGGAGGAGGTAAGGATATGTCTCTGGACGACAACGGGCCTCGTAACCAAAAAGTTGGATCGGACTCGGCCTGGGAACAAAAAACTGCAGCGACCAGACAATATGAATGTTCGCACGCTGCAGCCCCGACGTTGTCTTTACATCCCCAACACCCGTGAAACGCAGTCTCCGAACATTCCTGGCACCTGGGACACAGGTCACCCAGAGACCCGTCAATTTCCTGTTCAACGCGGGCCCTGGGCCAATAACTTCCAACCGCAATGGTAGCCAGCAGTTCACTCAAACGCTCGCACTGTGGATCTTCTTTAAACTATGTCAACAGCCGCGGATAGGAAAAATACCAATGCCATCCTGCATGCCTTCCCCAAACCAGTGCTGCGACGCCTGCCGCCACAAGCTGGCACGAATGGGAAGGTCAATGTCACGCAGAACTGGCCCTGGAGATTCCAAAATGAAATTCACCGAGCGATAATCTTCAGGAACTTTCCAAGCATCCAAATCTCCAGGAAAATTTCAAGGAGCCTTCCAGGAATCGGGTTCCAGCGGGTCCCAACCAGCCTCCAGTAAATACAGCATCGCAGCACCGATAGGCCCACGTATATGAAGAGAACGGTGAACTGGGCCAACAAATTTGAGCATAGCTAACAATTGAGACCAGGCCCGACGGACTCCCGGGCGCATCAAAGGGGTCGATAACCAGTTGCGCAGCCAGAAAAAAAGGCACTTACGAGGGTAATGCAGTGACGGGTCGCCTCCTGGAGCTCGCAAGTCAAGCAAAGCGGTGAGGCGCCTGCCTCGTTCGCCTGATCCGCATACTGCCCCCAGTTGCCTGCGACAGCGAACCTTCGCTGGTCCAAGTACCCCATGAATCTCGTGAGCATACAACTGAGCTGACATAGTGCCTATTCGTTCGAGCTGTGCTGTCGCGGCATCTCTCCGACCGCCCCTGGCGAAACGAAGTACTTTAGAATGCATGGCTAAGCCTTTGACAGCTTGTTTCGTCCTGGACTCCCTCGCACGTCTCCTCCTCCTCCGAGATCAGTTCCCAAATATCCTGCTCGACCGGTGGCCTTGACAGGAAAGTCGGCACGCGAAAGCTTCGCCGCCATGAAGTGGGCATCTGGAATATGCGAGCAAACGATGACCGACTTCGGTGGAACCTGAAGTTCGGCATTGGAAACAGTTTGACATGTGTCCAGGAGCCATCGGTACAAATGTTTCCTGATACTGGCCCTGGACTCTACGCAGCGCTGCAACAAATCGTCGAACCAAATACGCGTGGACATTTAAGGACGCACAGTCGCGATTATGTGTAGTATGGAATATAACATGCACCTAGCAAAACGCGTACCATAGCGAATGCCTTGAATAATGGGACGGGCGGGCGCAAAAGGAGATGCGCACGAATCATTATGCCCCAAAGTGCGGGGATTAAAGCATAATAACAACTCCAGATTCAGAATTGCCAACAAGATTTCAAGCAGCAAGGCGCAGCGCATGAGCGCAGCCCATTCAATGGTGTCGTAAGGGCTCTGCACATCGAAAAGACCACGCCCGGACTCCATCCCAAGAGCTCCGGAAACATCCTCCAGAATTATCCAGAAATCCTCCTGGAGGGCCCCGTTCCCTTGGCTGCGTCCCGCGACGGCTCGTTGGCCGCACTCCAGGACTGAACGATTGTTTTGCGGGCTTAGACCAGACTCTAGCCGTGACAGCACTCCAATGACTCTGCCACCCTTAGATTTTTTCGGATAGAAGTCGGCCGGCGGCGAGGGGAACCTGACCAGGCCAAGCCAACGTTTCTTCAACCGCAGAATTAAACAGGCAGAAATCTTACAGTCTGGTGTCTGGTAATCGTTCAAAATTCAACGGCGCGAGAAGTCCGCGCCAAGTCCAGCACGAGGTTTCGCGCTGTGAGCTGCAGCGCGGATGTCTACTGGAGAGAGTGGCTCGAGCGGCTCGATCTCCGCGGCTGCTCGAATATCTTGGAACGCGTCTACGACGGGATCATGATCCAAGTTTTCGGGGGCCCAGAGCTCGATGAGCGGTGGCGCTTCGGCGTCCACGATATCTTTGGGATTGCAAATAGTGGAGGATTCCGTCTCGCATTCGTCTGTCGGTCGCGGTTCTTGCCGCGCGGCGCGACGCAGAAGTCCACGACTTTTAGCAGGCGCCATCCATTCTTTAAATGCGGCCAAAGAGTTGCGCAACGCACGGATGCTGACTCGCGCTGTTATCTCCCTGGATGATCTGACGAACTTCCGTAGAAATATTCGAGGGCACCGAAGCCCCTCTCTGCAGAAGTTAGCGCAATGATTCCCAACAGGGTTCGGACCTTAGACGAATCCCCGCGCGGGCCTTGTCGGGGGCTTCCACGGGCAAGCGCCTGCAAGAGGAACGAAGCAGTTCACGCTGAACGATTCCATGCCTCTTAACCTTGCGCCCCTGAAGACGCCCCAGCGCCGTGCGCGCGCTTCCCCGCCAGGAGGCCGGCATATTAGAATAGGGTACCAGGCGAGCCCACTTAGGGGGGCCTGACTTCCTGCACGACAAAATGATAACATTGAATCGCTTCGCTCATTCCGCCGGCCCGTGATATGGCATCGCTGGTTTTTGTCTGTGTGTTCGTTGCCCATGTTGCGCTCTTGGGGGCGGGTGTCGTTCGGACGCGTTGCGTGGGGAGTTTTGATGGTGAAGCAGTTCCCTGGGGGTCGTCTCTCGATGGGGCGAAATAGAGTCGTCGTCAAGATGCTTCTTTGGGGGGCCTCTTGGGGTCTGTTGAGAGGCCGTTCGGGGGCGCCTGGGAGACATGTTTGAAGCCTTCTGGGGCTTCTTTTGGGCCTCCTGGGAGTCTCCTGGGGCCTCTTGGCGACATCTTGGGGCCTCTTGGAGGCCTCTTGGGGCCTCTTTGGGACCTCCTGGGCGCCTTCTGGGACGGAGGGCTCCATTTTTGAGTTCTCGGTATCCCTCCTGAGTCCCTCTTGGGCCCGTCTTGGGGCCTCTTGGTCCGTCTTGGGCGGCACTTGGGCCGTCTTGAGGGCTCTCTTGGGTCGTTTCGGCGCCGTCTTGGGAGCTTCGTGGGCCGTCTTGGAGCGGTCTTGGGGGCCTCTTGGGCCGTCTTGGAGCGTCCGGAAGCCGAAAAAGCCAGAACACAAAAAACATAGAAAAAACCAATGAAAATCAACGATTTTGGCCTCTTGGGGCTCTCTTCGGAGGCCTCTTGGAAGGCTCTTGGGGCGTCTTGGAGGCCTCTTGGGCTGTCTTGGGGGCCTTTTGGGCCGTCTTGGGGTCATCTTCGGCGTCTTCGAGCGCTCTTTGGGCGTCTCGGGGGCCTCTTGGGCAGTCTTGGGGGCCTCTTGGGGCACTCTGAGCGCGCTCTGGGGAGCCTGAGAGGCCGCACCCAGAAGGAAAACCATCTCTGAGTAGACTTGGTCGGGCGGCGGTCGGGCGGCGGTCGGGCGGCGGTCGGGCGTTGGTCGGGGTACTTTTCGCCGGGGGACCCCCAGGGGCCGCCCCGCGCGCGCGAACTAGAAATACTGTTAACAAAATGATAACACTGAGAACGTGAAAGTCCTGCTGCGGGCGTTTGCTCATGATGATCGCACATCGCCGTCTCCAGGGCTGATACCCACGTCGCATATATCAAAAGGGGAAAAAACACACAGACACAATTAATCGTCGATTCCCCCGAAAATATGGGGAAATATGGGAATTGGGCGGGAAGACAAAAAACATAGAAAATATGGGAAAATATGGGGCATCTTCTTATTTGTGTGTATTTATGTGTGTGTGTGTCCTGGGGCCCCTTCAATAGCGCCGAAGCTGCGCCCGCGGACCCTGGCCCGAGCCTCGCAGCCACGGTTGCAGCAAAGGCGGGAGCAGGGGTAGGAGCAGGGATGAGACTTGCCCTGGCGCGGGCGTTCACCCGCGTGCCGCTGGGCATCTGGAAATCGACGAGCGGCTCATCTTGCTTGTCGGGGGCGGCTCGACACCACTCGGGAGCGTCAACTGCATGGCGCTGAGATGACGAGATGCGATCGTCAAGCACCGGACCCCACGCGATGACAGGAGCACTTTGCGGCAGAAGCAAAAGCGGCCCGCAATGGGTCATTGTTCGGCCGCCTAAGCTGACATTGGATCGCCCCCAGAAGCGTTAGGAGTGCGCGAGGGGCCAGCCGCCGAAGCGCCAGGTCCATCAGACCCTCCAGGCGTCCCTGGACCGCGGCCAGCGCAAACATTCAGCTCGTTAGCCCATGGATCTTCCTCGGACGCGGCATCGGAAAGTGCGTCCAAATCGGGAGGTGCAAAGGTGACGTGCATCTGCTCCCTGTGCGCATCCTCCCTTTGCCGAGCATCGCCGAAAAGCTTGAGATAATGCTCGTTGCGCTTCCGATGAGACGTGGCAATCTTGACTCGACGCTCAACCTTAGCCGCTTGAGTCTTGGACCCAGGGGTGGGCTGCGTCGTAAACCGTGAAACTTGAGGAAGCTTAGGGGGGAGGACAAGGGCTCGCTGAATGAGCTGCTTGCCTGAAGGACGCATCTTGATGCACGCGCCGCAATGGGTCTCCCAAGGAATCTCGAGGACAGCCGCGACAGAGACAAGGAACGGCGCGGCTGCAACGCTACACGCAACCAAATCGATACTGGATCCTTGCTTTCCTGCATCACAAGTATACCCCGTGGCAGCTACAATGGCCCCCCCCCACCTATTTTATTCAAAATTCCAGTAGTTCCGAGGGTAGATGCCGACATGTTAAAGTCCCCCGCGATAACCCATGGGAGCTTCAACGAGGCCAAAAGGGGCCTACTTCTGAGAGCCTCTCAACGTGAGGACCTGACATGCATATTGACGTGAAGGCATAAAAGGAGATTCGGATATAGGAATGAAATATCCTGTCACGTGAATGCGCGCGGCGGTGAATCCATCGACCACGGCCTGACCATCAAAGTGAAAATCCGAAACGAGATCGAGATGGGAGAGTAACGAGCGTGCGGGGCTTGGGGTTGTCCCAGACTGGAGTTACCTTGGATGGCTCAGGCGCCCGACCACTCCCGAATCCTCAGGGCTGGGGCTACTCAGGGGCAACTCCTGGCTCGTCGTAGGGGGGCTCAAACTGGACGATCGAGTTCCCAAGGGTGCCCTTCCATCCTTGCCTCCTCGGTCCTCTTCGGCCCATCCTCAACCACTTTCGATGGCCTGCCTCGCTCGACGGGCTTCGGCATGGGCGCCCAGAAGGCCCTCGCATCCCTGCCGCGCATCCTTGCTATGG
>CAUYUJ010014247.1:300525-320525 GCA_963575745.1 Prorocentrum cordatum | reverse complement strand
CAGGTGGGGGAGCAGACACCATATGGGCAGGTATCGAACGGCTAGACCAGTCGATGATACCAGCCTTGACGGGGTCCGTGGGGGCTGACATTGGACAAGCAGCAAAAGGCTGCAAGGAGAGAAGCGTGTCACACGTTGATGCAGTCACCACACCACTGGGGGAGCCGGTGGAGCGGGCGAACACAGCGGTAAGGCGAAGCGCGGAGATTTGGTGACTTATGAGGCGCGGCGGGAGGCGTGAAGGGCGAAACGCAGACTGCCACACACAGACACACACACACACACACACACCCATACCCATTCGGGGGGGGTCAGAGAGAGGAGGACTGGGTATGGGTATGAGTGCGGGTTACCCTAGGAAAGGCTCCCGTTCGAGCGGGAATCCCCATCTGACAGTGGATGTGTGTCATTCGTTCGTCATCGATGTCGGTTCAGGCCGGCTCGATCCGACTCGATTCCGATATTCGGCGGCGAGCCCAGGGGCTTCCTCCGAAGACAGAGACGGCTCCTTACAAGGCGCGAGGGTTTCTGAGAAGCCCCCCCGCCTTTGAGAAGGCCTGCCCCTTCTCTCGGGGAAACGTAAGACTCGAGTACGCCAGAATTCGGGTTTGCCGACGCTTTTTGACGAGCGCGTCATGGATTCTGACGGTCCGGTTTTCGTGAGATGTTTGCAGCAGGAGGTCGCGTCAAAATTTCAGATTGGGTCTCGTCATTTGCATGATGGCCCCGTCAGGCCAACCCGAGTCCTCCGAACCCAAGTCTCCCCTGGACTCGCCGCTGGACCCCTCCCTGGGTCCATCCGACGCGGTTTCTCACCACGGATCGAGTTTCGGAAGTCTCGTGGCCCGATACCAGCCCTCAGAGGCCGAAAAGAATGAATAAACGCGTCGAACCTCGAACCTCGATGCGTGGACTCGCCGCCGAGATGCTCCCGCGACCCGGTGCGTCCCGCTGCTTGGCACTGCGTTGCAGTGCTTCTCGGCGGGGCCGATCTCCACTTCCCCCGGGGCAGCGCTTCGCCCCGACGAAGCACCGACATCCACGAAGTCGGGAAAGGTCAGGGTGAGGGGGCCGAACGGTCATTCATTGTCCCTGGGTGCGTGGCTGAAGTTGGCTTCTGCAGTGCGGATTGTTGTTGAAGTCTCATGGCTGAAAAGAAGTAGTGTTGCTACCCCTCTGGGGGCACACTGTGTTTTCTCAGTTGAAGTGCCCTTTCCTGGGGCTCGCTCAGGGAAAGTCTTGGGTCTCAGAATTTGGTTGTTGGCCCCCGGTTTACAGAAAATAAAAATAATTTTAAGATTGTTCGCCCTTATATGCTCGAGTATCCAATAACGCGTATTTCCCAAACCCTCGATAACCGCCCTCTTCGTCTTCGATCGAACCCCTTTTGGGGGGTACACCTTTCTTCCCTGCAAGCCGGGCCCCGGCAAGCGGCGGGGCGGCCGCGGACCGTCGGCCTGGCCAGCGGCAGCGCTGATCGGCGGGGCGGCCGCGGACCGTCGACCCGACCCCAAGAGGGACGGACAGGGGACCGACCACGACGACGACGACGACGACGACGACGACGTCGAAGACGACGGCGACGACGACGACGGCGACGACGAGCGAAAGCGAGAGCGAGAGAGAACGACAGCAGGGCCACGACGGGCACGAAGTAGGCCACGAAGGGCGACAGCGGGGACACGAAAGGAATGCGTATGGGGCCACGAAGAGCGCGAACGAGCGGGGGCCACGAAGTGCAGATGATGCGGGGCCACAAAAGGCAACTATGGGGCCACTGAGGGTAGCAACTGGGCCACGTAGGACAGTGAGGGGGACACAAATGGCGACAGCGGGGCCACGAAGGGCACGCACGTGGGGCCACAACGGGCGCGACTCCCGGGTGCCTGGGTGTCGGGAGCGCGGCGTTTGGGCAAATTGCAGGAAATTCCAACGCAAGGCTATTCTTCAGTAAGTTGCAAGCATGTCTCCAGCGCGAGACTCCAGAGCGCCGGGAGAGCGATTATAATAAATTGTAAGGAAGTCCCAAGCGAGAGCGCGATTCCTGAATAAGATGCGAGGAAGGCTCGGGCGGGAGCGGGGGTCCTGGCTAAATTGTCAGGAAGTCTCAAGCGGGAGCCGTTGTTGTTGTAACCCGGGGGCCAGGGGGCCAGTTTGAGCAGGAAGACTCTCCCTGTCAAAAAACACGGTGCGAGCGTCGAGGGCACACTTTGATTGAGAAAAAACAGTACGCACCGGTGGGGGGGATCAACAACAATTATTCTTCAGAAGTGAGAATTCAACAACAACGGCTCCCGCCTGAGACCTCCTCAGAATTATTCCCGTATCGCGCTCTCCCGCTGGACGCCCGCACAACTCATACAGGAATCGTGCTCTCTCGTGGGACTTTCTCGCAACTTGTTCAGACGCCGCGCCCTCGATACTCAGGAATCGCGCTCTCGCTTTGGCCTTTCTCACGGTTTACTTGGGAATCGCGCAATCGCTCGAGCTCTCCTCGCAGTTCATGCAGGACGCACGCTTAAAAAAACGCCTTCTCGACCTTGCCGCCTGGGGCCGCTTTCCCGACCCGCCAGAGTCTACCCGCCCGCCTGGTTCTGCCACGCGTTTTCTGCTCCTAGCCCCCCTCATGCCAATCCCGTGCTCCATCCTTCTCCCTCCCCCATTGCCCCTTCCTACCATCCGTCCCCTCTTCCCCTGCCTCACGGGCTGCACGAAATATACGTTGTAGGTAAGAAAGAGATGTACCCCCAAGAGCGTACGATCGAAAACGAAAAGGGCGGGTATCGAGGGTTTGGAATGTACGTGTTAAATGGCACGCGAGCATATAAGAACGAACAGTCTTACAATTGTTGTTGTTGTTGGTGGTGGTGGTGGTGGTGGTGGTGGTGGTGGTGGTGGTGGTGGTGTCGCTGTTGGTGTTGTTGGTGCTCCCCCCCCGGGCTCGCACCATGTTTTTTGATGAGGGAAAGTTGGGTGCCACTAAACTGGGCCCCTGGCCCCCTCACAAGTTAGTCCCAGATCGCGCTCTCGCGCGGGACTGCCTCACAAGTTATGCAGGAATCGCGGTCTCGTGTGGGGTTTCCTCGCAATTTGCTCAGACGCCGCGCCCTCGCTCAGGAATCACGCTTTCGCTTTGGCCTTTCTCACGGTTTACTTGCCAATCGCGCAATCGCTCGAGCTCCCCTCACGATTCATGCAGTATTCACGCTTCAGTAGCACGCCTTCTCGACCTTGCCGCTTGGGCCCGCCTTCTCGACCCGCCCGTTAGGGTCTACCCGCCCGATGGGCCCGTCTGGCTCTGCCACGCGTTTTCTGTTTTTAGCACGCCTCCTGCTAATCCCGTGCTCCATCCTTCTCCTTCCCCCTTCCATGCGTCCTCTTTTCCCCCGTTTCAGGGGCTGCACCAAATACACGCGGCAGGTACCAGGAGTGCACGATCGAAGACGAAGACGGCGGGTGCCGAGGGCTTTTGATATACGTGCTGAATGGCACCCGAGCAGGTAAGAGCGAACAGTCTTTGAATGAGTGCTGCTGTTGCTGAGGTCACTGTTGCGGCTGCTGTCATTGTTGTTATTATATGTTTTGCTGGTGCTGGTGCTGCTGCTGGTGTTTGTTGTTCGTAGTTCGGTGTGTGTTGGTTGTTGTGTAGTGCTTTTGTTGTTTGTTGTTTGTTGTCGTCGTCCTGCCCGCGACCCGGCCCGCGACCCATCCGCGACCCACCCGCGACCCACCCCGCGACCCACCCGCGACCCACCCGCCACCCACTCCGCGACCCATCCCGCGACCCACTCTGCGACCCACCCGCGACCAACCCTGCGACCCACCCGCGACCCACCCGCGACCCACCCCGCGACCCACCTCGCGACCCACCTCGCGACCCACCCCGCGACCCACCTCGCGACCCACCTCGCGACCCACCCCGCGACCCACCCCGCGACCCGCCCGCGACTCACCCGCGACCCACCCGCCACCCACCCGCAACCCACCCGCGACCCACCCGCGACCCAGCCGTGACTTGCCCGCGACCCACCCCTCGCCTGCTTCCCCACTCATATCCGCAATTGCGAGGTGCTACATACCCATACCGCTACCCTTCTTTCGTTTTCGCTTTCTTCGGCCTCCTGAGAGGCCTTCGTCGCCACCGCTGGATGCGCCTCGAAACCATTGTCAGAACGCACCCTGGGGGAGGTCTGGGGAGTAGCGATATCGGTATCTTTTGGCTTTCCCAACAATGGGGTCGTTTGCGCCGACACTGGCGCGTAAGTTACCCGCGCGAGGTCGCGCGTAACCCTCGCCTCCAACGTGGCGTGCCGCGCTGTCGGCCCGCGTAAGCTAGCGCGCAAGGTCGCCGTGTCGTCTCGCGCAAGACCCGGCTTTGAACATCGCCCAGCTGATGGAAACCACATCGTCGGGGATTTGGGTACGGTAGGTTTGCGTCGTGTCGACCGGCGGCGACCCCAGCGCGGGCGTTCAAGGTTGAACGCCGCCGGCGACCCAGAATCGATCGATGTTGAACGATCGGACGTTTCGGAAACGGCCGATCGTTCAAGGTTGAACGATCCCCGCGGTGTCAGAAGCCAACGCCGGGGTCGACACGACGCGAACCTGCCGTAGGGGGCCACATGCGAACCCTGCCCCTACGCCCCACGATTTCTGAGGGGGAGGGCGGGGTTCACTTCGGTCGGGAGCTCCCGAGCGAAGTGCACCTCCCCCTCCCCCTCAGAACTCGTGGGGGGTAGGGGTAGGGTTCGCGTGTGGCCCCCTGTTGGGGTCGTGGCGGCGAGGGGGCCTCCCCGAGGGGCATCGGACAGCTTCTGCTCGCGAGGGGGGCGCCCGTGGTGCAGCACCGATGGGCCCCCGCGGGCCTCCAGTGCGCCGCCGCCCTACCAGGGGCTCCATGTCCTCGCCGTCCCTGAAGAACGCCGGCATGAACCTGGCCATGTGAGCGCTCCAGGGCACAGCTCGACCACACTCGCCGAGCGCGTTCCACTACTCGCAAAGTGCCTACTCGCAAACGTCCGAAAAACACATGTCTGCTTCGATGTAATTTATCGTAGATCCCCCGCGGCGGATCGAGGCCATTTGCGAGTACTCACTTTGCGAGTAGTAGAACGCGCTCGTCTAAGGAAGAAACATAAGCATAAATTTTCTGGTGCTCCGCGCGGATTTCTTGGATCCGCGCTGGGCCCCCCTGGCGGCGCTTCCGGCGCCGCCACTGGCGCGCTCTGCGCGCCAGGGAGGAGGGTCCAGCGCAGATCTAAGAAATCCGCGCGGAGCGCCAAAAGTTTATGTTTATTGCGGTTCTTTCTTTAATGCAAGAGTGACCCTTCGCCGGAGTGACCTTTGGTGCAGGCCCAGTGGGGCCGCCTGATCGCCGAATGTGATGCGGTAGTGCAGTCGACCCTGCCAAATCAAGGGTGCCCTTGTTCCCTGTGTTTCGCGACCCATGCATTCTTACATTCCTGTGGCAACGTGGCCCCCGCAAGGGTCTTGTGTCCTCTCGCGTGCCCTCTCCAATCAAGTCCCACTGTAGCGTCTTGCGCGCTTGTGTTTGGTCCCCCCGCGCCCCCCCCCCCCCCCCCCCCCAAAAAAAAACGCGCACCAAAGGTCCCTGAGTTGGGAAACATACTCGCTCTTTTCACCACTTGTTCCTGCCCCCCCCCCAAAAAAAAACGCGCAGTGGAGCCGCGCGGGCTGGAAGGGCTTCGTGTTCGGTCGCAAGTTATGGGAGCCTTGTGTTAAGTCGGGCAGGTCATTCTACAGGAGGAATCTTCTAACAGATGTTCAAAAATAGTCTGGGGATGATCTTTCTGTTATGATTTGACTATGTTAAAGCATTGTTTAAGTATGTTTCATTTTTCGTCCAAAATCCATCCGCCCGTAGGGGGGCATGCCCGACCTGAGCCCCGTGTGCCATCGCACTTCTAGACGCTTCGCCTAACCCCACCAACCCGTCCCCAAGCGATGCCCAGACGAGTTGTCCCGATCAGAAATGTGGAGTAGAATGCAGTGGAGCAAGGGTCGAGATAAGACGTCGTAACCCAAGAGGGGGAGGAGGAGGAGGAAGAGGAGGAGGAAGAGGAGGAGGAGGAGGAAGGAGGAGGGGAACGTGGAAAGGAACGACGAAGAGGAGGAGGAGGAGGAGGAAGAGGAGGAGGAGGAGGAGGAGGAGGAGGAGGGGGTGAGGAGGGGATGTGAGGCAGCAGGGAGGAGGAGGAGGAGGAGGAGGAGGAGGAGGAGGAGGAAGCGGATAAGGAGGAGGAGGAGGAGGAGAGGAATGGGAGGAGGAGAGAAGGAACCGTAGCGATTTTAACTCAAGGTCGTCCCCAACTCCTCGGGGATCTAGGCCTTGGCCAAAATGGCCTCCGCGGGCGTTCCTCTCGAGGCCCCCGGGCCAGCGTTTGTGCTGTGATGGCCCCGCCTCGTGCGGCGGTCGCGTGCGGCCCTCTTGTCAAGAAAATCGACGGCAAGGGAATTCGGTTCTGGCGAAAAGTGTTTGCTGGAGACCAAGTGTAACGAAGTTGTCCATTTCCTGGTCAGGGACACACCTGATTGTATGTGAAGGGAGGAACCGGGACCGCGTCCACTTTTCTTCGGCATCGTGCTGCGCTCCAGCGACCGTGTCGTCAAAATGCAGGAAGCGTGAGTCCCGGATCAGGCCTGCGTTTCTGAGCTTGCTTGGACGTTGCAGCTAGTTCTACAGTGCTACAGCAGGAGGGGGAGGAGGAAAATGGAATGCCTCTCGGAGGTTCCTCGGACGTCGCTTGGAAGTTTTTTGGAGGCCTCTTGGGGCGTCTTGGGGGGGGCATCTTGGCGGGCCAAAGGCAGTCTGTGAGCGTCTTGGATGCCTCGGGGATCCTCTGGAGGCCTCCTCGGAGAATCTTGCTGGGGCCCAATTAGGGCGCTCTGGGAAGCCTCGGGGGCGCTCTTGGGGCCATCTTGGAGGAGATCGATCGAACAGGGGGCGTATTCAAGTAGCCTTGCCCTTCTAGAGTGCCTGAACTCGCCTCGTGGGCCCTATATTGGAGCTCTATCGAGCCGTCTCGGGGCTCTCTCGGAGCCCCCGTGGGTCCTCTTGCAGCTGTCTCGAGGCCTCGGAAGGCCATCGAAAGTAAAAAGGCGAGAAGGCCAACATCATTGAATTTCTTGACGTGTTTGAAGGGGTTTGGCCTCCTGGGGGCCCCCCTGGAAGTCTCGGAAGCTCATCGGGACCGTCTTGGAGCGTTCTTGGGGCCCGTCGGAGCATGTCGGGAGCCATCTTGAGGCATCTTAGGTTATATTGAGCCATTGGGGTGGTCATCTTGGGCTCCCCGAGGCCCTCTCGGAGCCGCCACGGGCGAAACAAATATCCTCTGACACCTCGCGAGGCGCCCCCTCCAAGTCCAGGGGAGGGGTGGGGGGAGGGGCCAGGCTACCCGCCCGCCCGCAAGCCGTCGCGCTCACCCCCACGGGCCTTCCACACACACACACACACACACACACACACATACGTAACACCCGGATGTCAGAATATCGCACAAGAGCGCCGCAGACGCCACGGGTTCGGAAGCCTCTCGCCGGCTTTGAGTTTTCTTGTCCACTGTTGGAGTCATTGAAAGGCTTCGGCAGTCCATCGGAAACGAGGAGGCGAAAAGGCAGGCCACTGATGTGTCCAACCAGTCGGTCGACAACCTGCGCCAATAAGGCAAGTGGGATCTGCTGGCGACCCAGCCGCCCCTGTAAAATACCAATACAAAATGGTCGCGGGGCGGCCGCGCATGCTCCAGATGTGGAGGCGTAGTGCGTTTTGTACTGATGTTTGATCAGGGTGGTGGGGGGGGGCTCATGGGGTTAGCACGGTTCCAGGTTAGCCGCCAGCTGGGTGGGGGAGGGGGCGCTTGGGAACAGCGATGAACCCTTCCCCGAAAGGGAAGGAGGGGGTTGGAAAAGAAAACTCTCTAGACCACCTACGCTCAGAGGGTTGCTGGGACTCCGTCTCTCTAGGGTGCGCTGGCGTTTACCAGCGTCTGGCAATCGACGGGATAACGTCGACCCAGCGTCGATTCGCAAGGGCCACGAAGACGGCACGGGGGCCCCCATGAGTTGCCGCCGAAGCTTCGCGCGGGGCGCCGCCTGCCGGTTCGCGGATTGGTCGCACGAGCGCTGTTTGTTTCTCTCTCTCTCTCTCTTTGTCTCGCTCTCTCTCTCTCTCTCTCTCTCTCTCCTTTTGTTGTGTTCTCTCTCTCTCTCTCTTTATCCCTCTCTCTCTCTTTCTCCTTCTCTTTCTCGCGCTCTCTCCTCCTCCTCCTCCTCCTCCTCCTCCTCCTCCTCCTCCTCCTCCTCCTCCCCTCCTCCTCCTCTCCTCCTCCTCCTCCTCTTCTGTTCCTCTTCCTCCTCCTCCTCCTCCTCCCTCCTCCTCCTCTCCTCCTCCTCCTCCTCCTCTTCCTGTTCCTCTCCCTCCTCCTCCTCCTCCTCCTCCTCCTCCTTCTCCTGTTCCTCCTCCTCCTCCCCTCCTCCTCCTCCTCCTCGTCCTCCTCCTCCTCTGCTCTTCCTCCTTTTCCTCCTGCTCCTGCTCCTGCTCCTGCTGCTCCTCCTCCTCTCCTCCTCCTCCTCTCCTCCTCCTCCTCCTCCTCCTCTCCTCCTCCTCCTCCTCCTCCTCCTCCTCCTCTCCTCCTCCTCCTCCTCCTCCTCCTCCTCCTCCTCCTCCTCCTCCTCCTCCTCCTCCTCCTCCTCCTCCTCCTCCTCCTCTTGCTCCTGCTCCTCCTCCTCCTCCTCCTCCTCCTCCTCCTCCTCCTTCTCCCCCTCCTCCCCCTCCTCCTCCTCTTCCTGCTCCTCCTCTTCCTCCGCCCTTGGCGCGTTCCCCGCGCGCCAGGCAGGGGGTTCCGGTGCCGATCCCAGATATCCGCGCGGAGGTCCGAAAGTGGGTACAGCTGGACCGAAGTAGAAGACCCATGTCGGTTCGGGCAGGGTACCGTAGTGTTCTTCGTGGTTGTTGGATGTATTGTGCACTTTGGGGAGGGCACCGTTGGATGTTTTGTGCGCCTTGGCCGGCGGAGGGTCTCGTGTTCTCGAGGAAGGTTCTCTTGGCCCGGTCTGGCGGGACACAGTTTGTTTTCCTCTCCACGGTGCGGTGACCACCGTGTGGTGATCGGCGGCGAGCGAGGGGGGGAAGTGAAAAGGACAAGGCCTTCTTAGAAGGCGGTGGGACTTCTCAGAAGACCTCGCGCCTTGTGGGAAGTGTTTTGTGCCTTGTGGGAAGGCCCCGAAAACCTGTCAGAAGGCCGGGGGGGCTTCCGACGCTTCTGAGAAGGCCCGCCCCTTCTCACTTCCCCCCCGTGCTCGCCGCCGAGGTGAGTCCGTGGAGGCGCGGGGGCCGCACACAAAGCCTTTGGCCTCGGGCTGTGCTCCGGGGACGCGCTGCGGGCGGAGGGAGGGAGGAGGGTGGGGGGGAGGGGGGATGGAGGGAGGGATGGATGGAGGGAGTGAGGGAGGGAGGGGAGGGAGGAGGGATGGGAGGAGGGAGGGAGGGAGGGAGGGAGGGAGGGGAGGGGAGGAGGGAGGGAGGAGCGAGGAGGAGGAGGGAGAGCAGGAGGAGCAGGCGGAGGTCCCAGAGCGGCGCGGGCGGCGGGCCGTGCGGTTGGCTCCGTGGAGCGCTCGCGTTCACCGCACCGGGCCGTCGCCGCACTCTCTGGGGGCCTGCAGTGCTCCCTCGTGCGGGGCCCGAGCTACTCCAGATTTCGTACTAAAGGGAGGGGGGTCTCATTTCGGGGGGGGTCTCTTCCAGGCTATCTTGGAGGGCCTGGGGGGGTCTGGGGACGATGTTTTGGAGGGTTCTCCCACGGGGGGGGTCTGAAATGGCTTGTCTTGGAGGGTCCTGCCCCCTCCCTTTTTTTTGCGAAATCTGGAGTAGGCGGTGTTGTTGGGCGAGTTCGAGGGCCGTGTTCGTTCTGAGTTTCGCTCCGCAGTAAGAGACGAGGTTCGTTTGGATTTCGCCCTGATTGCGTTTGTTGTTGAACGAGGGGGATCGAACACAGAACGGAAACGGAAAGCACTGGTGATCCGGCTTTTGTGCATTGTTTTGCCGATCGACGCGGGCCGTCGCCCCCGCCCCCTGGAGTAGACCTTGGCTGGTTGTGGCGCCTGTTTCTAGCAGGTGCAGTCTCCCCTCGTAGGACGCACTGTTACAAACAGTCGCACAAAGCAGAGGTCCGGAGCCAGACCTCCCCCTCCCCCCTTCCGCCCAATGTCGAAACGCTGGATAGAAAAACGTTCACCTGTTTAGCTCGAGCCTTGCCCTCATGCAGGGCCCGAGCTAAGCGGTGCTGTTGGGCGATTTCGAGGGCCGTGTTCGTCTTTATCTCGTGTGTTGCAGTAGCGGTGACACGAAGACAGAGCGCGAGGGAAAACAACAACAAAACGAAAACGAAAAGCGCTGCCTAGCTCGAGCCCTGCCCTGCGGTCGGTTTTTTGATGCCGCTGCCGGCCTCCGCCGGCGCGCTCCACACAGGCCCCGGGGCCTTCCAAAAATTGTTCCTGGGCGTCGCGCAATGGAGGGGCGACAAATGTCGGCCACGCGCTGGGGGGGCAGCCCCCAACCCCAGCCTTTTCCATGATACGTCAAGCCGCTTAGCAACTTGGTATCGCTCGGACCTGTGCACTTTTTCTCGGTGGGGATTATTAAGGAGCATCCTGGATCATCCTGCGAAAAAACCACGCACGAAACCGAAAAAAAGCACAGAGAATGGACGTCCGGGCGATGGCCAGGCAAAGGATCGACACTCGGGGATGCACCCCAAGGGGGGCTCCTCGGACGCACCCCTATTCTAGGCCGGACGCCCCCCTGTCCTACACATTTCCGAGCCGTGCTCCCGCTCTCGGGCCCCTCCGATAGCCCCGCGGAGCCTGGGACAGGGGCCGACGCATCCCACTTCGAGATCTGGAGCGAAGCTCTCCAGGGCGCTCCTCAGAGGAGGAAAAGGTACCCATACCTCTACCCCTCGCCCGTTTTCCCTTTTTTCGGCCTCCTGGGAGGCCCTCGTCGCCACCGCTGGATTCGCCCCGAAATTCTGGTCAGAACGCACCCCGGGAGAGGCCCGGGGAGTAGCGGTATTGGTACCTTTTGGCTTCCGCAGCTCTGGGCCCATCCCGGTGTTTTTCGGGGGTGGGCAAAGCCCCACCCCGACACGTCGATGAGTGAATTGTCCGTCTTCGGTTCTCGAGAGGGCGCCGCGGCCGTCATTTTCCAGGCTTGCGTCCGCCAGGTTTGGGCCCGAGGTCGTTTTCACTGAGCCACGTTGTACCACAGTTGTCGAGGACGATCAATGGAGAGGAAGCATGTTGCCAATCATTTCCAGATTTCTAAGAAATGTGTTAAGCGTGTTTTGAACATGTAAGAGCATGTTTAACACATGTTTAGACCATGCTTCCGACATTTAAAACACACTTTAAATTCAATGGTAGGACTGTTAGGGTGTCCATTGTCGTGGAACCCACAACACTACAGCAGTCTGGCGATGATATTGTGCCTATGTTTGGCCATGTTAGAGCATAGTTCACCATCTTTCTTTTTTTGTCCAAAATCCGCCTGTAGGAGGACATGCCCGACCTAAGGGTCTCAGAAGCACCCCTGCCTCTGAGAAAGCGCGGGCCTGATCTGTAGATGTGAGGCCAGCGCCTTTGAGAAGCAGCCTCCTTCTAAGAAGCCTCCCGCCTCCCCCTCCCCCCTGTGCGCGCCACCAAAAATGAAGAGGGGTGCAGCGAGGGCTGCAGAAAAGGGGCCCTCTGGGGCCCCTACAAAGCGTCCCTTTAGGGCCCCCAAGGGGTCCTTTCGGGGCCGAAAAAAAATGAAGTGTCCTTCCCCCCTCCCCCATCGATCGCCCCCCCACTAAGCGACGCGCAATGTTCAGGGTGAGAGGATGGCCCTACGAGGAAGTGGTCCGGGCCTCTGGTGGCCCGCGCACCGGAAAAGGGGGGGCGCCGGATGCTCGGTCCTCTCTCTTCGGGGGCGGCCAAAGGAGGGGGGTGGTGTCTCGGAGGGGGGGGATATCATGGCTGGGGCCACGATATCTCCCTAGACATCATCGCCACCTTGTGATTACAATTCTGATTCGTAGTATGATGAGTATGATATGTGTGTGTACCACTACTAGCATGAACCGCATAAGTTGTCTTAGCATTCGTCTTACTCTTAATAGCGTGGTTCGTTGCACTCTTGTTCGTATTAACTCAACGTCAGTATTGTTATGTGTTGTTGTTTTCTCATGAGTCTCGCAATTCATGTTCCCAGTGTTAACATGATCGTTATCCGCATTAGTATTAGTCGTTTTCTTCTTAATTGTAAGATTCGCAATGTTAGTACTAGCACTGTTCTCAAATACAGTGATAGTATTAGCAGCTTCAGTCGTGTTGTTAGTTTCACTATTCCTATTGTGATTAACAGTAGCCTTCTTCTTAATCTCAGCACTAACATTATCAGGGTGAGGGGGCTGAACCCAACAGTCATTCACTGTCCCTGGGTGCGTGGCTGAAGTGGAATTCCGCGATGCGGATTCTTGCTGTTGTTGTTGTTGTTGGTGTTGGTGTTGGTGTTGGTGTTGTTGTTGTTGGTGGTGTTGTTGTTGTTGTTGTTGTTGTTGTTGGTGTTGTTGTTGGTGTTGTTGTTGTTGTTGGTGTTGTTGTTGTTGAACATTATTTATTCTAAAGAATAATTATTGTTGGGCCCCCTGGTGCGCGCCCCCCCTGCGCCGCCTAGGCCGCAGCTACATTTTCATCATTTTCGTGAGGAAGCCTCAGAAAAGAGGGTGTGTACAGGATCCGGTTGTTTTGTTGTAATCCGCTTTCCCTTGCAAAAAACAATAGAAAATGACATTTCTTGTTCTAATATAATCAAATTTCAAGAATCCCTTGCAAAAAATAAGGTAAAGTGGACATTCGCGCGCGCAAGACGAAATCCTTCCAAAACCTTAGTGTTCGCAGCGATTTTAACATAAAAACATCAAAAAACCAATGGTTTTTCAACAAAAAAATTGTCAAAATCTCATCCCGCGCGCTCTTGCGGATTCGTAGGAAACCCAACACTTTTTAAACATTTCTGTCAAACGGGCTTTTGCGAGCAACTTTTTCGAACTTCTGCGACAACGGTTGCGCACCTGCCAGGGCCATCATCCCTGTCAAATAATACCATGCGGGACACATTCGTTGTATCGGCACCATGCTTGGACACTTGGCCCCTGATGCATTTCTGCCAGGAGCCCAGCTGGCAGCATTGCGCCCCATCCGTGCCATCAGGGACGGGAGTATGCCAGAAGATGACGAGCACACGAACTCGTCTCTTTAGAGCCGCGGCGGGGAAAAGACGGTGGGTGGGCGTGCAAGCGCCATTCCCGCCCCTCCTCTCTCTTCTCTCCTTTCCTCGTTGTCCTGCTCCTCCTCCTCCTCCTCCTCCGGCGGGGGGCGTGAGGATCCGGCATCGCTCACAACCATCGGGACAACCATCGGGACAACCATCGGAACAACCATCGGGACAACCATCGGGACAATCATCGGGACAGTCATCGGGACAACGATCGGGACAAGCACAACCATCAGGACAACCATCGGGACAATCATCGGGACAACGATCGGGACAACCACAACCATCAGGACAACCATCGGGACAACCATCGAGACAACCATCGGGACAACCATATCCTCTCTCTCTTGTGTATTCCCACATCCCTCAGGAATTTGCCCTAAAGATGTGATCAACTATCTTGTGAGTACGTATCATGTGTATCATGTGTATCATGTACCATATGCATCATATGCAACAGATGTTCTGTGGAAGGCTTAACAACTTCTGTGGGTTAACAAGGCTTAACAACTTCTGTGGGTGTACGAACGTAGGCTTAACAACTTCTGTGGGTGTGTACTCCACGCCAGTGTAGTAGCCACGGTCGTCCGCAGGCCACGAAGTGAAGTGTCCGAACGTCATAGGGCGGGAAGCTGGGTGTGGGTGGTGGCGAAGAGTCGTGTGGATATTTGGTAGAGCTTGCACAGCCCCCCCACAAAGTGGGGGTATTGGCTGGCGTCGCATGAAAACCCTGGCACTGGTGAGAACACTGAGCGTTCGGGTAAAGTGATTGTTGAACTATTATTACTTCTAAAGAATAATTATTGTTGGGCCCCCTGGTGCGCGCCCCCCCCGCCGCGCCTAGGCCGCAGCCACATTTTCATCATTTTCGTGAGGAAGTCTCAGGAAAACGATGTCATCCAGATCCGGTTGTTTTGTTTAATCCGTTTTCCCTTGCAAAAAATATAAAATGAAATTTCTTGTTCTAACATATCCAAACTTCAAGAATCCCTTGCAAAAAATAAGGTAAAGTGGACATTCGCGCGCGCAAGACGAAATCCTTCCAAAACCTTAGTTTTCGTAGCGCTTTTAACATAAAAACATCAAAAAACCAATGGTTTTTCAAAAAAAAATGTCAAAATTTCATCCCGCGCGCTCTTGCGGATTCGTAGGAAACCCAACACTTTTTAAACATTTCTGTCAAACGGGCTTTTGCGAGCAACTTTTTCGAACTTCTGCAACAACGGTTGCGCACCTGCCAGGGCCATCATCCCTGTCAAATAATACCATGCGGGACACATTCGTTTTTTCTTCGCGCGCGCACGCCGTCGTCGTCGGCCGCGGGGCCCTGAATAGTAGCCACGGTCGTCCGCATGCCACGAAGTGAAGTGTCCGAACGTCATAGGGCGGGAAGCTGGGTGTGGGTGGTGGCGAAGAGTCGTTTGGAAATTTGGTAGAGCTTGAACCGGCCCCCCCACAAAGTGGGGGTATTGCCCGCCTCCTATGAAAACCCTGGCACTGGTGAGAACGGAGTGTCCCCAGTCTTAAATGATTGTTGTTGTTGTTGTTGTTGTTGTTGTTGTTGTTGTTGTTGTTGTTTGTTGTTGTCGTCGTCCCGCCCGCGACCCGCCCCACGACCCACCCGCAACCCACCCCGCGACCCACCCGCGACCCACCCGCGACCCACCCCGCGACCCACCCGCGACCCACCCCGCGACCCACCCGCGACCCACCCGCGACCCACCCTCGACCCACCCCGCGACCCGCCCGCAACCCACCCCGAGATCCCCCCGGCGACCCACTCGCGACCCACCGGCGACCCACCCGCGACCCACCCGCGACCCACCCCGCGACCCACCCGTGACCCACACGCGACCCACCATGCGACCCACCCAAAATTTTCGGCGCCTGCGGCGGGTGTTTTTTGGACCCGTTCCAGGTGGAGAACCTGCGACCACCCGCGACCCACCCGCGACCGCCCACCCCCGCGACCCACCCGCGACCCAGCGACCCACCCAAAATGTTCGGCGCCTGCGGCGGGCTGCTTTTGCATTCGTTCCAGGTGGAGAACCTGCGACCCACCCGCGACTCAAACCGCGTTCAGTGTACAAATCAAAATGTTCGGTGCCTGCGGTGGGCTGTTTTTGAATTCCATCCAGGTGGAGGTGGAGAGCCCGCGACCCACCCGCGACCCAAACTACGTTCACTGAACAAGCCAAAATTTCGGCGCCTGCGGCGGGTTTCTTTTGCAGTCGTTCCAGGTGGAGAACTTGCGACCCAAACCGCGCTCAGTGTACAAATCACAATTTTCGGCGCCTGCGGCGGGCTGTTTGCGAATTCCTTACAGGTGGAGGTGGAGAGCCTGCGACCCACCCGCGACCCAAACTACGTTCACTGAACAAGCCAAAAATTCGGCGCCCGCGGCGGGCTGTATTTGCATTCGTTCCGGATGGCCCACCAGCGATCCCCCCCGCGTTGAATTTGTCAGAGCACGCAAATCGGCGCTTGCGGCGGGCTTGCTCGCATTGTTTTGGGAGAGCGCCCTCGTGCCATTCCCCCGATCCGGCCCACGTTGACTCTACAACAGCACATTGGCGCCTGCGGCGGGGCTGTGTCTGAACACGTTCATTGACAATCCAGCTGCCTGCTGCAATTCGGCATCCGTGCCCAAAGCCTGGGTTCAGGGGAAGCTGCCTCAAGGCGCCCACAATTAAGGGGCCTCGGGACGCTCAAGGACCCTCCTGAGGGGAGCGTCCACGAACCCTACCACACAGCACGTCAGTGCCGCACAAGCGCGGCGGCGGATTTTGCATGCCGTCTGAGCCCCCCAAGACCTCTTCAAGCTCCGCTCATCCACACCAACCCATCCAGCAACTTTACCCTGCCGAGTTGCCTGGATCAGAGAAGTCGGGGAGCATTCAGTGGAGCAAAGGATTGGTTTGCCGTTATCTTGAGAAAGAAGGGCGAGGCAGAGGAGTAAACAGGGGACGAGGAGGACGCGGAAGAAGAGAGGATGTAAGGAGAATGTGGAGAAAGAGGAGGAGGAGGAGGAAGAGGAGGAGGTGCAGGAGGAGGAGGCGGACGACGACGACGACGACGACGATGAGGACGAGGACGCGGACGAGGAAGAGGAGGAGGAGGAGGAGGAGGAGGAGCAGGAGGAGGAGGAGGAGGGCGCCATCGACAGGGAAGGTGAGGGCCACGAGGTCCGCCGGCTCGGCGCCCGCGTCGCCCGCGCCCGTCCCCTCACTCTTGTCCGCAGTTGCGGGGTGCAACGTATTCATCATCATTCTCAGTATTGTTTCAATGTGTCCCCTGGCTCCCCCCCCCTCGTCCGCGCACGCGCCGAACCCTCCTCTCGGACGCCCCCCTGCTGAGACGCCCCTCGGGATCTCCGGGCCTGAGGAGCAGCCGCGGTCCTGCCGCAGCGCGGCGCAGTCCCTTCCACCGACCTGGCTCGAGCGCCGAGGGAGGACGGAGAAGGAGAAGGAGAAAGGGAGGAGAGAGGACAGAGGAAGGAGAAGGAGAAGGAAAAGGGAGGAGGAGAGAAGGGAGAGAAGGGAGAAGGAGAAGGAGAAGGAGAGAGAAGGCGAAGGGGAAAGAGAGGAGGGAGAGAGGAAAGAGGAGCCTTGAGATCCTCGCTTCCACTCTCTTTCCGATCGCGGGCCCTGCTGGGCTACACGAGAGAGCCACACTGGACGGGGCCAGGAGCGGGAGGGGCCACGTCGGGCTCGGGAGGGGCTCTGGTTTTCGGGCCGCTCCCTGGGTCCACCCTGAGATGCGGGTGTTGCATGTTGCCCAGCGTCCTAAGTGGGGCCGTTGCTTTTCTCTGGACACCCCCGTACAGGAAGAGGAGCACCCACCTCACCCCGTCTCCTCGTCTCTTCTCGCACGCATCACCATCAGCATCATCACCATCATCATCGTGACTTCCAGTTCATGTCCATCACCGTTATTGTCGTCACGACTACCATTCCACCATGAACGCCGATGTTCATCATCATCAGCATCAGCATCAGCATCAGCATCATCATCAACAACAGCACCATCATCACCATCACCATCAGCATCATCATCATGATCATCAGCATCAACATCATCGCTATCGCCATCGCCATCGCCATCGCCATCATTATAACATTCATTATCATCAGCACCATCATCACCACCAGCATCATCATCAGCATCATCATTTTATTTAATAGTTTCCACTCGTTCCGCCAGGCCACATTGTCTCACCGCTGTCGTTTGTCTGGGTATTTTTGTCAACGCCGTGCCGCTGGGCGGCTGGCATTTTCTGGAGGCGGGGCGCGGTGAGCGTCGCGGGTAAAGCAGTTGCCGAGGAAGTGTTTCCTGTGGGTCCGTCGTTGACCTCGGCGGCGTTGTTTTGGCAGTCGTGGGTTGTCAGGGGGGCTGTTGGTGCTTCGCTTATGCCGTTGTGGGTCTGGTCTATGGATGCTCGTCCAAGGTCGTTCCGCAGACTGGAGCCACGCTACGCAAGCTTGGAACATCTCTTTTTGAGGGCGTTGGCCTGCGAATGCGAACGCAGCGAAGAAAACATGATCCTCCTTCTCGTCGTTTTCGTTGGGGGTATTTGGGGGCCTCTCGGGTATGTTCGGGTCCTTCTCGGGCCTCGCAGGGGGCCTCCTGGAGCCTCTTCGGGCCTCCTGGGGGCCTCTCGGGCCCGAGGGCTCGAAATATCCGTTCGGGCCCCTCGTCTGGACACCCTGTTTGAGCCTTTTTGAGGGCCTCTTGGGTCGTCTTGGAGGTTTCTTGGGGCGTCTTGGGGCCTCCTGGTGCGGTTCTGGGGCCCTCTTGGGGGCCTCTTGCGAAAACCTGAGTGGCGAGCATACCAAAAGTATACGTCTTCCCAAGGGAATGAGACGATGCTTGCGTCTTGGGGCCGTCTTGGGACGCCTCTGGGGGACCTTTTGGGGCGTCTTGAAGGGCGTTCGAGCTGTCTGGGGGCCATTTTGGCCGACATGGAGGGATCTTTCGGCGTCTGGGGGCTCTCCTGGACTGTGTGGAAGGTTTCTGAGGCTTCTCTTGGACCGATTTGGAGCCCTCTCAGGCTCCGAAAAGTTCCGGCGTCCGTGACGGGGACCCGCCGGGGTCCGCGCGGTGTATTTTCGTCCGGGGACCCCCAGGTGCCGCCCCGCGCGCGCGGCACAAGAAAGATTGTTAACCAGTTACCGGAGATCTTAGCACGCCTCTGGCCCGTTGGGCTGGCGAATGATCATCACGGCACACACAGTCACAACCGCAAGCATTCAACGCATGCGTCTTGAGGAAGTCTCGAGCGGGAGCGTCGTCTGCAAGTGAGGCGCGAGGAAGTCTCGAGCAAGAGCCCCCTCCCTTGGGGGCCCGCACTTCATGTCAGTAATCCGAGGTGGCCATCGGATTTTGTTTGGTTATTTCCCATTGAAAAAATTGGAAACCTATATCTCGAGGATTTCCAATTGAAAAATTGGAAACCTATATCTCGAGGAAGTCACGAGCGGGAGATGGTTATTTCCAATTGAAAAATTGGAAACCTGTACCTCGAGGAAGTCACGAGCGGGAGGCCCCTCCTTGTGGGACCCGCACTGCATACGTCGTCAGAAATCCGAGGCGGCCATCGGGAAACCTGCAACTCTCAGGAGGGGAAAAAACACACAGACACAATTAATCGTCGATTCCCCAGAAAATATGGGAAGTGGGGGGGGAAGACAAAAACCCAGGAAATATAGGAAAATATGGGGGATATTTGTATTTGTGTGTATTTATTTGTGTGTCCTGGGGCCCCTTCATACACCACAGCATGTCTCACATCTGGCGATTTGCGTCTCGAGGAGTCTCGATCGGGAGCCCCCTCCTCATGGGGCCAGAACGTCATACTAGCAATCCAGGGCGTCTCGAGGAGTCTCGATCGGGAGCCCCCTCCCCATGGGGCCAGAGCGTCATGCTAGCAATCCAGGGCGGCCCTCAGAACGCTTGCAGAGAAACACGCTGCTTCACACGCTTGGCAACCTGAGCCCCGGGGGGGGTCTCGATCGGGAACCTCCTCCAGATGGGGCCCGCAGTTTAGATTAGTAATCAGGGGGGGTCATCGGCACCCTCGAGCGGGAGCGTCGTCTGCGAGCGAATCATGAGGACATCTCGAGCGGGAACCCCTACGGATGGGTCTCGCGCCTCACGTTACTGATCCGAAGCGGCCATCGGAAAATATGAGGAAACAAACGCATGGTTTCTCGCACCTGATAGCACGGACCTCGAGCAAGTCTCGAGCGGGAACCCCTGGGGAATTGTAGGGCGGCAGCCTTGTCTAAGTGAATCGTGAGGAAGAAGTCTCGAGCGGGAGACCCCCTGCATACGGGACCAGCACGCATGTTAGTAATCAGAGGCAGCAAGCGGCAAGCATGCAACAGTCGTCACGTTTGGACGCTTGAGGCCGCAAGCTTGAGGAAGTCTCGAGCGGGAGTCTCGAATGTGAGTGAATCGTGAGGAAGTCTCGAGCGTGGCCACCCACCCTATTGAGCCCGCAACTCACGTTAGTAATCCGAAGCGGTCATCGGCAAACCTATGCTTGTCATCACTTCTGGGCTTTTGAGGTCGGAATATTGAGGAAGTCTCTAGCAGGAGCGCGGTCTGTCAGTGAAACGTGAGGAATTCTCGAGCGGGACCCCCCTCCCCATGGGGCTTACATTTCACG
>CAUYUJ010014247.1:288025-295525 GCA_963575745.1 Prorocentrum cordatum | reverse complement strand
TATTTAGAATATGTTGTATGTTTCGCCCAAAATCCCCCTGTAGGAGGACAGGCCAGACCTAAAACCTATGGCAGTGGTGGAAAATGGGTTCATCTTATGATGTCCCAACCTACTTTCGCCTTGATCACCAGAAGGACTTTCGAGCACCTAACAAGTGCCGAAACTGGAGGGCTTTGACATGCCGGGCCCTGGCAGGCGATGCTCGCTCGACACATGTTATTCTGAGGGCCCGAAATAATTTTGGGGGACGCGGTCCTTAAGTACGAGGGAAGCTACTCCAGATTTCGTAATAAAAGGGAGGGGGTCTGGACCCTCCAAGACAAGCCATTTCAGACCTCCCCCGTGGGAGAACCCTCCAAAACATCGTCCCCAGACCCCCCAGGCCCTCCAAGATAGCCTGGAAGAACCCCCCCCCCGAAATGAGACCCCCCTCCTTTTATAACGAAATCTGGAGTACATATGGCTCATCACAAATGACCCCTTCCCGAGATTCCGGCGCAAGGCTCGCCCAGTTCCGGGCCGACCACTGTGGCATGCATGGGCTCGTCTCGCCTCGTCTCCTCCTCATCCTCCTCCTCCTCCTCCTCCTCCTCCTCCTCCTCCTCCTCCTCCTCCTCCCCCTCCTCCCCCTGCTGCTGCAACAAAGGCCTGCTCCTTGGCCCAGTCCTGGGCCCAGTCCTGGGCCCAGGATGGGCCTGGCCGGGATCGGCGTATGTGCGTACTGCAGAGGCCCATGCCAAGAGAAACGCCCTGCTTGCCTCCAGGGTGCCCCGGGTTTCCCGGGTTTCGACGGTTTTGCTCTGGAAGGCGTGACGCCCCCGCGCCGGAAATCCATGGATGTCCTGGGGTCTCGGGGTTGGGTCTTCTGTGGGAGGTTCCCTGGGGACTGGCCCCCACTGCCCTGCGAAAGCATTGCAACGCCACGCAAGGGCACGGCCGGAGCCCTGGACCCCCGTCTTCCTGCGGCGTATTCCGCGCCCGACCTGCCCGTGGTGGCCCTGGGGTCCGAGACAGGGCGAGCACGCCCGACTCCCAGAGGGGGGAAGAGGGGCCCAGACCTCTGCCTCTCCCTCGTTTTCCAAAGCTGGGGTCTCCTCGGAGGCCCTCGTCGCCACCGCTGGATCCGCCTCGGAGTCCTGGTCAGAGCGCACCCCGGGAGAGGTCCGGGGAGTAGCGGTATCGGTACCTTCGGGTTCCCCCGGACTCGGCAGAATTGCGACGCCAGGATCTCAGGGGGTGATCGTCGTTGGAGGGCCAAGCCTGCCTGCTTCTAGAAGACCAGCATCTGGGGCCGAGGGCAAGTCCCGTTCTCGCGTCCTGGCCAGAAGTGTCTATGGACACATTGGGCGCCGTGAGGTCCAGAGACACTTTCGGGGTGGATACGTCTATGGACCACGTGGCCGTTGCGTTCGGCGCGGTGCAAGGTCGGAGAAAGTGTAGATCCGTCTACGGTATGTTCCTGTGGAGCAGGTTCCACATGGCACTCCAAACAATTATCGCAGATGTGCGAGCATTACGCGTCTCGCTCGTAGATGCGACGAACATGTCAATTTTAGGGCACATCGATTCTGCAGTCGATCCCCTACTCGAAGATCGACGCCAGGATCAAAGGCTATGGATTTCCGGTGGAATTCCTTCGGAGCCCGGTGGAATTCCTGAAGTAATCCCATGGACTTCCTATGGAATCCCTGCGGAATTCTTCCCGCATTCCTCCGGAGTCCTACGCAATTCCTTTGGATTCCCTTTTTTTTATCCTCAGGAACTTCTGGACCGCCGTCCGGAGTTGTCCTCGTCGTGCTCTCGTCCCAGGGCAGGGCGGCAAGGCGCCTGTCCCCCCCCTGCCGAGCCGAGGCCGCGGCCCCCCCCGATCCAGGCCCGCCGCTCCTCGGAGGTGCGCCGGGGGCCCACGCGGCCGCGCCGGCGAGTAGCCGGGCGTGTTCGGTGCTGTGCGGAAGAAAAGCAACACACAGACGCAATTAATCTTCGATTCCCCAGAAAATATAGGAAAATATGGGAAGTGGGGGGGAAGGCAGAAATCCAGAAAAGATGGGAAAATATGGAGAGTGTTTTTATTTGTGTGTATTTATTTGTGTGTCCTGGGGCCCCTTCAACTGTGCGGGCCGAATTTCCGTACAATGGCCGAAAGTTCGTCCAAACGGCGCTCTCGCCTCGACGCGGGCAGCACACCGCCAGCGTCACCTGCACGTCGTGGCCAGTGCAACAGCGAATCGAGCGGATGACTCAGCAGAAACTGGCGTTTTTGGTTCAGGTGGGGGGTTGGACGACGTGGACGAATCAAACGCACGTTTGACGAAAGTCAAAATCGAAGCGATGTGCCAGCAGATTGGGCCAGCTTGATTGCCGCCAGTTTCCGTCGAACACGTGCGGAGCAACAACGGTCATAATGGATCATTGTTCGGGTAGTTGCACGTCTCGTGGAGGATGTTGCGGAGCTGATTCCCATCTTCTACGTCGTGAACTCTTGTTATCCGTGTCGCGCTTCCGTCTACTCACTCCCTCCTCCTCCCTCCTTTTCCATTTCACGATCCGAATCATCGCGATGCGATAGGCACAGCACTTGGGCAACGCAAGGGGGTGCTGCCAGGGGATGGGTCACTTACCGGTTTGTGCCCAGATTGTGGGGATGTCTCCAGCGGTTCGCTTGTTTTACGGATGTAGGCGCGTCCTGTTTAGGGCCGCGAAGTGTTCGCGATGTCGCAATCATAGTTCTTGGGCGCCACAAGGGGGACCGACCACGGGGTAGGACACTTGCCCGTTGGCGCCCAGCATTCGGGGATATCTCACGCGAGACGCTGTCTTTTTGAGTTGGGTTTTCTTTTTCAGGGCCGCCACGAAGAAAGCGAATACTTAGGTACCCCAGAGAAGGAGGGAGGGCGCGAGAGGGTCGAACATTTTCCCGTTGGCGCCCAGCTTGTGGGGACGCCCCCTGCGAACAGGTGGCTTTCGGAAGTTGGCCATGTGTTTTCAGGCCGTGATAATCGCGGTGTAGGAGTCATCACTTTTGGGCGCCACAGGGGGGATGCGCCAGGGGGTACATCACCGGCGCGTTCGCGCCCAGATTGTGGGGGTATGTCAATCGAACCGCTTGTTTTGGAAATGTCGACGCGTCTCTTTTTGGGGCCGCGCAGGCGCCGCGACGACGTAGTAGACATGCGACGTGGGCTCTACAAGGGTTTGCCGCCAGGGGGCAGGACACATGCGCGTCAGTGCCCAGATTGTGGGGATATCTCACGCGAAGGAGAGAAAGACGTGTCTCGTTTCAAGGCTGTGTGGTAACTGCTATGTAATAGCGGGTAGGGCACTTACCCATTGGCGCCCAGTTTGTGGGGATGCCTCAAGGGGAACTCTGGCTTTTCTGGCTCGATTGTGTTTCTTATTGTTCAGGGTTGCGTGTTCGTCGTGATGGAGCAGGCGTTGAACATGGGGAGCGCAGGGGGGGCCGCTAGAGGCTACATCACAGGCGCGGTCGCGTTCATATTGCGAGGATGTCTCGGCTCACCGAATTTCTCTTACATACCCGCTCACTTTCCGACGTTCGTAGACAGGAATCGGAGAGACATTTACGCGTTACCTGGCCAATGACAAACAGCGTGGTTAAGGAGGAGAAAGAGGAGGAGGCGGACGAGGAGGAGGAGGAGCAGGAGGAGGAGGATCTGACCGATGCATACACCGGGATTCCCCGTAACTAAGCATTTGTCTTTTTGCCGTCGCATGTGCAGCATTTCGTTCTTGAGAGGCTCTACCTCCGCGTACATGTGGCCTGTGCAGTCCATGCCCGTCTGAGTATCTTCCTCCCCCCTCTCTCCGTCGCTCTCCCGCTCGTTGTTCGAGGCCTCCATTTCCCGTTTGGTTCTCTTTCTGTTTGGTTCCTCCGCCTTGGTGATGCCGCGCGGATTTGGCTGGCCACTTGGGCTTCGGGGCGCGCTGCGGTTAGCAACGTTTCGTCCGTCTGGCCTCGTTGGCGGCGGGTTGATTTCTGCTGCGTTCCAGGCACATTTGTCGCTGCTCCAACTCTCACTGTGCTGCAGCCGCGCTGTGGTGCATTGCAGCGCGTTCCTTCCCTCTCCCTCCTCGCGCCCTTGCTTAATGCCCCGTCCCCCCCTCGCTTTTTGTCGGCGGATGGGCGCGTCCCCGGTTTGGCGGTGTCCGAACCAGGCTTCGGCAGCCGACGGGGGCGGGAGGCCTGACACCGCACCCCTGCCTGGTCGTTTTGCTGCCCCTCCTCTTCCTGATTCGTCCGTTCCTTGTCTTCCCTCCTCACCAACCCTGCCTTGCCATTCAACATTGCTGGATACACGCGTTGCCCCTGCGTTGGCGCCCAGGTTGCGAGGAACTCGCAAGCGACAGCGCTGGGACTTTTGGCTGTGTGGTTGTTGGATTGGTTGGTCGCCTTGGTCTCTGCCCCCGTCGTTGTCGAGCAACGAAGTAAAACTGCAGGGTGCGCGCCCTCTCCTTCAAACTTCGCTTCCGCATTGTGAAGACGTCTCAAGTGATGCTGTCGTGCGTTGGTGGTTGGGTGCTTGGTTGGTTTGGTCGGCGCGGCTCTCGCCCGAATGCTCGGCAGCGTGGGCCGGTTTCCCGAGTGGGCGCACGACGCGGTGTCCACTGGGCCTAAGTGTTTACCAGTCCTGCCGTGCTCGCGCAGGGTCTGGCTGGCGACGCGCAAGATCAACTACCACGCGGACCGCGCACTTCTGGCAGCCTGAACAGCACAAGCGGCCGCGCGGTTCATATATCGCCCGCGGCCCGTGTGTTTCACGCTGCACGTGCGTCTCCCTCAGCCCTTTGCAGGCGGCGCCCGCGCGCTTCGCGCGGCCGATGCGGCCTCGCTGGTCCGACGCGGCTCCCCGCCCCCCCATCCCATGCGGATCGCACGGCCCATGTGGACTATGCGGTCCTTGCGTTTCGCGCAGCACCGGCGGTCCATCTGGCGCAAACAGCTCCCGCGCCCCACGCGCGCCGCAGTCCACCCGCAGGCGTCGCCCCCGTCACCGTGCCCCGAGCTCTTGCGACAAGGGCGTCGCCTGCACGCGGGCTAGAGCATGACTTGTGCAGTCTGTCCCGTTTCAGGCTATGTTTCTCCTTTTCTTCTTTGGCGTTTCTCAATTCGTTGCATGGGTTCTCTTTTTCCCCGTGCGTTCTCTGTTGCTTCTCCGCCTCCCCGTTGCCGCGCAGAGTTGGCTAGTCGCTTGCGGTGGTCGGGGCGCGCTGCAGTTAGCGGTTCGTCCGCCAGGCCTCGCTCGCGGCGGGTTGGTCTGCGCTGCGCTCCGGCTGCAGCGCGGGCCGCGCGGTGGTGCGTTGCAGCGCGTTCCTTCCCTCTCTTTCCACTTCCTCCACTGGCATCGCTCGGACGTGTGCATTTCTTTTGGCGAGAACCATCGAGGAGCATCCTTGATCATTTGGCGAAAAAATCACGCACGAAACCGAAAAAAACACAGGGAATGGACGTCCGAGCGATGGCGAGTTCCTGCGAGCCATTATTTCTTGCCCCGCTCCCCCGCCACGCTGTGCTTGCTGTTTGCGCACGGGCGTTGGACGGCGTTCCGCCTTTCCCTCCCCGCCCCCTTCGATCCAGGCTCCGGCGGCCGGAGGGGGCGGGGAGGCCTTGAATAGCGCCCGTGCCTCGCGGGGGGGACATTGTCAATTGTTCCTCATTTTCCGGATTCGTCCCGTCCCCGCCGTCCCTTTCATCAGCCCCGCCACTATGTGCGCCCCCACTCTGTCATGGCGCCCGCGATGCGAGGCAGTCTCAAGCGGCAGTGCCGTGACGTTTGGCTGTTTGGTTTGGTGTGTTGTTTGGGTGTTCGGCTGCATGGCGGGTTCGTTGGTTGATCGGGTTTCGCTCGTCCTATTAGTTTGTTCCCCGCACCGCGTCCTTCAGCCCCAGCCGCTGCCGTTGTAATCGCGTCCGGGTGTTAGACGGCACTCCGTCTTTCCCTCCCAGCCCCTTCGATCCAGGCCCCGGCGGCCGACGGGGGCGGGGAGGCCTGACATAGCACCCCTGCCTTGCGAGGGGGACATTTTCAGTTGTTCCTCATTTTCCGGATTCTTCTCGTCCCCGCCGTCCTTTTCATCAGTTCCGCCATTATGGACGCCCTCCTTCCGTCATGGCGCCTGCGATGCGAGGGAGTCTCAAGCGGCAGTGTCATGACGTCTGACTGTTTGGTTGGGTTTGTTGTTTGGGTGTTTGGCTGCGTGGCGGGTTTGTTGGTTGATCGGTTTTCGCTCGTCCTCCTAGTTTGTTCCACGCGCCGCCCTCTTCAGCCCCAGCCGCTGCCGTTGTAATCGCGCCCCCTCCGCTCGGCGTAGTTTTTACAGCATTGCGGGATGTACGCCTGTTTACACATCCGCATCTGACAGATCCGCATCTCGCCTTCCCGCCCCCTCGACCCCCGACGTCCTCACGCACATGTCATACGCACGACAGGTCCACTGACACCCTGACACATTCGCAAGCAAACCCGCTGACATTCAGACCCACTCACACCCGACGTAGACTCACTCACATCATTCTCGCACGTAGTCGAGTCATTCAGATCCACTCGCCCCCACAGTAAGCCAGATTTAGACAAATCGTACCTTGATGCGCTCATGCGCGGCAGTAGGCTCACCGAGATATAGCATACGTAACAGTACGGTACCCCAAGGAGGTGCCGCCTGGGAATGGTCGTTTGGTTGAACACCCTTATGTTTTGACAGACGCGCGAATGCGTGGCACTTGGGCGCCCGGAGGAACAACCGCCAGGGGGTCGGACACGCGTCCGTTCGCGGTGTCATTGTAAGGATGTTTCAGGCTGTAGGCCGCCAAGGTGGGCCGACGAGGTACGGTAAGTAAAACAGCAATCTAGGTTTGATTGCCTGAGGTCCAGGGCGAATGAGGCTGAACACGCCCATTCCACAAACGTATACATACGCATATATACTCCTTGTTGTACCACGCGTGACCACGCCAATGTTCATTTAGCTCAGCTTCCCCGCCAAGCGCCGATGGAGAGCCCAGCACTGTCCGAGGCTCTACCCAGACCAAGGATCCACCCCGGACCGAAGCTCCACCCCCGGACCCTGCAGCTGCGCCTCGCCGAAAACTCCTCTCGGGCCCGTTTTGCGGGCCCTGGCCGGGGAAGCACGGAGGCGCAGAGCACCGATCAACCGTGCACGCAGGGCGGGGGCGCCTCTCGCGGGGACACCTTGCAGGGACGCCAAGGGACAGGAGGGGGCACACATCGGGGGGAAACCGCTATACCATCTTTACTTTCCCTGGCCAAAGGCCGTATGAAAATGCGGTTGAACTCTCCACCCCCACCCTTTACTTATGAGACGGGAGCGAAGCTCCAAGAGACCATTCAGAACTTGCAATCCAAAGTGCAAGATGGCCGGTGCCCTCTTCTGGTCGGCTCGCAGGGCAAAAAGGGCACCGGTGGGCAAGGTACTCCAGATTTCGTAATAAAAGGGAGGGGGTCTGGACCCTCCAAGTCAAGC
>CAUYUJ010014247.1:278025-285525 GCA_963575745.1 Prorocentrum cordatum | reverse complement strand
GAGGTACGGGGCCACCCCCATGCACTCAGAGATGGCCCGCACGTTGTCCTCCGCCATGCTCGCGACGTTCTCGAGCAGCGCGTGCAGCTTTGCGCCGAGGAGCAGCCGCAGGAGCTTGAAGATCCTGGGGACCTCGAAGAACAGCGAGCTCTTGCGCCCATGCAGGCCCCCTCCACTGAGGTCGAGGCGCGAGAGGTCCTGGCACGGGGCCCCCGCGCCCGCCACGCAGATGTCGACGCTGTCGTTGAACGTGTCGCACAAGTCCTGGATCAGGTCCCCGTCGACCGCACCTGGCCATCGCAGTCTGACCACTCGCCTGGCCTTGGCATCCGTCTCGGCCGCGACGTAGGCCACGATGCGCACCGGCAGCCTCGAGAACGCCACGGCGAGGCCCCCGATGCCGTCGAAGAGGCCGATGACGAGGACGTTCAGCACCTTGAGCACGATTCCCTTCGGGATGCGCGGGCTCGAAGAAATCCACGGACGCTGCGGGTCGGCTGGCATGTTGGGGAACCGCGCGCCAACGCCGAGGTGCTCCGTGATGTCGCCGCAGGCATTGAGCGCCAGCTCGGCGCCCCGCCTCAAGCCCGTGGACACGCAAACGCCTCCTCCGAACTCGGAGGCGTCGGACACGGTGGCCATGCCGTCAATGCGGCTGCGCATGGAGGTAGCCGCGGTGGGCAGCAGCATGATGCTCAAGATCAGCTCCTCGACCATCTCGGCATTGTACCGCACCGACGTCCGCGACGTGGACAACGCCCATATCGCGTTCAGCTGGCAGAAGAGCGGCCTCCGAAACTCGAAGGTCCGCACCATCTTCCCGAGGACCGTCATGCAGAGCCTCCACGGCACGAGGTCCTCCGCCAGGGTCGCGAGGCAGAGGGCGGCGGTGGCGAGGAGCTTGTCCCTGGGCCCCGCCAGCCTGCAACTCTCCCCGTCCACGTCTGCGCCCATGCGTTCAACGCGCAGCTGTCGCAAGTGCGCCTTCTCCGACGAGTAGGCGACCCCCGCGCGCCGGTAGCTGTCCCGCGCGCGCCGTTGGAGGTCTGACTCCGTGCCGAGCAGCTGGCGGGCCCGCTTCTCCTCGACGATCTCCGGGGCATCGAAGTCGTCGATGAAGACCTGCCACCAGCCCGCATCCTGGCTGCTGCAGGCCTGGACTACGGGGAGCGAGTCGTCCTTCCGCCACTCCAGCTCGATGGGCAGCCCCGCTCCCGCGGGCGGCGGCAGGCGGCACAGCCTGCGGTGGATGTGCTGGTACACAGGCACGGCCAGCATCCAGCCCATCGCGATGACGGCCGACGCAAGGCAGACGACGCTCTCGGGCCGCCCGAAGAGTGCCCCAGGGAGCGGCCACCCCACCGCCATGTAGGGGTGCCAGGCTGCTGGGACCCTCCACACGAAGAAGGCCCCCTCTGGTCGTCGCCTGACCACAGCATGAGCTTCTCTTCGGGGATGTGCAGCGACACCCAGGTCGTGGAGGCTGCCAGGACCTCGGCTTCCCCCACGCGCGGCTTCAGGAGTGCATTGCCTGGCGCCATGTTGAGGATCAGCCTGGTGACCCGCATAGCTCCTGGCCCAGGCTGGCCTCTCTTCTCCACGGCGAAGAGCCCGTTGAGCAGCGGCTCGGCCCGGACCCTGACCAGCTCGTCCTCTGGGAGCACCGTGAAGATCCCGAGGCTCACGAGGTGCACCGCGAGGTCGCGCCAGTCGGCCTCGCTCTCCACGTTGACCCTCGGCATCGGGTTCGGCCACTGCGCCTCGGGTAGCAGGGCCTTCTCGGGGCAGGCAAGCCACTCTGCTACCTCGGGCCCCACGTCGTCAAGGGCACCCAGCCTCGCGGCGTGCTCCGCCTTGCGCAGCCCGGGCGCCAGCTCCGCGAGCACGCGGGGCAAGGCCTTGGCCACCGGCTCCCCCGCGTAGGCGACCGTCGCCCCACTGAGTGCCTCGTCGGCCGCGGGCACGCTGACCTGGTCGAACGGGTCCCCGACAAAGGCTGCGACTCGCTCGCGCAGGAACCGCGTGGTCCTCTGCTGGGAGAGCGCGAGGGTCGGGTGGTGCCTCCAGGCGCGACTGCATCGGCCTCAGCAGTTGTGGTTCAGGACGACCACGACCACGTGCAGCCACGCGTCCTCAGCGACCTGGCGCGCGACGGGGCGGCTCCTCGGCGCGCGGCCTGCCCTCTGGCTGGTTGACCATCGCCTGACAGCTTCCATATCTGGCAGGGATAGCGGCAGCAGGTCGCGAACGCGCCTCCCGCTCCCTCTAAGTGTGGTCACGCGTGTTGGGTATTGCCTGCAGAATCTTCCCAAGCTGCTAGGGTGGTCTTTCACCAGCTGCACAACATGGACCACCAGGTCGACCCTGGACAAGCGCGCCGTGGCTCCTGAGCGCCACTCGCCGATGTCCCGTGGCGGCTCGCCCCGTTGCGCTTGCGCTCCTGCGTCGGGGGGCGCGCTCCCGCAAGGGGTCGGAAGCGCCGGCAGCCCGCCTGGGCCAGCCGCGCAGCCTGCTGCACCACTCTCGTCAAAGGAACTGCTCGCCAGCCCCAGCTGCTGCCCCCCGCTGGGAGGCGCTCCAGCCGCGCGGCGGCCCTTTGCCTCTTCCGCCTCCAGCCAGGGGTGGTCCTCAGACACCAGCAGCAGCCCGCTGCCACAGGCCGGGGACCGCGTCGCGAACTCCTCCAAGTCGAGCATCGCGCCTGCTGCGGTGCAAGGCCCAGCGGGCCGTACTTCCGCGCGGGCGGCGGCTTGCTGTCCTTGATGAGCTCCAGAAGTCGAGTCCTGCACGCCTTCGCGCTCTCGCCCTCCTTCTTGGCATGCGATGCCTTCGCGGTCTTGAAGGCGAGGGGCGCCCCGTCGAGCCTGACGACCCGCTGCTCGAGGCCCCTCGGAGCGGCCTTGCCCTCGGGCCTCGGCGCAGCCGCTCGCTCGGGCGGGCGGCCGACAGGGCCCCGCTGCGGCGCCCCCCCCCCCCCCCCCCCCGCATGGCCAGAAGGAAGAGGCGCCAGCGGCGGGCGCGCCTCCCCCCGGCCCCCCTTTCAAAGGGGCTTCCGCAGGCGAGCCGTGAGCTCCTCCAGCTTCAGCTCGCCAACTCGATGCTGCGGATCATCTCCTCCCCCCCCCTCGTTTCTGAGCGTGGTCGGTTCGTCCCTCGCGTGGATTAGCTCCAGCCACTTCGCCGCATCCCAGTGCCCGTCGCTGATCGCAACCTGCGCCGCCTTCACGCGCTGCGTCAGGACGTCCAGCGCGTGCTGCACCTTGCCCTGCAGGAGGACGTCGATCGCCTCTGCGAGGGCCCGCAGCTCGCGGAACATCGGGGCGCCGATCTGCCGCACCGGGTTCTGCGGCAGGTAGACCGTCAGCAGGCAGCGCAGCGCCAGCGCCGAGGTCGGGCCCACGGACGCGCCCCCCTCGAGCGCCCCGAGGAACTCCGCCATATGCCCGAGCGTGAGCTCGCTCAACCAGCCAGGCGATTCCTGCGCGAGTTTCCTGCAGTAGGCGCGCTTGGTGGCGAGGCCCCGCGGCAGGCCACCGCCATCCCCCGCGCCGAGGGGGTCCGAGGCAGCGGCAGTGTCTCCTCCTGCGGCGGCTTGCGCAGCCGAGCCCTTCATCGCCGCCATGAGGGCTGCCGCCAACTCCCGTGCTCCGCCTGCTGCCTCGCCCCCGTCGGCCAGCGGCGCAGTCGCGGGCTCGCGCGAGCCGCGCGGGGGCCCCGCGTCCTGGAGCCGAGCGACCTTGGCCACTCTCTCGTCGAGCACCTCGCCCCCGGGCCTCGCGCGCGCGGCTTGACCTCGGCCGGGCGCGGCTCCGCGGCACCCGCTGGCACTAGGGGCCGCCGCTGCGGGCGCAGCTCCTTCGAACTTGCCCTTCGCGGCGGCGAGCCTCCGCCTCAGCCCCCCCCCCGGGGGTCGGCTCGCCCAGGCTCGGCCCGCCGCCCCGCGGCGCGAGGCCCCCGCCGAGCAGCGCGTCGACGGGCGCGGGAGCTCCTCCTGCGGCGGGCCTCGCGCGGGCGAGGCGTCGAGCACCTGCCGCAGCGCCGCGCCAGGCCCAGCCGCGAACGCCCGGGGAGGTCCGCGGGCCAGGTCGCCCCAGGGTTGTGGCCCAGGCACTGCGCGTACACGTCGGCCACCATCGCCAGGTCCAGCCGCAGCGCGTCCCTGACGCGCACCACCTCCCGGCAGTTCCGAGGGAGGGCGCCCACGTTGCACGGCTCCTCGGTGCAGATGCGCAGCGGGGCGCCCTCTCGGATGGCCCCCGCGACTCCTGGGAAGCTCGTCCACCAGTCCCAGCACGCGTCGTCGCTGAACAGGAACCGCGGCCGCACGATCTGCTCCGCAGCGCCTGCCACACAAAGCTGCACTGCTCTGCTCCAGCACAGTCGAACCCCGTGCCCTGGTAGATCTCGCGCGCCTCGATGACGATGGGCCCCGGCTGCGCGGCTGCCGCAGCGGGGCCCTCGCCCTCGTCGGCCCCCTCCAGCTCCTGCGACCCCAGCTCGCCCAGCAGCCCGTCCGCGTCGTCGGGGCCAGCCTCGGCCATGGCTCCGCCGAGCGGCCGTGGCGTCTCGCCGGCCGAGCTCGGGCGCCCCCAGCTCCTCGGCCTCCGCGAGCGCCTGCCCCAGGAGCCGCGCGACCGCTCGGAGAACCCCGAGCTCCGCGCGGAGGCCCGCCGCGCGCCCGCCCGCGCGCTCCAGGGCCTGTTCCAGCAGGCGGATGCCCCAGGCTGGGACCCGCGCCAGGAGCCCCCCCGGTCGCGCCAGCGCGCCTGCCGCCGCGAGCGGCTGCGGCGGGGCATGCGCGCCTGCGCGCCCGGGGTCTGGCTGAGCCAGAACAGTTATGAAACCGAGGGTAGGCGGCGTGCGTTTTCACGTGGTTTAAAGGTTATGCCCATACAGGTCTGTATACGGTCAGATATCTATATAGATATATGTACATACATACATACATACATACATACATACATACATACATATCTAAATTCACACATCTATAAACATGTATACATGTATATTTGTCTGTATGTATGTATGTGTGTATGTATGTATGTATGTATGTATGCATGCATATGAATATACATACATATATGTGTATGTATATATATACACACAACACGCAGCAATGGAGCACGCTAGCGTGGAAAGCCGCCATGGAGTGTTACACCTGTCCGTTCCCAGCTTGACCGTGGGGGCGCATTACGACAAACACTGGTTGTGGCACCCACGGACCTTCGTTTATTTTGGGATCATATGATCATCATGGCGTAGCAGACGTGTCACCTGGGCACCCCAAGTGGTAGCCATTAGAGAACGCTTAGTCGCCACAGGCGAATACGGTCCCACTCGAACACTCACAACGGGACGTGCCCAGAAAAATAGGCGCACATGGGGATCCGGTTAGTTGGTTGGTTGGCCGGTTGGTTGGTTGGTTTGTTTGTCTGGTCGGCTCTGCACTCCCGGGGCTGCTCGGCTATTCGGCGAGGGGTTGGGTTGCAACGGGGGTTTGTTTCCAGCAGGGCCTTGCGGCTCCCGCATCCCATGCGGCCCATGCTGGTGATACGGGCCATCTGGATCACGCGGCCTTTGCAGCTTGCGCACTTCATCAGGCCCATGTGGAATAATCCGTTTCCGCGCGCCGAGCAATTCGCCGTTCGCACGCAGGTGTCGCCCGTGTCGCTGCACCCCGTACGTTCTGCAAGAGCAGCAGCGACAAGGGCGTCAACAGCACGCGAGCAGCGATTTGTTGTTTTTTGCACGGGGGGTGTTTCGGTTTCGGGCCAGTCGGAGCCTTGCCATACAAATTATATATATACATACATACATACATACATGTTTCAGGCAATTGTACGGAAGTCCGGCCGGGATTGTAGCAGTTTTCACGGGAGCGAGGTGTACAGTCAAGGCGTTGGGGCACGTGCAAGCACAGCGCATTCGCGCCCCCAGGATCGCAACTTCACTTGAGATGCGACGACGCGCTGGCGCTCCCGAGGTCACACTCCCTAGGAGCTGCAGCAAACCTCGTGCTCCCCGATCCACGCTCCCTCGTAAACACAAACAGGTTTCAATGTTCAATCGATACGCGTTCGCTTCCCGAGGCCATAGCCCTCTCAGGTCGCACCAGCAAGTTGGGCGTAGGTGGTTAAGAGTCAACGCGCCTAGTAAGGACGCCCCCCTTCATCTAGGGTACCCTTTTTGTGTCCTTGCCTTTTGCGGCCCGTCCGTTGCCGTTTTCACTGGTCGCCTGCAGCCCAAAAGTTCAAACTTCAACCTCCAAGGGTTTGTGTCATTACCACCCGTCCTTGATACACGTGTTGGCCGTACCTTCTGAATTCCGTCTTTAGCGTCGACCAGCATTTGGGAGTCGATGGGATAGCGCCGATTCAGCGTTGGCGAGCGTCGACTTAGCGTCGCTTAGCGTCGATGAGCGTCGACGAGCATCAGTTCGCAAGAGCCAACAGGATGGTATGGGAGGCTCCCAGGAGTTGCAGCAGAGCCCAAGGGAGGAAAAAACACCCCGACCCCGACAACTGGCGTTTACTAAACGGCCCTGGGCGTTTATGAAACAGCCCTGCAATATTCGATCCTTTCCCTGGGCGCGTTTACTAAACGGCTTCGCTTGTCGGGGTGATTATTACTAGCCGGCCGCTCTGCGATTGATCGGGAGTTTCTGTATATAGAAGAAGGTGCGTGCGCTTGTTGGCGAGGGTGAGGATGAGGTTCCTCCTCCTCCTCCTCCTCCTCCTCCTCCTCCTCCTCCTCCTCCATCCTTCTCTTGCCTCCGTCTGTCCTCCTCCACCCCGCAGCTCCATCATCTTCTCCTCCTCCTCCTCCTCCTCCTCCTCCTCCTCCTCCTCCTCCTCCTCCTCCTCCTCCTCCTCCTCCTCCTCCTCCTCCTCCTCCTCCTCCTCCTCCTCCTCATTCCTCCTCTGGGCACCTCCCCCGGGGCGCGGATCCACCGGATCTGTCCGGATCTGTCCGGAAACGGTGCCGGAGGCCGCTCTGGGCTCCTCTGGGCACCTCCCCCGGGGCCGGATTTGTGAGGATGTCTCAAGCGAGGGCGCCGGTTTGGGATTCGTCGGCGGATCCACCGGATCCAGCGGATCTGTCCGGAAACGGTGCCGGAGGCCGCTCTGGGCTCCATGGGCACCTCCCCCGGGGCCGGTTTGGGATTCGTCGGCGGATCCAACGGATCCAGCGGATCTGTCCGGAAACGGTGCCGGAGGCCGCTCTGGGCTCCTCTGGGCACCTCCCCCGGGGCGGGTTTTGTGAGGATGTCTCAAGCGAGGGCGCCGGTTTGGGATTCGTCGGCGGATCCAGCGGATCTGTCCGGAAACGGTGCCGGAGGCCGCTCTGGGCTCCTCTGGGCACCTCCCCGGGGCCGGTTTTGTGAGGATGTCTCAAGCGAGGGCGCCGGTTTGGGATTCGTCACCGGATCCAGCGGATCCACCGGATCTGTCCGGAAACGGTGCCGGAGGCCGCTATGGGCTCCTCTGGGCACCTCCC
>CAUYUJ010014247.1:242050-277925 GCA_963575745.1 Prorocentrum cordatum | reverse complement strand
GGGGGGCAAATGGTGACATCTGGAATGCAATGTTGATGGACTCGAGGCTTGAATCTGCAAAAAAGGAACCCCAAGACGGATGGATTTTCGAGGTGCGAAAGCCCAGATGGATATCACCCTGACCCCTTCCACCCTAAGAAAATGCTCGGGAAACGGGTCCTGAGGTTTTTCGCGGTTTGGGGGGTTCCCGGGGCCCTCGACGGGCCCCGGGGTTGTGAGAGAACAACTCGGGGTGAAGATCTCGTCTTGGGGGAAGGCCCACGGGTCCAGGACCCGTTTCTCTCAGGACCCGCTTGCACCATATTGAGCACAAATCAGGGCGGGAGGGGTTCGCCGTTTTCGGCCTCCTCGTCCAGGCAGCCCGAGACCCCCAAAACGGCCCAACAGGGCCCCAAGATGGCCCGAAGAGAGACCCATGACGGCCAAAGATGGCCCCATGAAGGCCCCGAAACACTCCGAATCGTGACCGGGTCGTTCAGGGAGACCGCAGACGGAAGCAACTCATCAGGGTGGCCCGAGGAAGCCCCCAGAGGACCCCAGAAAGCGCCCAGAAGGCCTCCAGAAGGCCCCAAGAAACCCTGCAAAACTTTCGTGATGCCCCACGAAGCTCGCTTAGAAGGAGCCTCCGCAAAAACAGCAGGGGAGCATGGGGAAAACATTGCAGGGGAGGGCGATAATGAAGAAGAGGAAGAAGAAACATGTCGGATTGATAACGAATTGCAGTATCATGACAACGATGCCAGACAAGGTAACAAGAAGTTATCGTTATCTGCTATGAGTTACTCTCCTGACCGTCCGCCGCGATTTCCGCCTGCATGCCAAACTTCAAGGACCAAGGTGCATGGCACGAAGCGCCAATGCAGTCTTGTGAATATGCATGTGTATATATATACATATATATATATATGTGTATATATACGCACTAGAACAACGCGCGCTTCGTGCGCGCATAGGTTCTAATCGTGGCCGTGGACCTCGGAGTGCAGGGACTTGGCGAGGGGCGCAGTGGCGAGCGCGAAGACCCAAAATCTGACCCAACCAGACCTGTCCACAGAGCTTGTCTGGGAGAGCCACGTGGAAGACTGCTGCGGCACTCCGACAACGGGCGTCGCCGCCGTCGTGAAGACCAAATCTGACCCAACCAGACCTGTCCACAAAGCTTGTTTGGGAGAGCCACGTGGAAAACTGCTGCGGAGCTCCGACAACGGGCGTCGCCGTCGTCGTCGTGGAAGTCGCCGTCGTCGTTCTTCTTCGTCTCCGTCGTCGATCGTCAGTCGTCGTCGTTGTCGTCGTCGTCGTGTTTCGGCCGTGTCGTCGGCGTCGTCCCTCGTCCTCGCCGTCGTCCTTCGTTGTCGTTGTTCCCGTGCGAGGCGCGTCTTGGAAGGCTGTTGGGGGCCTCTTGAGGTCTCTTGGGGGCTCTTGAGGGCATGTTGGCGCGGAAGAACGGACTCTCCGTTTGGCCTGCCCCTCTTGGAGCCGTCTTGGGCGTCTCCTCGGCCTTCTTGGGCGCCTTCAGGGCCGTCTTGAAGCCCTCTTGGGCCGCCTGTGGCCTCTCTTGCGGGATCTCGTGGGCCGTTGGACGGCTGTCTCGGGGGCATTTTCGGCCGTCTCAGAAGGAGACAAATCGTACATGTTGGAATTGCACGTTTTCCCATCGGAATTTGACGAGGCTCCTCTCCCGTAGCCTTCCCTTAGCGGCCGTCTAGCATGCGAGGCGCGTCCTGGGGAGCTCTTTGGGGCCTCTCGGGGGCCCCTGGGAGCTTGTTGGGAGTTCTTGAGGGCATCTTGGGGCGGAAGGTTCGAATTGTTCGTTTGGCCTCCCCCTCTTGGAGCCGTTTTGGGGCTCTCCTGGATCGTTTTGGACGCCTCCTGGTCCGTCTTGGAGACCTCTTGGTCCACCCGTCGGCTCTTTGTCAGGTCTTTTGAGCCGTGTGGAGGCAGTCTTGCAGGCCTATTGGGCCGTCTTGGAGCGTCGGAAAACAGACTGATCGCATTACTGAACATGTGCGCGTTTCCATTGGAATCTAACTCCGTCTAGCGTACGAGGCGCGGTTGAGGAGGCTTTTTGGGGACCTCTGGGTGGTTTTTCGGAGACCTTTGGGGTCGTTTTGGACGCTGGGAAGGCGAATCGGGCGAATATGCGAAAAAATATGTCATAAAGGAATTGGGCGAATTGTGGTCCTTGGGGTTCCCTTAAGGGGCGTTCTGGAGGCCTCTTCGGGCGCCTTGCCGCTTCTTGGACTGTCTTGGGGTCTCTTGGAGGTATCCGGAAACCTCTGAGGGGCCTCTTGGGGGCGTCCTTGAGCTTCTCGGGGGCCTCTCCAGGGCAAGGGCGGCACAATCCATTCGGAGCCTTCGTCCGAGATCCCCGCTGGGAGCGGTCTTGGTGGCCTCGTGGGGGTTTGGGCGTTTCTTGGGGGGGACCTCTGGGGCGTTTTTCGGAGACCTCTGGGGTCGTCTTGGACGCTGGGAAGGCGAATCAGGCGAACATGCGAAACAAATCCCAAAGGAATTGGATGATGTTCGGTCGTTGGGGCTCCCTTAGGGGGCATTCTGGGGGCCTCTTGGGGCGCCTTGCCGTTTCTTGGAGTGTCTTGGGGTCTCTTGGGGTCTCCGGAAACCTCTGAGGGGCCTCTTGGGGGCTTCCTTGTGTGAAAATCAGATAGGCGAGGATGTGAGATTAAGGGCGATAGTGAATTATCTGACCCTTCCGCTCATGGACTTTGTGGCTCGTAAGCTGGGCGGGAGGGTTGACGCATCTACTCACGACTGCTTTGGGTACGGAGATAAATGGATATTGTATATGTTTGCTGCGTGCTTGCATCAAATACTGGTGGGAGGATATTGTGATATGTATTTACACTGGTATCCTGGAGCTGTATCAGTTCTACGGTTGCGAGATTCATATTGTGAGTGGCCGTGCAGATATACGCTGGCGCTCAAGACTCTCGTGGTGCTTGACCACTGCGCACTTCCTTCAGCGATCAACACTCAGAACATCATCACTTGCAGCCTGGCCGAGAGTAGTTGCCACGACCCGGACAGCAGCAGTGACAACGACATCTACTACGAGTTGGACGGAGACGCCATCATCAGAGACGGCGACGCCATCATCAGAGACGACAACACTATCATCAGAGACGGCAACACCATCGCTACAGACATGATGGCGACCAGGCAGCAACAGCCCAACGACGGACCCCTCTTCGTGGACAAAGAGGGTGTCGGACACTACAAAGGCGACCCAGCCTACGGCGAGGATTTCGAGGAGCGCGCGATCCTCGGCTATTATACGAGCGAAGAAAAGCTGCAGAAGCTCTGCGCGATCAAGCTCAAGAATTCTTTGAATGGGCGAGCGTGGAACCTCACGAGAAAGAGGGCCGAGATTGCGACGCAAGCAGCGTTGGACAAAGCAGGTGATGACCCACTTGCAGCAGCGAATATGGCGGCGGCAACAGCACGACAAGCGCGCGAGCGGATCGCCCCACTGCAGTAGCAGCAAGTCTTCGAGGAGTATTGCTTCAAAAGCTTCCGCAGCAGATCGGAGCATGTGCAGGATTATATATCGAGGCGGGAGACGGAGTATGAGCGGTTCCAGTCTCTCTCAGCGAACACGACGGTGAGCGAAGACCGACGGACGCATTTCCTACTAAAGTTGGCCAATCTCAGCATGACCGAGCACTAGGCAATAATCGGGCAGCGCAACAACAGTGACGACGTGACGGCGGCAGTGCTCATCCAGCTGGACACAACATGCAGAGGCGAACATGGTCACGGACGTCATCGAGCACACCCAGTGGACTACGACGATGACGAGGAGGACGGGCTTCTGAGCGATGAAGATTACGACGCGCTGGCAGCCGACATAGACGAGTTCGAAGGGGCGATTGACGACGTCGGCCCCGAGGAGGTCAGCAAGGAGGAGTGCGACACTCTAGCGGCTGAGGAACAGCGTCTAGGGTGGAGGGCTGGACGAAAAGGGCGCAAGCCCAACTACGAGCGAGCCCGTGAAAGGCGCGCACAGAGCAAGTCCAATCGAGGCTGGAAGGCCCACATCAACAAGCAGGGATCCATCAGGATGGACGGCAGGGAAGCTGAAGAAAAACTCGAGAAGATAAGGGTTCGCACGAAGTGCAACGCACGCCGCAAGAAGGGCCACTGGAAAGGCGACGCGGAGCGCGAGAAGACATGGCCATCAGGCGGCGGGTCATCGAGCAACCTGCAGATTGGAGGACGAGGCGGTGGCCGAGGCTTTCACGGGCGACCTGGAGGTTTTCTACGACGGGCTGGGTTTGCGATGGCAACGGCGGTGAAGCTACTGATGGCGGACAGCTCAATGAACATGACTGCCATCCTGGTCGTGAATGACCAGCCGGCGAACATGGGAACCACGATGGAGGAGACCATGAGTCTGACGAAGGTGAGGATTGACACCGAGGAGCAGATCGTGAACACCTGGGCGGCATCAGCACTTGGAGACGATCAAGGTACACGGGAGTGGCCTGGAGAAGCGAATTGAATCCACAGCATACTTGAGGGTAGTGATGACCAACCGCCAGGATTTGGATCAGGACAGACATGGCCCAGCACTTCGAGCACCGACTACCATGAAGAGGATGCCACAGCGGCGGACTTACAGAAGATCAAAGATCGAGCAGCACAGATTGCAGCACTATGGGTCAGCTGTGAGAACATGGAAGCAGCCTATAGAGATTACATGGATTGGTGCGTGGACCGGGCGCTACACGGGATCCACCAGCTCGTGCGCATCGCGATAGGGACTCAGGAACTTGGCGTACGACCTATGCCAAGCGTCCTGGGACAGTACCTCGGAACTACGAGATATCGCAAAGAGCACCTGATGGAGTGCGAGCGCCTACCTCATGGAGTGCGACCGACGTGGCCGTGGACGGAACGCAGGACGGGCACAGACTACAGGCCTAATGAGGATCGCGCATCATCATCTGGCCTGCAGGTGAACTACGAGGAGCTGGAGGAGACCGAGGCCTACGCGATAAGGAAAGGCTTTATTCCATATGGACATGCTGTACTGGACACGGCGTGCCTACGACGATGCGGAGGTGCACTAGCGCTGGTCGGCTACGCGGAGGACAGCAGGGTCACTGCGAGGATGAGGGGCTCAGCCATGCGCTCCCGAGGAGTGAATGATAGCGCCCCGGTCATGGCAGAAGGCGAGCAGGAGGTGACAGCTGGACTTGCACGAGCCGACGTGAATCCACGATTCCAGAGGCTGCCGAAATCGTAGACGCCAATGCTGTTCAGCATCCACCTGCTGGAAAAGCAAGGCGCAGCGCTGTACGCGAAGGAGCGGAAGGCTGACTTCAAGGCGATCAACAAGTACGGGGTGCCGCTCAACAAGACAGAAGGTGCGCCTAACGATCTCACCCGAGGACTGGCCGAAGAAAGAAAAGACCAAGACAGCGCCATCAGTTACGACGGATGAGATCGACATCTGGACCGCGGAGGTGCAAGAGATATACAAGGGCAGCCCACAACGAAAGCAGAGGAAGCAGATCGAGACGTGGGAGACCGAGTTGCAGGACAAGCTGGACCAGTGCCAGCAGGTCGCGGAGACGCCAGAGGAAAAACGGCCTAACATATGCGAGCTCCATGTCGGTGGCATGGCAGCCACGTCGGAAACTTAGCAGCGGCGACACCCCACTACGATACCAGGGGACATCCTGATAGGGGACGACCTACTGGACAGCAAGTCACAGCGGAATGTGCTGAAGTAGCTGGACGAGGACGACCCCTACATGAACACCAGGGGTTTTCCACGCGACCCGTTCACGAACATATCGCACGTGCTTCCGCAGAAACGAGGGCGATGAATTTAGCAATTGGCATGAGGCACCTGCGGGTCGCCTAGCAGATCTGGCTCAACTGCATGCGTCGAGGAGCGCGCGTGGTACTGGATAATCCGCTGGCATCGAAGGCGCGGACGCTCATGCCGTGGCTAGGCTCAGAGCTCGTGGCCGCGATGACGCACCAGCGCGCCGAGGGCAGCAACCTGGTGGATTTCATGGGCGACCCAGTCAAGAAGCCGACGTGGTTCCTCACTGCGGCCATCATGCTAGGCGCCAAGTTCAACAGCATCAGGTGTAACAACACGCACGAACACACGAGCGTGATCAACATGCCGAAGGGAACAGCATCAAGTCTCGGCAACTGGACGGCGGACCTGGCTAAGACGATCATGGGCGGCATGGAGAATCAGCGGGGCCTCGAGAGGCAGCGCGGCGGGCGCGCCAGGCACGCCAACAACTTCGATGACATCGAGCTCGACGAAATCAAGGCCAACCCTGCAGAGGCGGAGGCGCCCACGCCCGCGAGTGCAGCGACGATTTCAAAGCGCGGCGACAACATCGAGATGGCGGAATGGATGGCGGTACCACCACTTATGCGAGCAGCTATCAAGGAGATACATGGGAGCCATTCACATGGACCCTACAAGGAGTCATTGGTACGATACCTACAAGGCGGTGGAGCTAGTCGACGAGCGGCGCAGGCAGCACGACTCTTCAGATGCACAACGCGTGAGGAGCAGGCTCGGACGGCAGCCAGGCCTACACCGGCTCAGCCCAAGGTTGGAGACTTAAACGAGGCCATTGGCATGGGTTTCGTGATCATACCTGACATGGGCAAGAATGTGAATGCGGTGTTTGTGATCGTGTATATTTCATCTGACTTTAGAGTGGCCATCTACACGTGTCCTGGATCAAGACCGACGGCAGGGTAGGCTAAGAAGGCTTTCGAGCTTGGATGGTCAGCCTGGGCTGGACCATTTACTGCGGTTGAGCAGGACCAGGAGTCTACCTTCATGGGCGAGTTCGAGACACTGCGCAACGACCTCGGCCTGGTGATCAGCAACGCCGCGCCAGAGGCTCACTGGCAAGTGGGCAAGGTCGAGAGAAAGATACGTTACCTAAAGAAGATGGCGACGAGTGTCTTCAATGCTGGAGAAATGCGTGGTCAGGATTCAGCTGCAGCTGCAGTACGAGGCATGGCCAACGCGCGCAACCAGCTGGTTAGCACAGAGGGCTACTCACCGCAGCAGTGGGCACTGGGAGCAGGACGTCGACTACCTGCGAGTTTGGCGAATCCCGACAACGACCCAGCAGTAGTTTCCGGGGTAGCTGAAAGGACATCGTTTTGGAATCGACTACACCTTCAGCAGATATGCCCAGAGTCCTTCTTCATGGCAGCTAACTCATCTGCTTTGAGGCGGGCAGCTCTGGCAAGGACAGGGCCCCGGCCCAGGCCCTCCCAGCAAGGTGATCCACTGATGTTCTGGCGATCGGACAATCTAAAGAGAAACCTACATGCTTGATGGCATGGACCTGGCCTGTGCCTGGGCAAGGACGGGCACGGCAACTGGCTGATTCGCAATCGGGTCCTGATTCTGAGCCCGCACAGTTTATTACGGAAAACGACGGATCGCGAGGCGGGGTGGTGACCATGCAGTTTACCGACTTGTTCTCAGACGGGTAGCCAGCCCGATCTCGAACTTGACAGACAGGCTTTATAGACCTTCGAGTGGAAGAGTGTAATGCAGCACGAGATGCTCAGCAGCCAGATCAACCACCTGATCAACATCCAGATCAACTTCAAGATCAACAGCCTCCAGAACGACAGCAAGACAATCATCAGCAGCTACATGGGCAGCAAGAAGCTCCACGACAGCAGCCAGTGCAAGGACAACCAGGCACACCAGGAGCAGCACCAGCTCAAGGTGGCGCGGGTCATCCGAAGCAGTCGGACAGCAGAAAGAGACGATCGGATGTGGTCCACGACATTGACGTGATGCCGATGATGCAGAGGCTGGACGATGAGTACGAACCAGTTCCACCTGAGCAGGACCAAGCATAGGAGGATTCACGTGCGCGACTACGTCGAGCACACAAAGCCTGGGACACCATTCTGGGAGCAGCGGCACCCAGCAGCAAGGACAAGACGGACCTGAGGCAGCTGGACAACATCCGGACTGCACTTCTACTACCCGAACCAGCACCAGGGCATCAGATCGAGAGGAGGCAGCTGTTCAATCTGGACACACGCGACCTGGTTCAGGACATCTCGAGCGCAGACTGGCACAGCAACCGGTCACGGTCATCGAAGAGACCACATCGATGCAGGAAGAAGGAACTGAAGATGGACCCAGTGGTGACCAACAACCTGATGCCTCACAGCCTGGACCTCCAAGCGGCGGCAACACTGACGAGATAATGGAGGAGCCGGAGCAGCCCAAGGAGGTGAGACGCGGTGGTGAGAAGAATTCGGTCAAGAAGGAGCTGGAGCTCAAGCAGACCAAGATGGACGATGATCACGACGACCGAGCTCAACTTCAAGTACCTGCCACTATCCTGAGGCATATGGAAGAACGCACGAAGGCAGAGGAGACGGCAGCAGCGCCGACAACAGCAACGGAATATCAACAAGGGACAACAATATCGAGCACAAGATATCCAGGGCAGCATCAGGGCAGCAAGCGCCAGGAACATCCCGCGACGCTGAAGGAGATCTTGCTGGACGACGTGCCCATCAGCATCAAGCGTGCGAAGGGGTAGACGGGGCCAGTCAGGCAGCTGGCGGAGACGCCACGCCTGGTTGAAGCATTCGTGGCCGAGCGGATGTGCACCCAGCCGACAAGGGCTAACAAGCATCAGGAGATCAACCTGAAGACGCCGGGCGACGACAAGCTCCAGTGGAAGAAGATGCAGAGCGCAGGGGAGAAGGAGTGGAATACCTGGTGCAGGTACGACGCGGCAACCCACATATCAGGAGCGGCGGTTGAGAAGATAGACCCAGACAAGATCCTAGGCTCCGAGGTGGTCTGGACGGACAAGGACCCTACGACCTTTGAGCCGAAGGCGAGTATATGTGGAAGGGGCTACGAGGGGGAGGTCGACGACAAGCTACGTCGAGACTCTGCTACAGTCTCAGCACGGACGACGCTACCTCTTTGCAGCATCGCATCGAGCCTCAATTTGGACCTAGCCGTTGAAGATGTGAAGGGAGCCTTTCTACAAGGCAAGGCGATCACACGCGAGCTCTATTTTTGGATCCCGACGAACCGTGGGAAGTGCACCATCCCAGGCGTCAAGGCAGGCGACCTGCAGAAGCTTAACACGAGCATCTACGGGGCGAACGATGCGGCAATGACCTGGTACGCGGCGCTGCGCGAGACGCTCGTAAAGCTTGGATGGGAAGGCCTGAGCTTCGAGCCCGCGGCCTTCATCAAGCGCAATAAGGAGAACACGGTCATCGGGATCACGTGTCTACATGTGGACGACTTCCTCACGGACATCAAGCAGGACGACCCTGAGGGCGCCAAGATCATGAAGGACCTTCAGAAGGATATTGACTTTGGCGAGGCCAAGCACGCGAGGCAGGAGAAGGCGACGTTCTGCGGCCGGGCCTATCAGCAGGACAAGGACGACAGTATCAACGTCACCATGGAGGCCTATGCGAAGCCTATGCAGACTGCGCGCGTCTCCAGGGAGCGCAGCAGAGCACCTGGCAGCGCACTGCCCCCTGCAGAGCAGCGAGGACTACGAATGGTGGTTGGGCAACTGCAGTGGGCTGCGCGAATGTTTTGCTTCGAAGAAGCGTTCGAGGCATCCCGATTGGCATCAGCGCTGGGAGCTCCGATTGTGAAGGGTCTACAGGATGGGAATGCAGCTATCAGGAGCATCCAGAAGGGGGGCGACTTACTGATCAAGTTCTCAGCTGGTCTGAACCCGTGGAAGACTATTGTGATCGTGGAAGACCATTGTGATCAACGTGACCGATGGTATTTTCGACAACCTGCCGAAACACAGATCGCAACGAGGACGCTTCATCATGCTAGGTGGCGAGAAGATGAATGCGATCCATAGCAACAAGTACAAGGCACATTGCATTCGGTGGCAGTCTTCAAAGATTCAACGAGTGGTGCGATCTGCTCTATCGGCGGAGGCGTTCTCATGTGCAGATCCGGTGGACATGTTGATTTGTACAAGGTCAACCGCAGCGGAGATCCTGCACCCAGAGATGGATGCGGCCGAGCTCACGCATGGCACTTGCCCGGTGAAGTGCATTTCGGCGACCGACTGCAAGAGCCCGTATGACACGATCGCGATGGAGAAGGTATCTATGACGGACAGGAGGTGTTCTCTGGAGGCGGCTATACTACGTCAGTCACTAGACAGGGGGCCAGCATCAACCAAGAGCGAGCAGATGCGAGCGGACTGTTTGACGAAAGTGCTTCCAGGAGGATACGCCAGGAAGGTTGTGATATCTTACTTGTGGACTCCTGGGCCCGATGGCAGAGCACCATCAATGCTCTGACGGAAGCTAGTTGGACCAGAGAAGGTGGCAGCCAACAAGGAAGTCAACGACCTGAACGCGATGATGGCTAAGTACGTCAAGCAAAAGCTGCACAGCGACACCGATGGGAACGATGAGATATCTACCTGGCCGGCGGAGACGCACAACTATCTGGACGAGCGTTTCCACGATGACGAGGACGAGAATTACGACGAGACCGAGCGCGCCGAAACATTCGACATGGAATCTGCGACGGACAACTACCCAAATGGACAGGAGTGGCGCGCAGCGAACCATCCAGATACCTGGCCAAGTTGCAGTTATGCTTCAGTTCTGTGCACTCGCAGTGCATGGAGTTTGCCTTTCGATGTCTCCTACGGCGGTGACGTTGGTCTCTATCATTGCGGGAGTTGCCATGTTTATCTACATAATTCAGCCTCAGCAGAGCGACGACGAGGATTTCGGCATGGCAGCGATGAGGGTGGACAGTTCATGCAGCGACAACATTTCCAGGGCGGAGGTGCCCAAGCAGGCAAAACTCATGGCAGCTACACCACGCCCGAAGGCTGAGCCTGAGGTGGAGACGTGTTCCGACGAGATCTCGGAGGTTGGACAGATCTAACGGGGGGGCAGTGCTCTCCGGAGGCAATGGTTGGCTACATTGGGGCCGATGCGCATCAAGAGTGGCAAGTACGAGGGCAGCAGCTTCGCATACATTTACAGCAAGGACAAGCACTACGCCAACTGCTCGGCCCGGCGTCTGAAGCTGGACGCCGACGAGAGCAGGAGCTACAGTCTGGATCCGAGCATCAAGACTTACATCGCCTACAGCATCATCAAGTCAGCTCAGGCACGCTGAGATTTCACTACCAACTTTGCGTTGATGTTGGATGGTGGAGAGATTGTAGTGAGATTTCATCACCAACATTGTGTTTACGTTGGCTGGTGGAAGATATTGTTCTGAGACTCGCTACCAAATTTGTGTTTGTGTTGGTTGAGTGAGGAGATTGTGCGCGCACCCTCACGTGAAGAGATGGTGGGTGCACCCTCTCAAGTGATTGGAGGATGTTTGCATCGATACTTCATTTGATGTATTGATATATGCTGCTGAAGATTTTGTTGGGTACCTTGATATTTGTTGTTCAAGATTTGATTTGATATCTTGATAGCTGGCGTTCGGTGCGCGGGCGGCTTTTGGCCGGTCGAGCCGACAGGTAGATTCATGAATATGCTGGAAACTCGCTTCAGAGTTAGTTGGCCACGCACTCTTTAGCAACAGTTTTTACCTAACAGCGAAGACTGATAGGTTTCTAGTGGGATCAAAAGAGAGCAGCAGATCACTCCACAGGGGGGTCCGGGCAGGTGTTGGGGCGTTTCCGGGCGGCATGAGCCGGGCTCGTTTTTCACCAACAGTCACACACTTCGTGCTCTTCGCCTTCCCAGAACTCCATTCCCAGGCCACATTCTGGGGGGCCGGATGCAACAGTCACACACAAAGTGCTCTTCGACATCCCAGAACGCCATTCCCGGGCCACATTCTGGGGGGCCGGATGCAACAGTGCCCGGAGCCAACTGTAGGCCACTTCGTGCTCTTCGAGTTCCCAGAACTCCATTCCCGGGCCGCATTTTGAATGCCCGTAGCCAACTGTAGGCAACTTCGTGCTCTTCGACTTCCCAAAACTCCCATTCCTGGGCTACATTTTCAGCAGGGGCAAGAGCACGACGAGGGGGAGGACGAGCAAGACCAGGAGGACGAGGACGAGCAGGAGCAGGACGAGGAGCAGGAGAAGCAGGAGAAGAAGGACGAGCAGGAGGAGGAGGAGGACGAGCAGGAGGAGGAGGACGACCAGGAGGAGGAGGACGACCAGGAGAGGAGGAGGAGGAGGAGGAGGGGAGGGGGAGGAGTACCAGGAGGAGGAGGAGGAGGAGGAGGAGGAGGAGGAGGAGGAGGAGGGAGGAGAGGAGGAGGAGGAGGAGGAGGAAGAGGAGGAGGAGGAGGAGATGAGGACGAGGAGGAGGAGGAGGAGGAGGGAGGAGGAGGAGGAGGAGGAGGGGGGGGGAGCGCACCAAGAGGAGGAAGAACGAGGACCACCAGGAGGAGGAGGAGGAGGAGGAGGAGGAGGAGGAGGAGGAGGAGGAGGAGGAGGAGGAGGAGGAGGAGGAGGAGGGGGAGAGAACATCACGAGGAGGAGGACGAGCAAGACGAGGAGGACGAGAACGAGGGCGACCAGGAAGAGGAGGAGGAGGAGGAGGAGGGGAGGGGGAGGACTACCAGGAAGAGAAGGATGAGGAGGAGGAGGAGGAGGAGGAGGAGGAAGAGGAGGAGGAGGAGGACGAGGAGGAGGAGGAGGAGGACGAGGAGGAGGAGGGGGGGGGAGAGCACCAGGAGGAGGAGAACGAGGACCACCAGGAGGAGGAGGAGGAGGAGGAGGAGGAGGAGGAGGAGGAGGAGAGAGCACCAGGAGGAGGAGGACGAGCAAGACGAGGACGACGAGAACGAGGACGAGCAAGAGGAAGAGGAGGAGGAGGAGGAGGAGGAGGAGGAGGAGGAGGAGCAGGAAAAAGAGGAGGAGGAGGAGGAGGAGGAGCAGGAGAAAGAAAACGAGCAGGAGGAGGACGAGGACGAGCAGGAGGAGGAGGAGGACGAACAGGAGGGGAGGGCGGCCGGCTGCCCCGAGTCGTGCGCACAAGGGCTCTGAGGAAGGCTCCCTAAGCTCGAGACGCTTTGAATACTTTGTAGTTTCCTCGTAGCTTCCTTTCCTTGCCTTTGTAGCTTCCACGCACTCCTGCGTCGCCAAGTTTCTTCTTGCAGCGTCCTTGTCGTGTCGCGGGGTGCGTTTGCGTCACTTCGGTGTTGCTGCGCCGTGAGACGTGTCTCTGCGCTCCCTAAGCTCGAGACGCTTTGAATACTTTGTAGTTTCCTCGTAGCTTCCTTTCCATGCCTTTGTAGCTTCCACGCACTCCTGCGTCGCCGAGTTTTTTCTTGCAGCGTCCTTGTCGTGTCGCGGGGTGCGTTTGCGTCACTTCGGTGTTGCTGCGCCTTGAGACGTGTCTCTGCTGCTTCTTCGTCCCATCGGGGAGTCCAGCGTCACCGAATTTGTTCCAGTATTGTGCTTGTCGTTCCAGGTCGTGCGCACGCGCGCAGAATGTTTCTCTGCAGCGTCCTCGTCGCATCAGGATGTCCAGCGTCGCAGAATGCATCCTTGTAGCGCCTCTTCTTCCAGGGCGACGCGGTCCTGAGTCGCCGCGGACGACTCGCCGCGGACGGTTCCATTCGATTCCACGGGCGATCGTGCGCATGTAGTTTGCCACGCGCCTGCGCGCGCGGAGAGGGCCTGGGCGCCCTGTCGCCTGCGGGCGACCGCGCGGGTTAGTCCCCGCAAAAGCCAAAGAGGGCATTTCCACACGCCGGGGAAAGCCTAAAAAGGCTTTCGTCTGCCTGATCCTCCCCCCCTCTTTCCTTCTCTTCTTTCATCGAAGTCAGAACCCCCGCCCCCTATGACGTCCTCCGCTGGCCTGGGTGGTCTACTCAGGTCGCGGAGGGGGATAGGGGGGGGGTCGTTGCCACGGCTGGTGCCTCGTTTTCACGACGGGGAGGGGGGGGTGCACCGTTCCCTCGGATGGGCACATCCCCCCCTCCAAGGGCCTCCGAGCCCTCCCTCTCCGTCCTTTTCTTCTCCCTTATCCTTCCCTCCCTCGCGGTTTTCGAAGCCTTTGGCGTCTCCGCCCACCACAGCGGGGATCTCGACCCCCCAATGGGATTCGTGGAGCGGGGGGGGCCTTGAGAAGCGAAACATTTCTTGGGGCGGGGCCACACAGCACACACATCACATCCATCGAGTCACGCACACATACAGCAACACGCTTTCTCGACTCCACAGGGGGGTGCTTCGTGGAGGCATCACTTGTAACTTTGCAATTCTGTAATCATTGCCGTTCTGGTTCAAAGAACTTTGATTGCAGGAGTTCGAGGCAAAAGCGAGCCTTGTCCGCATCCGCTCAACCAGTCTCACCGTGCCGTGCACGGTGCTTCTCAGCCTGTGTCACTGTGCGCTCCACGGTGATCCTCCGGGTGAGCTACCATGGCTGCTGCTGCAGAACAGCCGACGTCTCCACTGGGTTTTCTCACGAAGAGCAGCGCCAAAACCCAAGACTTCCTTGTCCGAGTATACAAGCCCAGGGAGATCAAGTACTCGTACAAGAGCAGGAACAATGGCCAGCTAGTCCATGCAAACCGATTCACATGCATTCTGCTTGGCACAGACTCAGAGCACTATTGTGAGGCCATCCTCAAAGGAACTCCAGCAGAAGTCCAAGCTGCTCTGAAAAAGTTCCCTCCGATGACGGCGTGGAAACTCTCCAGCGTCGGCCTGGACAGTCGGCAGCAGGACGCTTTTGTGCATACGTCTGTTCGTGTCGTGGTCGACCTCAAGCGCACAACCTGCAGTCCAGTGCTCAAAAGCTCTCCGGAGGAGACCTCCTTGGCATCGGCGCCGGCTCCAGCGACTACAGTGGCAGACATGATGAACATCAAATCGCAGCGTTGCTTCGATGTCATGGCTGTGGTTCATTCTGTTTCAGAAACCCGCACTCCCGCTGGCCACCCTCCAGTGGCAAGTGTACATCTGGTCGACGGCACACAGACGAGTAACTCCAAGACAGCGGAGGCTGTGATTGCAGTCTGGGGATCCACCAACATAGAGCTTTGTCGCTCTCACAAAGGACAACCGCTGCTGTTTCTCAACGTGGCGGGCAAATTCGACGGCAAACTGGAGCTGAACTTGTCGCAAGATCGCGTGGTGGATTCCGCATGCTCTTGTCCCAGAATGACTCAACTACACGACTTAGCAGCCACTCAAGACTTCGCGATGGACCGGGAGCAGCTGACCACCGCTCATGCGGGTACTTGGGATCCAGACCAGGCTTCGCAGCAGATTCTCACCGGAGAAGCACTCCTCTCCTGCTGTGCCTTTTTGGCTATGGCGTCGGATGATCCGAATGCAAACTTGCCACTCTTGTTGCAGGTCAATGGGATGAGGCTTGAGGAACCGGAGCCAGCCGACTCTGTGGTGGAGAACACAGGCGAGCGCGTGTTCTTTACGACTACTGCTCGTGATTTCAGTGGCTCGTGCAAAGTCGGCGTATCACAAGCGGCAGCCTTCGCCTTGACTGGCATTGACAGCATGCAAGAATTCAAAAAAGTTCACGACGAGAAAGCTATCTCCTTCCCTCCACTGAGCAATTGTCGCATCATACGACGCGTGCGCAATGTGGCTGCGAATGCACAGGATGACACACCTCAACGGACTTTCGTCAACACGACTGTGGTGGCCGTTTCACCGCTTCAGATATCGCACGCCCCGAATACGTCTTACAATGTCGTCTTGGAGATCCTGAAGCAGTGCCGCGAGAGCCAGGATGCAATGCTCGCGGCACAGCTCTCTGAGATACGGTCTTGCCCCTTCTACGGCATGCGCGTGCAGTACTCACCAGCGGGTGGAGGGGGTGACGCTTCTCAGCTTACCCGGAACTGCCACTTGGCAGTCGTTCTCGTTCGTACCACGCAGAAGTCTCGGTGCGTATCCACTGCGGCTGGCTTCGTCGTGTCCACACCAGGTGTCACGGACGCTTCTGACGGTGAGTCTTCCCACTCAGTGACGATTCACGGACACTGCTCAGTTGACAACTTGCTCTCGTTCAAAATGGATCCGCCCAACCGAGCGAAGCACAGAGTCTGCTTGTTGCTCATTACTGGCTGTTCAAAAGACGGCATGACGGTGCACAGCGTGACCCACATTGACGACTCCGTCGTGTCTGAGGCGCAGTACTTCATTAAAAAATTGAGAACACTGGGGATGCGCACAGAGCTTCAGCAATCAGGCGAGCATAAGCGGATGAATGAGTGGAGCACGACGCCGGAATCCGCCAAGAAGTGCCGCATTCTTGAAAGCCACCCCTCAGGAGAAAGCTTGAGGTGAGCTTTCTCCTGTCTTGTCAGCGATGCTTCTCAGCTTGCTGGACATGGCAAGCATCTTTGTCTTGCGCCTTGCGGGATGCCAACTAGGTTTGCCTCAAACATATCGTTTGGTAGTTTCGTTGTTTATGCGGTGCTTCTCAGCCTGCACTATTTACTGTTGTGGCGTCTGGTGCACGAATAGTGTTTGCGGCCTGCATTCCTCCTCAGCCTGCCCTGGCTCCCTTGAGAGTGCCTGCACAGAGTTTCGGTCTGTGCTCACGTTGCCCAACGGATTCATTCACCTTCGCCCGCGGTGCTTCTCAGCCTGCACTTCCTTTGCTACAAGCGCCTGTTCTGCAGTCGTTCACAGTGTCTCGTTTACAGAGAATTTCGGTGTTTGAAAAACAAAACAATTCTGCATGTGTTTCTGTGGAATCTAAATCAGGTCATGGCCGTGCTTCATTGCAAGACAACCCCCATGTTCGTAGCAGCGTCGAAATCAGACGTCGTTGAGTTATAAAAGCGTTGATAGCAGTGTCTCGTTTTCAAACGCCTCATTGTATATCAACTCTTGGCTGTGCCTCATTTCAAGACACCTTCCATGTGCGTAGCAGTGTCGGTATCAGAGGTTCCTCCACAACGAATTTCCCTCATCACCATCATCATGATCAAGTTCTCCCTAGCCATGTTGCCTCGAGCTATCCTTACAAAGGAACTTTCCAGCACCCACTGTACACAGTAATGCCGCGGCATGCTGGTAGCTCTCGGTCTGGGCGCCATGCTCCTGACGTTTCTGCACCCAACAGCGGTGCTCCTCAGCCTGCTGCAGTGAGCAGTGCCCCTCCTCAGCGTGCTGTGTTGAACGGTACTGTCCAAAGGATTGTTGACCTGGTGAAGGAGTTCGGTCGTATACCGAGGCGAAAGAAAGGAACGTCCGAGGAAGTACGAGCTGAAAACAAGTTGGCCAAACGTTTCTCCGACCACCGCGACAGCATTCCTAATGACGTTATGTTAGAGTTGCAAGCCCTCGAATGCGCCACGCCTTCAGAGTCAGCCGCTGTCAGCGCTGCCCTTCAGCGTTCTGATGCTCCTGACGTTTCTGCACCCAACAGCGGTGCTCCTCAGCCTGCTGCAGTGAGCAGTGCCCCTCCTCAGCGTGCTGTGTTGAACGGTACTGTCCAAAGGATTGTTGACCTGGTGAAGCAGTTCGGTCGTATACCGATGCGAAAGAAAGGAACGTCCGAGGAAGTACGAGCTGAAAACAAGTTGGCCAAACGTTTCTCCGACCACCGCGACAGCATTCCTAATGACGTTATGTTAGAGTTGCAAGCCCTCGAATGCGCCACGCCTTCAGAGTCAGCCGCTGTCAGCGCTGCCCTTCAGCGTTCTGCATTAAGCGGATCTCTGCAAACGCTCGTCGAGGACGTGAAGCAGTTCGGTCGTATACCGATCAGAAATCATGGAACGTCTGAGGAAGCACGAGCCGAAAACAACTTGGCCAAACGTTTCCTTGAACACCGCGAGAGCATTCCTGGTGACGTGATGTTGGAATTGCAAGACCTCGAGGAGTCACGCGCCGTCAGCGCTGCTGCTCAGCGTGCTGCCACCGAGGAGTTCAAGCGGAAGCAGAAGACCGATGAGCTCCTGCAGCAGGTGCGCGAATTCGGCAGCTGGCCGAAGGAGAGCGCTCAACGCCCGCTTGCAGAGCGGCAGTTGGCTTGGCACATCCGAAAAACACGGAAGGCCAAACATTTCTCACCGGAGCAGGAGGCCGAGCTTCAAACTCTGCAGCGGGCGGATACGAAGCCCGTCGGGCTCATGCAGCAGACGAAGATCGAGGAGGTCATGCAACAGGTGCGAGACCTCGGCCGCTTTCCGAAGGAGTCCGCCGGGCGTAGTGTTGCAGAGCGGCAACTAGGCTGGCTAGTTCGGAAAGCACGGAAGGCCAAGCAGTTCTCCCCGGAGCAGGAGGCCGAGCTCCAGGCCCTCCAGCAGTTGGAGACCGATGACACAACAGCGACTCGCATCGCGGAGGCGGAGGCCCTCCCAAACCCCATGGAAGGGTTCGCTGACGAGGCGCAGAACAGGATCGACCAGGACCTGCTGATGCTGGAGAGTGGCATCCGGACCAAGGCAATCCTGCGGCGCCTTGCCGTCTACAAGGAGCTGGTGTCCAGCCGCGGTGCTACTCAGCCCGCGCAGCTCAAAGAATTCGCACAGCGGTACGCGGAGCGGGTGCGCAGGGCGTCGGCCGCTTCCGCGGGGAAGACCTGCTACGTTCCCGGCGGTGAGGTGGAGGGGGGCCAGCTGCGCGTCTTCTCCGCCCGCCCCGTCATGACGGGGCCGCTCGTGTGCCAGCTCTGCGAGTGCGACTTTCTTACAGAGGAGGACTTTGCGCGGCACAAGCAGCAGGGCCACGCGGGCGAGGCGGAATACCGCAAACGGGTGCTGTTCCTGATGACAGAGGCCGGCTGCAGGCCGATAGCCGCCCAGGAGAAGAGGATCATGGTGCAGAATTTTGCTCACTTCCAGCAGTTCTGTCACCCGGGCAGCAAGGGCAACCGCTTCTCGGGCGGCGAGGCGGTGCCCCGATGCGAGGCAGCCTGCGTAGTCTGTGCGCAGAAAGACTACCTGGAGCACCGCCACAAACTGAGCCTGTTTGGGGCAGTGCCGGAGGAGCGTGTCTTTGAGCACTGCGCCGACTCAGCAAGCGATCGTGATGACCTATCCGATGGCGAGGCAGATGCTCCACCCAAGCGTGCTCTGGTGAAGCACCGCGGGGTGTACTACTTGCAGTCCCCGGAGCTCGTGCAGAAGCTCCTGGACGTGGACAGGTACAGGCAGCGGTGGCCACTGATCCCGTGTGAACAGCTGCACGCGTCCAGCGTTCAGCATCCGGAGCACCCAGAGTGGCGGTGGCTGCTGCACTCCCGCCGAGTCCCTGTGGTTGCACCACCAGAAGCAACGGCGGGAACCTGCGGTGCTTCTCAGCCTGCTGCCGACAAGTCCGGCGGAGCTTCTCAGCCTGCGGACGAGAGGCCTCCGTGCGCAGGGGTGGGAGATGCCAACGCGTTGGTGTGGGTTTGTTGGGATTGCCTCAATGACCTGTGCGCCAAGAAACCGAAGATGCCGTTAAACGCCCTGGTCAACGACAACTGGATCGGCCGGGAGCTCATGCTCGTCCGCAACGCTTCGAAAGCTACTAAGATGCTGGCGTCCCTTGGCCGATGCTGTTGGAAGCAAGTCCGCCTCGGCAAGGGCGCCCCGGATGTCCAGCAGAAAGGCATCTCGGGCAACACTATCCTCTTCGCCCAGCCCACGGCGCAAATCCCGACCATGGAGCTGCCCCCGGAGCAGGGCGCGCTTGTGGACTCTCTGAACATCGTTTTCTCGGGCGCCGCGCACAAACTCCACAAGGCGTACTGGGCAACAGTCAAGCGCGGCGAGTATATGCAGATCGTGAGGGAGCGCAAGCTGCAGTGCGCAACCTTTTCCGAGGTATCCGTCCGGGAGGATGTTGCCCCGACACGGTTGCCGGAGGACGGCGTGCCAGACCACATCGAAGCCTGTCTGCAACCAGTGGACGGTGTGGACAAAGCCCCGGTACGTCTGTTGGGGCCAGCATCCAGGGCGCCGGAAGTGGGCAGAGACGACGAGGCGGGAGACGAGTCTGACGAGGAGACAGAGACAGACAAAGACGGAGAAGCAGCAGAACAGCCTGACATGGCCTACCTGCATGAAAATGTGGCAGAGGTCACAGTTGCAGTGGATCCAGTGCATGACATCGCTCCAGTCCGAATGATGCAAGCGCTGCAAGGCACGCTGGTGGCGCTGCAGGAGCAGGCAGCACGCATCGCCAAGAACGAGGTGACACCGACAGTGGCAGACAGCAGCGGTGCTCTTCAGCCTGTTGCCGACGAGGGCGGCAGGCATACGATGCGCAGCATGGTTCTCGATGTACAGAGTGCTGCTCGTTCGTTCGACGAGCGAGCGCAGGTGGTGCTGGAGAAAGCGCAAGCAGGAGCAGACGCGTGCAGAGCTGTGGGCCCGCACTCCTTATCGGTGCCTACGCAGAAACCCTTGAGTTCTTTCGACAGCAGGTCTTGGCCGGCGTGCTACACAGAGTTCTGGTTCGGGGACGGCGCGCCGAACCTCGAGCGGGAGCGGCCCATGCTGTTCGAACAGGTCTTCCCCAGGAATACTACTTATGCTACCAGTGTTGATAGTGGAGTCGATCCATTGATAGCAGTGTGTCGTTTGGACCTACATGTGTTGATAGCAGTGTCTCGTGGAGGCCTACATCCATTGATCGCAGTGTCTTGTTTGTACCTACGTGCGTTGATAGCAGTGTCTCGTTTGGACCTACATGTGTTGATAACAGTGTCTCGTTTGGATCTACACCCACTGATACCACTGTCTCGTTTGGACTTACATGTGTCGATAGCAGTGTCTCGTTTGGACCTACACATGTTGATAGCAGTGTCTCGTTTGGACCTATATCTATTGATAGCATTGTTCCGTTTGGACCTACATGTGTTGATAGCAGTGCCCCGTTTGGACGTACATGCGTTGATCGCAGTGTCTCGTTTGGACCTACATGTGTTGATAGCAGTGTCTCGTTTGGACATACATCCGTTGAACGCAAAGTTGCGTTTGGACCTACATGTCTTCATAGCAGTGTCTCGTTTCTTCGTCCTTCGAGGTCGCACGGCGCCTCATCAACCTGGAGGAGCTCGAGTACTCTCTCGCGACCGACGAGGAGCCCTACGAGGCAGCTTGCCAGAGCCGCTTCAGCTCGCCAGAGCTGATTGCCGTCTTCGGCGACGTGATCCGCCGGCTGCGGCTCTTGAAAGGCACTCGGGCGGCGATTGGCAGGAAAGGCTTCGGCACTGACCTCCAGATCCTGTCAGAGGCGTCGGCGGAGGATTTCATGGAGGCGCTAAACATCGCTAAGCCGGCCGACTGCATCGGCTCCGCCATTTCACGCCCGGGCATGCCTGCCAAGGTCAAGACTGCCCTCAGGACGTTGCTACTTAGCACTTCCGATGTCCCTGGCACGGAGGGGCGGAAAACCGCACTCCGCTTCGACGGGCACGGCAACAACCTCAAGTTCGGCGCGGCCAGCTTCTTCGTCACACCGAACTTCGCAGACACGTACAGCCCGTTGGTCCTCCAACTCCACGAAGGGCCCGGAAAGCGGAGCCACTTAGACATTCGCGGGGGCGCGGTTGGCGCGGTGGCCAGAGCCGGCGGCGCTTCTCAGCCTGCTGGCCCTGACCTGCGGAGTCCAGCTCCGACCATGCCTTCTCTGGAGCGTATGCACCAGATAGTGGCAGCAGACCCGCGGGCGCAGGCCAAGTTCTTCCTGTTGATGACGGAGCTTCACTACCGCTACATCATCGGCTTAGAGCGCCTGTTTGTTGGCCGCACAACGCTAGCCCGACAGGCGGTGGCAACGGAGGACGACGTGGCAGCGTCTCTGCAGCCGTGCGTGGCCCCAGGCACCACTGATGTGCAAGCGCCTTTCGAAGCACAGGGTCGGGGCTTCACGCACGGCCACGGCAAAGGCCACAGCGTCATCGGGCCTACGATGGCGTGGCTGCGGTCGGCAGTGGTCGGAGGCCTGCGCACCGCCGCTCGGGAGCTGCGAACTGCGCTTCTTTCCACCGCGGAGACCGTGCAGTACGAAGCTGCCAACGAGCCCGCACGGCAGCTGGGGCTTCCTGACGTCGCGCCAGAGCCTTTCACAGCCAGGCAGCAACGACAGAGCCGCATGGACGGAGGGGAAGAGGAGGACGGCACCCTGCGCGACGAGGTGCCTCTCGGCCCGCCAGTGGAGCAGCCGCACCTGGTGGAGGAGCGAGCGCGGGCAGCCGCAGAGAACCGGATGCCTGCAATCGGCGCTGCAGCGTACCGGGGCCTCCCGCTCACAGGAGCCTTTCAGTCTACGTTTCCAAGCTACCGCCAACGAACTAGCTTCGGGCAGCTAGGTGGCGCTCCTCAGCCTGCCATGGCAGCCAGCCATGCTAGCCTCTTCCAGACGAACGAGGATGGAGCGATTCAGGAAGTCCTCAAGCCCGATGGCTCGCCGGCTTCGGTCGAGGAGATTACCGCAGATGCGGAGGCTTGGGCGGTAGCGTTTAGCCATGACTTCTTTTGCAACATCTGCTCCAACCACGAGCACGACTGCACCGAGACGTGCGTCAAGTACGTCAAGAAGAAGCTCGAGGCCAAAGAGAGTCTGCGCTCGAACAGAACCCCGTCGTGCCGCTTCTGGTTCTTTCGCATCCAGCAGCTATGTCTAGCAGGCCGCACCAAGCGAGTGCGTCGGCGCGGCAAGCCTTTGGTCCGGACTCCGTTCATCGACTTCTCTGATGACCGCAACCAGCGGTGCCGCTGCCAGGTCAAACGCGACCAGCCGTTCAGGAGCTCCAGCAACGACGTCTCTCAAGTGACCAGCCGGTGCAACGTGGATTTCCAGTTCTTGATGTGCGCGCCTGACGAGTCTGCCGAGGCAGCAAAAGTGCTTCAGCCTGGTGGTGCTCCTCAGCCTGCCCAGGACGGGCTGCCTGCGGCCGCCCCAGTTCAGCTGGCCAAGCGCAGAAGGCTTACCAAGAAAACGGCCAGCATGAAGAACCCAGAGTCGGCAATCGCATTGCGCTCATCCAAACAACTCGGCGGCCGCAAAAAGTGGCTCTACGGTTGTGGCTCCTTGCATCCGACAGATGCATCTGTCGTGGAGAGCTTCCAAGCTGCTTTCCAGAAGGCTTTCTCAATGGACTTCTACATCACGAAGTACCAGGGCAAGATGATGGAGTCCATGACGCCGCTCTTCCAGTCCATGCTCACCGGCATGCAGCGTCTGGAGCAGCAGGAGAGGGACGAGAAGGAGGAGGAAGCCCGGAAGGTGCTCAGTGAGGGCGGCGCTGATGGCGAGGACCAGACGCTGGCCAAACGGGGCCGGACGCGCGAGGATCTCGCTCGCCGCGCTCGGCGGGTCTGTATCCGCCTGGCGTCGATGGCGAACCGGTGCTTCTGGCTCTCCACGACGGAGGTGGCCGTGCATATCCTCACAGGCGGCGACTGCCTCCAGTCGCACCACAATGTGCGGCTCTTCACGAGACAACTACAGTGGGCCTGCCAGCAGTGCAAACGCTTGCTAAACCATGAAGGTTCGGGCGGGGAGACGCATAATGATCAGGTGCCAATACAAGCAGTCCGCATCCAGATCCCTGACGCCGACAACGAGGAGGAGGACGCAGCAGGTGACACCAGCGGTGCTCCTCAGCCTCCTGGAGACACTCCTGCTGGTGATGAGCAAGGTGGCGGTGCGGAGTGCGAGGACATGCACGCGTGCACCACCAGCACGAACACGGCCGACGACTACGCCCACAGAGGCCCTCGCCTGCAGACCATGCCGTACTACGTCTACAGGATGTACGTCCGGCGAGTCCTGAAGCCGAGCCGGGTCAAAGCTTCTGGACCGCGATTCTTCGCCTTCGACAGCCACTACGTCTTGGCTCCGCGGTACATGCAGGAGGTCCACTTGACGCGGAGTTCCGTCCCCACCATCGATGGCTTCCAGTGCCCGACCTGGGCACAGGACCCCGAGCAGAACTCGCTCTTCAAGGCCCTCCTCTTCACGCCTTGGGCGTGCGAGTGTCCCCTCTCTTGTGGCTGCGTTACTCAGTACAGCCATATGCTGAGGAACTGCGACTGCCCCGCCGTGCGCCCATACTCGTTCGAGCGGGCGTGGCGGCTTCGGTGCGCGGAGATCCACGTGTTGGCAGCGCGCGCAGACTCCAGGAGCCGCCTGGCCCGCAAGAGGCTCGTGCTCGCGGACACGACCCTCTTCTCCGAGCTGAAAGAGCCCCGGGCGAACCTCGAGGAGGGCGAGCTGGTGCTCCTCAGCCTAGCGCACTTCGCAAGGTCCCAGCTGGCGCGGCGCATGCCAGCGGAGGCGGCACGGCGCATCCTCGCCTTCAGTGACCACCACTGCCGGTGGCACGAGGAACAGTGCACCCTGGCGGAGTTCTGCGCGCACGTGGCGCGAGACGTGCTGGCGCACGTGGACCTCGCGGCGGAGGCGCGGGTTAAGCCTCGGCCAGCAACGACTGCACACCTCGAGGCGGATGAAGACTCCGCGAGCGATGCCGAAGGGCTCAAGGGGCGAGTCCCGCTGGAGCTCGTTGACGTGGGTGGAGGCGGCGGCAGCGACGTAGAGGAGGACGTGGAGGACGCCGAGATTACCGAGATCTCCCGGTTTCCGCTGCGGGACCACGTCAGAGCAACCGAGCTGGCCCTACAGCAAGACCAACTGCAGCGCTTGGACCAGAAGGGCCGCCTCAGCTACGCCGATAAGCAGTTGAAGAACCTCGACAGAGCGTACAGCGGCATGCTGCAGCCAAGCTTTGCACTGCCAGCCAGCAGCGGCGCGCGGGAACATCAGGGCACGCGGCTGGACGAGACCTTTTCTGACATGCTCGCCCTACAGCGGCAAAGCATTGCGCTCCAAAAGAAGCAAGCGAGCCCGGATGGAGAGATCTTGCCCGATGCTGCGGACGACTGGCTCCCCAGCGGTGCTCCTCAGCCTGCTGCCGAGGACGCCCAACCAGAACTCGTTCCGCAGCTCTTGGCCATGCAGGGCCCGGCGGCTGTTGCGTGGAAGCTCGTCACTGATGCCCACTGCACGGAGGAGCAGATTGACGCGGTGGCGTTGTTTGCGTTGTCTCTGCAGAAACGTTTTGACGGCAGACCAGACAAGACAACGCATCTCCTCCCCGTGGCGTCCGCGACAGGCAACCACAGAGCGATCTGGCTCGGTGGAGGCGGTGTCGGCAAGACGCGCACCCTCTCCAAAGTGGTGGAGCCGATGGCCATCACTTACTTCGGCGAGCAGGGGTACCTCGGCAAAGCGCAGTCCAACCACGCCGCACACAACCTCGGCCCGCGCGGCAGGACCATGCATTCCTCCAATGGCCTGCTCATGTCGGATTCCATGCAGACAGCCAGGCTGCGCTTGACGCCACAGACGCAGAAAAAGCTGGATCGCCTCACAGGCACACTCGGCGTCGACGTGATCGATGAGCTGGGTGCTGTGCCGGGGCCTTTGCTGCATGCAGATGCACTGCGCACGACCTACGGCAGGGCGTTGCGCTACAACCTGGACCCCACGAAGTACATGCGCCCGCAGGAGACGTGGGGACGCATGCCTGTGAAGATCTTGTGCGGAGACTTCTACCAGTTGCCGCCAGTCCCCGCCACCGCTTCCCTGCTGGCGCCTCACGCGGGCCAATCCTACGAACACCAACAGGGTAGGAAGTTGCTCGCCGACATCGAGTACGTCATCGATTTCGTGCAGATGCAGCGCTTTACAGACCCGTTGCAACTCGAGGTTCTCCACGCCATGAGAACTCCAGGCGGAAAAAAGATCTCTGACGAGAGCTGGCAGGCGATCGTCAAAACAGAGGTCGTTAGCTCTAGCGGTGCTGCTCAGCCTGCTGCCAGCAGCAGCCAAGCCGCTCAGCCACCTCAGTGGGACCCTCGGTTGCGTGCAGCACGAGGCTGGTACGAGTCGGCCTATGAGTGGCGCATCGTCTCTTACGCCATGCATGCACAGGCCAAGCTTGATGCGCACGATGCTGGCCAGCTGCTCTTTTACGTCCCAGCAATCGACAGACCAGCTGCGCGCCTCGCGAAGCCTGATTACGACGAGATGCGCGCGGAGCCCAACATCGGCGCTACCGCAAAAATGCCGGGGCTGCTGCCGCTCTTCGTTGGCATGGAGGTCATCCTGACAGAATCCGTCTTGCCGCCGAAGTATGTCCGTGGCGCGCCAGGCAAAGTGGTAGGCATAGAGCTGCACGCTCTGGAGCCTCCGGTGGAGGGCCGCCCGTCCATTGTCTCGGACGGCGTGGTCGTACTCTACTACATGCCAAAGGCCGTCTATGTCAAGATCGATGACAGCGATGAACTTTTCTTGAAGGCCGCGCCGGTGACAGCTAACAGTGCTTCTCAGCCTGCCGGCCCCGACCTGCGCGGAGTGCTCGCGATCACCCCGCAGGCGCGCCCCTGGAAGTTCAAAGCGAAGACAGGTGGCCCGGCCATCGCGGTGTCCAGGACGCAGTTGACCGTGCTGCCCAAAAAGCAGGGGACTCTGCATGGCGTCCAGGGCAAGACGACGGACCCAGGCTTCATCGTGCACTGGACGTTTCCGCCTGGACTCAAGAAGGAGTCCATTTGGCTTGCCTACTACGTCAGCCTGTCGCGCCCCAGAAGCTTCAACCAACTCTTGAGCCACGGCTTGCCTGACCGGAACATCATCGAATCCGGCCCCCCGGAACAGATCGCCAAGGCCTTTGCCGAGCTCTTCACGGACAAGATTGCCGCGACGAAGATCGCTTGCGCGAAGGCCCGACAGCAACTGGGATGGCCTGCGCGAGCTTGAGGAGTCATGAGATGCAGGTTGCGTTGTGGCGGTCCTGTTCAGTCTGTCCGTCTGCATTCGCGTGGTGCTTCTCAGCCTGCATGCGCGTGGTGCTTCTCAGCCTGCGCTCGTGTGCAGCTGTGCGCGGTGAGCCTGCACGTGTCGCGGACACGTTCTGGATCAGGACGGGGGGGTCCGAGCCCGAGATGGAATGCTAGCGCTCTGCAGTACAAGTGCTTTTCAGCATGCGACATCCTGCGGTGCTTCTCAGCCTGCAGGGTTCGCAGCGTGCGGTTTCGATGCATTCCTTTTCAGTATGCGAGTTCCTGCGGTGAGCTCCGTAGCTCCGTTCCGTAAACATCTTCCAAGAGCCGCTCGCAAGCTTTTGCAGCTGGCGGTCTGCAGACGTAGTCTGTCTCAGCATGCGAGCTCCCGCACGCTTCGCCGGCTTTTGCTGCGCGGACAATTTTCTCACACACGTCAGCGCCGTTTGTAGGCGTCAGAAAAACATGTAGACATTCACGAAGGGCTCAGTCTGTATATCGTCACATCATTACATACGCAGTCGTCGAACACATCGGTGTACATTCAGCGCTTTGTCCTTCTAGCTAGGTCGCTTCGTGCTGAGGCTGAGGCTGATGCAGGCTGAGGGAATGCTGCCAGATATGCTCCTACACATGGCTGTTAGGTTGCTTTGCCGGGATAATTTCCTGTGTGAAAATCAGATTGGCGAGGATGTGACATTTAGGGTGGTCATGGATTATCTCTCCCTTCCGCCCATGGCCGTTGTGGTTCATAAGCTGGGCGGGAGGGTGGACGCACCTACTCGCAACTGCTTTGAGTACGGAGATAACTAGATCTTAAATGTTTCTGCTTCGTGATTGCATCAAGTACTGGTGGGATTGCTACTGTGATCTGTATTTACACTTGAGCTTCCTGGGGGGCCTCTCCAGCACAAGGGCGGCAGAATCCATTCGGAGCCTTCGTCCGAGACCCCTGCTCGGAGCGGTCTTGGTGGCCTCTTCGGGGTCTGGGCGCTTCTTGGGACGTCTTCGAACCCTCTCGGGGACCTCTGCCGCGTTTTTCTGAGACTTCTGTGGCCGTCTTGGACGCTGCGAAGGTGAGTCAGGCGAATATGTCCAAATTCGATGTTTTCCCTGGGGAATGGGGCAATGTTTGCTCCTGGGGGCTCCCTTGGGGGCGTTTTGGAAGCCTCTTGGGCCATCTTGGGGGCGTCTCGGGGCCTCTTGGGGGTTTCTCTGGGGCCTCTTGCGGGCCTCGGGAGGGGGGCTCCTCTTGGGTCCCTTCGGGGGCCCGTTTGGGCCGTTTTGGACGCTTCTTGGACCGTACTGGGGCCCTCTTAGGCCGTCTTGGGGCCCTCTGGGACGCCTCTTGGGCCGTCTTGCGGCGATCTTGGAAGCCTCTGAGTTCGTCAAGAACGGTACGGTACGACAGCGAAAACAATCATTATGCTAAAAACATACGTTTTACGAAAGGAATTGGGCTATGTTTGCCTCTTGGGGTTCCCTTGGGGGGCCTCTTGGGGGCCTCTTGCGGTGGCTTGGGGGTTCCTTTAAGCCGTCTGGAGGCCATCTTGGGCGTCTTGCAGCAGCCTGTGGGCGTCTCGGGTCTCTCTTGGGGCGTTTTCGGGCTCTCTTGGCGCTTTCTGGTGGCGTTTTGTGGGCCTCTGGGGCTCCCCAAGCGCCTGCACACCCACATTTGTGGTAGAGGTCGCGGCGCCGGGGGCCTGGGCCCAGGTGCGCCGATTTTATAATATATATATAATATATATATATATATATATATATATATATGTATATATATATATATATATATATATATAGCGATACGCGGAGGGGTACCGGTAAGTCCGGCCTCGGTATGGAGGCGGAGGGGACTCTAATGTTATTCGGGGTTTGGAACATAGTGTGCGCAGGCTTCGGGGTGCAACCTAAGTGAGGAGCGCATTCCTATGGATCAGGAACTGGGCGTGGCTAGGTCGAGGATCAATCCGTTCCAGAATGCTTTCAGAGCGCTCCAGGACGCTCGGGAAGGCCGTAGCGCCCGAGACATCCTCCAGAGCCGCCAGATCTCAGAGATTCTCGAATTTATCTTCACCAGATTTTGTCCTAGAGGCCTACGCCATTCCAGAGGAAAGAAGTCCACGGTGAAGTTTTCGGGAGCCTTTCGGAGACCGCTTGGGAGCCTCTGGGGGGCTCTTTCGGGACTCTTGGGGCCTTTTTGGGGGGTTCTTGGGCGCCTGCTGGCGGTCTCGGGGGGCCCCTTTTGGTCGGAGGGTTCGAAATTGCAGTTTCAGCTACCCCTCTGCAGGGACCCTCTAGGCTTGAGTCGAGCGTGTCCCTCTACAGGAGGAATATTCAAAAATAGTCAAAAGATAGTATGAAGACGATGTCTCTATTATGTTTGAGTGTTGTTGGTGTATGTTTGGTTATTGATTATTTTAATTTTTCACCCAAAATCCGCATGTAGGGGGCATGCCCGACCTAAATCTAGGCGCAGAGGCGGAGCAGGAGAAGCAAGGGCACCTGTCGGCGGCGAGCCCGGGGGCGAAGTGAGACGGGGCGATCCGAGTAGATCGGGTCGGAGGATCGCGCCGCATCGCCGATGCATCGGCAATGCGGCTTGATAGGGGAGCCCGATTGTTTCCACGCCGACGTCGCCGATGTATCGCCGATGTTGCCTCCTCGGCGCGATACTCCGACCACACCTCCTCGGACCCTATGTAGGAGGCCTCTACAGGTTCGGAAGTCCCCTGGCCTACTAAGAAGTGTTCTAAACCCTCCCCAAAAATACACAGAACAGCTTTAGGAAAGCCAGAGGCCCTCTGAGAAGGCCCGCCGCCATTTGAGAAGGCCTTCTCCTTTCGGCCCATCCTGAGCCAATGGTTTGACGTCCACGGATCTCTGACTGGTAAATGGGATTGCAAGTATATTGCATCCTAAAAGTTACGATTGCACGAAAGGAACACGGTCAGATCGAACGAACCAGAAACCAGGTTTGGGTGGTTCAGAGGAGGATGGTCAAGAGGTGGTCGTCTGGAACTTTGTGGGAGGGGGACCAGATGGTTGCCCGGGCCGCTTCGTTTGGGCAGCCCGACGCTATCCGCGATTGGACACTATTGCGAAGGCCTTACGGCCGTTGCCGCCGACCCTGAGAGCGACGAAGATGAAAACGAGGGGGGGACAGGGTGGAGGAGGTGGATGAGAGAGGAGGAGGGGGGAGAAGGATGTGGAGGAGAAGCAAGAGGAGGAGAAGGAGGCAGAGGAGAGCAGGAGGAGGGGGAGCAGAGGGGGGGGGAGGAGGAGGAGGAGGAGGAGGAGGAGGAGGAGGAGGAGGAGGAGGAGGAGGAGGAGGAGGAGAAGAGGAGGAGGCCAGAGGCTTTCTTGGGACAGCCTGTGGCTCTCCTGAGGCCGTCTTGGGCCGTCCAGGGCTCCTCTTGCGCCGTCTCGAGGCACTCTTGGAGGCCTCCTGGGCAATTTGGGGCTCTCCTGGGCTGTCTTGGGGCAGTTTGGGGGCCCCTTGGGAGCCTCTTGGGGCCTCTTGGGGCTTCTTCGGGGCCTCTTGGGGGCCTCTTGGGGCTGAGAGCTCGAAATGTCCGTTCGGGTCCCCCGTCTGGGCACTCTCCTGGAGCCGTCTTGGGGGCCTCTTGGGCCGTCTTGGAGGCGTCTTGGGCCGTCCTGGGGCCCTCTTCGGCCGTTAGGGGACCCTCTTGGGGGCCTCTTGGGCCGTCTCGGGGCGATCTTGGGGGCCTTTGGGCCGTCTTGGCGCGTCGGGAAGCGGAAGAGGCAAGAACGCCAAAATCTGTCAAAAACATATGGGAAATCCATGAATTTGCCTCTTGGAACTCTCGTAAGAAAGCTCCTGGAGGCCTCTCGGGGGCGCTTTGCAGGCCTCTTGGGCCTTCTGGAGGCCGTCAAGGCGTCTTGGACAGAACGTGCGGCGATTCGGGGTTCTCTTGGACTGCCTTTGGGGCCTCTTGGGGCCCTCCTGGCCCGTCTTGGGGCTTTTTTGGGGCTCCGGGGCTCCCTGGGGGGGTGGGGCGTGTGACCCCCCTCCCCCCCCATGACCCCCCCCCTCCCTCCTCCTCCCCTCCTCCTCTCCTCCTCCTCCTCCTCCTCTCCTCCCCTCCTCCTCCTCCTCCTCCTCTCCCCTCCTCCCCTCCTCCTCCTCTCCTCCTCCTCCTCCTCCTCCTCCTCCTCTCTCCTCCTCCCTCTCCTCCTCCTCCTCCTCCTCTCCTCTCCTCCTCCTCCTCCTCTCCTGGGGGGGAGGGATCGAAGGGAAGGGGCTTCCCTTCGACTCAATGACGGCGTTGGTCAATTTCGCGTTGGCTGGCGCGCTGAGGAGGTCCCTGGGGCTGCCCGTCGACTCGAGCACGACCAGCGAATGACACGAGAGGGGGGGGGCAGGGAAAGGGGACGACAGAGACGACTACCAGCGAATGACTGAGATGACGAGTTGAACGGACAAGCCCCTCACACACGCCGACAGGGTCGGCGGATTTGTATGTCGTTGGGGGTGTTTCTTAAACAGGCCAGTCCCCTCCGTTCCTTGAGATCCGACGTTGCGAGAAACAAATATGCATCGCGAAAAATCACGACCGAAGCCCGAGACACCAGCAGTCTTCGAGCCGGATCGATATGTGATGGCCTTGGGGCCCGAAATTGGGTGGAAAAATTGCAACGCCCAGATCAGGGTTCCTCACCACCCCTCCTTTGGTCACACCTTGCGCCGTTGGAGGCCCCTCAGCGTGGCGATGGCGAAAGCACGCGGGGCGACGTCAGGCGTCGCTTCTCAGCCGTGCCGCCACTCTCTGCGAGCCCTCGCGGAGCCTGGCGGAACGCCTGCGCATGCGGCTCCGCACGAGATGTCGTTTCTACAGGCGTCCCTCCTCCTCCTCCTCCTCGACGGAATACTCTGAGATCGGAGCGGTGAAACTTTTTCACGCCGGGCGTTCTCGCCCAGCTTCGCGCCCCAGGGCCATCACAGATCGGTGCGGCCCGAACAAAAGTGCCGCAGAAAGGTGGGGTATAGGGCTCCGGACGTGATTTGCCGCGACGTTGCAATCCTCTCGCAGCGTCGAATCTCAGGGAACGGCCGCTGCTTGCTTGGTCCCCACGGTGTCCAGCGGAGCGTCCGCGTGCGACAGACTTGCGTCGTGTCGACGCAGTGGTCACCCGAGCGCGGGGTGAGGTTGAGGTCCAGCGTGGCCAGTGGCTTGGGATCGTCCGACGTCGAAAGGTCTGCACTGTCGGGAAGCCGCTATCGTTCAAGGTTGAAAGATGCATACTCTGGGGTTCTTAATTCGTGGGTGGATAGACCTCCTACCCTGACACGTCGATTAACGAATTAGCCGTTTTCGGTTCGCGAGAGAGCGTCGCGGCCGTTATTATTGCGGGTCCAGGTCCGTCGGTTTCGGTCCTGGACCGTTTTCACTAAGGGGAGGTTTTCTAAAGGGAGGTTTGTCCACCGCCGACTTAATAAGCGTGGGGGGGTACCCCCCCGACGGGGGTCAACCTCGCCTCGTCGTCGCGCTGCGACGGGGGTCGGAGCGCCTTCGGCGCGCGGTGGCTGCCCACGTCGGGGGCCGATGTGGGGCTGTCGGCGGGGTGACGCCCCCCCCGACGCTTCTTAAGAAGCTTGGAGTAACAACAAGATGAAAAACGAAAACATAAATCGTCAGGGCACGAACCTGCCGTATGCGGATCGAAATCAGATTTCGCCCAACGTGTCGTCGCCAACCGCACAAGATTCACTATGCTCCCGAGCCCCCACTGGGGAGTCCCGCCGAGCGCCGACAGATGGAGATCCCAATGAGACTTCGCCCTTGTGCGCTCTTCTAACTGGTCTCATACGATGTAGTGCCCAGTTTTCTTTCCAAACAAACTCTGACACTCGTTCTCCCAGGTAGCTCATGCTGGCTGGACATGCGTCCAGAAAGAACGTCTGGCACTGGCTCGGACCAGCCATCCTCGCATGTTCGCCGCTGCAGATTTCCCGCACCGATTTGTTGGAGTTCGCAGCGTGTCCAGATAGCTTTTACGAGGTCGCCAGAACGTCCGTTACCAGCTAGTGTCAGGGGACCCACAGCTTCCCCTAAGGGCTCCGATGCAGTGGGCGCCGGACCGGGCCTGGCTGGAGGAGCAGTGGGACAAGAACGGTTGTGCTGGGCTGTGCACCGCGGACCGCCGTGCCCCGCACCCGCATGCTTCTTTCTTGAAGCCAGGGAAGAATATGTGACGCCACCTGATGTGGCATCCGATGTTGCCACATGTAAGACCTTACTCAGGAGGAGCAGCGCAGCGGGAACACACAATCGACTCACAGAGTTATGGTTGGGGGCTACGGGGCGGGTTCGCCCAGATGGATGGTGTCCCATGTATGTTTTTGCATGCGCGCATACATTCCAGCATGCTAAAGAATTGCACGTGCAGCAGCGATATCCTTAGAAATACGTGCATCTAATTTCGTTTACAGTCACGAAGACGCACGAGTACGAGCATAAGAGTGGTGGTTTTGAAGATCGCACATAGGTTCGTGACCCTGATCTCCCGTCCTCTCTCTCTCTCTCTCTCTCGCTCTCTCTCTCTCTCTCTTTCTATTTGTATATCTCTCTCTCCCTGTCTCTTTCCCCTTCTCTCTCTGTCTCTCCCTCTCTCTCTCTCTTTCACTCTCTCTCTCTTTCTCTCTCTCTCTCTCTCTCTCTCTCTCCCTGGGCATATGTGTATCTATATATATATACACACCTATACGACCACCCTTCGGGTGATAAGGAGGTTGTGGGCGGGGGAGAGGGGGGGGAACCAACATCTGACTCAATCGATCTCACTATCGATTTCACTCAACGGGACACCACGGGACACTTGTCGATATCATTATCGATCTCACTCTACGGGACACCACGGGACACCGCAGGACACCTCTCGATCTCACTACTGGTCTCATGATCGATCTCACGATCGATCTCACTCAACGGGACACCATAGGACACCACGGGACACCTCGGGACACCACATCGATCTCACTATCGATCTCACCATCGATCTCACTCAACGGGACACCATGGGACACCTGTCGATCGATTTCACTCAACGGGACACCACGGGACACCTCGAGGGACCACATCGATCTCACTATCGATCTCACTATCGATTTCACTCAACGGGACACCACGGGACACCGCGGGACACCCCGAGCCACCGCCAGACGGACGGACGGACGGGCGGGCGGGGGAGAATCATTTGTCTTGACTTCGCCCTAGCAACGGCGGACACCATGGGACACCGCGGGACACCGCGAGCCACCGCCAGACGGGCGGGAGGGAGGGGGAGAATCATTTGTCTCGACTTCGCCCTAGCAACGGCGGGTTCATTCCTCTCGCGCGCCCACGCAGCTTCGCCTCGCCCGCACGCACGACACGAACGAAACGAAACGATTTCCCAGTTGGGGGTCTCCGTTCCATCGCGATCTCACCCCCGAACCTCCGATATACATACTTACCTAACGACCGCCCTGCGGGCGATATGGAGGTTGGGGGAGGGGATTGAGATCAAATGTCCACCCTGACTGACCTCCAGCCTGTCACAAGAGGGGTTGGATAAGACAAGATGGATTGGATTGGACAAGATGGATTGGATAAGCAGGATTTGATGAGAAAGCCCGCCGCCGGCGCCGACAAAAACGAATTGATGGATTGGGTTGGGTGGATTGGATTGGATGGGATAAGATAAGATGGGACAAGATGGGCTGGATAAGATAAGATGTATTGGATTGGACATGATGGATTGGATCAGAGAAGCTGGACTGGATGAGAAAGCCCGCCGCAGGCGCCGACAAAAATGAATTGATGGATTCGGTTTGGTGGATTGGATTGGATGGGATAGGGTGGGTTGGATAAGGTAAGATGGGTTAGATTGGAAGAAATGGTTTGGATAAGATAAGATGGATTGGATTGGCCCGCCGCAGGCGCAGAAACAGATGAATTAATGGATTGGGTTGGGTGGATTGGATTGGGTTGGATAAGATGGGACTAGATTGGCTGGATAAGATAAGATGGATTGGATTGAACATGATGGATTGGATCAGAGAAGCTGGATTTGATGAGAAAGCCCGCTTCAGGCGCCGACAAAAATGAATTATGAAATTAGCGACATGCGTTAGCGCCGGGACGCCCGGGACACCCTGGACACCGCCCGGCCCAATTGGGACACCTCCCGGCCACCGGCGGACGGGGAACGGGTTTTCGCTCCTACTGACACCCGGGACACCGCCCAGCCCAACTGGGACACCTCCCAGCCACCGGCGGACGGGAACGCCCTTTCGCTCCTACCTCGGCCTAGCCACAGGAGGATCACGCGCAACTTCGCCTCGCACGCACGACACGAACACGAAACCGAAACCGATTTCTCGGTGGGGGGTCTCCGTGTCAGGGCGATCTCACCCCCCAGCCTCCGATATACATATATATATATACACCAATACCTATACCTATACCTATTACCATACCTATACGACCACCCTTTGGGTGATAAGGAGGTTGGGGGGGAGGAGCCAACGTCTCACTCGATCGGTCTCACTATCGATCTCACTGTCGATCTCACTATCGGTCTCGCTCGATGGATCTCATTCGATCGATCTCACAATCGATCTCACTCGATTTATTTCATTCGATCGATATCACAATCGATATGATTAGCGATATCACAATCGATCTCACTATCGATCTGACCAAAATCGATCTAACAATCGGTCCCACTATCGATCTCACGATCGATCTCACAATCAATATCACAACCAAAGTCATCATCATCAACATCATCGTCATCAACGTCATCAACATCATCATCATCATCATCATCATCATCATCATCATCATCATCATCATCATCATCATCATCATCATCGGGACACCATCATCATCATCCTCATCATCATCATCATCATCATCATCATCATCATCATCATCATCATCATCATCATCATCATCATCATCATCATCATCCGCCGCTTTACTGTGGAAAATTGCCAACCTTTTCCTCCGGAACCCGGGGGTCGCCCCCCCCCCCCTCCGAAAATCCCCCCCCCCTGCTGGAACCCCTCCCCCCCCCCCACCCCTTCCCCCGGCAAAACCCCCCCCCTCCCCTAAC
>CAUYUJ010014247.1:202050-237050 GCA_963575745.1 Prorocentrum cordatum | reverse complement strand
TTCTGAACACATATGATTTGTGATAAGCAAGTGCGCGCGCATAATATTTGTTGCAGGGGATGGCGGGGGGGGACGATGACGGCCCGGCTGGGATAGGAGGAGTTCACAGGTCGGATGATAGCCATTGGGTCCGAATTTTATGTGGTTTGCATCGGTTCCCGGGGGGCTGTCACCCGGGAAAGAGAGGGTGGTAGAACCGATTTCTTGTTTAGAAAGACAATATATGTGCTGGAAGCTGCGTGGTGTAAATTGTGTGGTGGAAGCTGCGTGGGGGAAACGATTTGGCAACGCTTCGCGTCGATAGACATCTTGGCAGAGATCTGGGCCCCGCTAAATGGTACCCTGATGTTTGTCTTCTTGACGCGCCACGTCTCCCCGCTGGATGCGGGAACGCTTGAGGCGGAAACGGGCTGAAAGGTGGCGAATCTTCGACGCACCCACCCATGCGGCAACGGGCGGCATCGGGCGGGGGCGTTGCGAATCCCCGACGCACACACACAATCCTCTTCCAGGAGCAGGAGCAGGAGCAGGAGGAGGAGCAGGAGGAGAGCAGAGGAGGGGGGGGGGCAGGGGAGCAGAAGCAGGAGGAGGAGGAGCAACGGGCGGCAACGGGCGGGGGCGTGACGAATCTTCGGCGCACTTTCACAAGCGGCAGCGGGCGGCATCGGGCGGCAACGGGCGGGAGCGTGGCGAATCTTCGAGGCAGCCACCAATCGGCAACCGGAGGCAGCGGGCGGCGACGGGCGGCGACGAGCGACAACGTGGCGAATCGTCGACGCGCCCGTCGAATAGTGCTGCAAAACATTAAGAAGCCGTAGGTGCAATCATTTTTGTGATGTATGTGTATATATACACACGTAAGTATATATATATATATATATATATATATATATATATATGTTAGGTATCGTATGAGCGCGTCTACGCACATGTTCATCGATACATGCATGTATAGACGTGTACGTACATATACATGTTTGTGTGTCCGTGTGGATGCATGTATGTGTGTATGCATGCATGCATGTATGTATGTGTGTATGGTTGTGTGTATGGTGTGTAGGTATGGATGTGTGTATGTATGTGTATGTGTATGTGTATGTGTGTATGCATGCATGCATGCATGCATGCATGCATGCATGCATGCATGCATGCATGTATGTATGTATGTATGTATGTATGTATGTGTACATACATGTTTGTATATGTATGTGTGTCGGAGGTGAGGGGGTGAGATCGAAGTGGAACGGAGAGCCCCCCTACCGGGAAATCGATTTCGGTTTCGTGTTCGTGCGTGCCGTGCGTGCCGTGCGGGCGAGGCGAAGCTGCGTGGGCGGGCGAGAGAAAGTCTCCTGTGGCTGAGGCGCGGCCGGACCAAATGATTCCCTTCCGGGCGGCCGGGGCCCCGCGGTGTCCCGCCAGTGTCCCGCTGGTGTCCCGTGTGGCTGAGGCGCGGCCGGATCAAATGTCTCCCTTCCGGGCGGCCGGGGCCCCGCGGTGTCCCGCCGGTGTCCCGTCCCGTCGGTGTCCCGTCGGTGTCCCGATGATGATGATGATGATGATGATGATGATGATGATGATGATGATGATGATGATGATGATGATGATGATGATGATGATGATTGATGATGATGATGATGATGATGATGATGATGATGTTGATGTGATGATGTTGATGTTGATGTTGATGTTGATGTTGATGTTGTTGATGGTGATGGTGATGATGATGTTGGCGTTTTATTTTGATTATCGATAGTGAGATCGATAGTGAGGTCGAATGTGAGATCGATAGTGAGATCGATAGTGATATCGATTGTGAGATCGAGCGTGAGACCGAGTGTCATATCGATTGTGAGATCGATTGTGAGATCGATAGTGGTATCGGTAGTGAGATCGATTGTGAGACCGAATGGGAGATCGATTGTGAGATCGGTTGTGATATCGATCGTGAGATCGACAGTGAGACCGAATGTGAGATCGATTGTGGGATCTATTGTGAGATCGATTGTGAGATTGATAGTCAGATCGATTGTGAGATCGATCGATTGAGATTGATAATGAGATCGATAGTGAGTTCGATAGTGAGATCGATGGTGAGACCGAATGTGAGATCGATAGTGATATCGATTGTGAGATCGATAGTGAGATCGGTAGTGAGACCGGATGTAAGATCGATAATGAGATCCAAAGTGAGTTCGGTAGTGAGATCGATAGTCAGATCGAATGTGAGATCGATTGTGAGATCGATTCTGAGATCAATAGCGAGACCGAATGTGAGATCGATTGTGAGATCGATAGTCAGATCGATTGTGAGATCGATCGATTGAGATCGATTGTGAGATCGGTAGTGAGTTCGATAGTGAGATCGATCGAGTGCGACGTTGGTCCCTCCCCCCCCTCACCTCCTTATCACCCGAAGGGTGGTCGTATAGGTATGTGTGTGTGCATGTATGTATGCGTATGTGTTTATGTGTCTATAGATACTGTGGAGGACAAGGTTCGGGGGCCCGGCCCAGGGACCCTCGCATGCCATGGGGGTCTGGGGCACCCCCCCAGACAATTGTGAGGCTCCCAGACAGCTCAAAAGAGCTCAAAAAGCGTTCACGACAGCTTTTGGACGGTGTCGGACGCTCCCAACACGCCTCAAGACCGCCACAAGAGCGCTCCAAGACGGCCCACGATGATTTCCAGAGGCTTTAGGGGCGCCCTGTGAGGCCCAAGGGGTCAGCAAGAGACTCCCCTGGAGCGCCGAAAGAAAAAGCGTTGTTTGTTCATCGGTTATTGCCGGATGTTTAGCTTCTCGACGTTTCCGCGTCCCGACCGCCCAAGACGCGCCAAAAGGTTTCAAGACCGCCCCTGGACGTTTCAAGGGGTTGCCAAGACAGTCCCACGACTGCCCACGAGGGCCCGTTTGGGGGGGCTCCGTGGGCCCCTTCTTTGGGGCTCTTAGGCCGTTTGGGGACGATCTCGGGCGTTTCTTGGGCCGTTTCGGACGCTCCGAAGACCAAGAAGGCGGCAATGCGACAACATTGCAAAAACGATAGATGCTGACGATTCGGGCCTCGTTGGCCGCCCTGCAGGGCTTCCGAGGCGGCCCAAGAGGCGCCCAGGAGGGCTCCAGGATGGTCCCCGTCCCATCGCCCTTGGTTGCTCGAGAAATCACGCGGGGACCCCCCAGGAGCGCCCGAGAGCGCCCAGAATTCTGGGCTGCGAGTCCCTTAAAGGATATTGGCGCAAATCATCACAGAGAACTCGAAGGGATCTCAGGACACTCCAATTCGGGCCTGAGGGCACTGTGGCGGATACATGTATATATGCACACGTACATGCACATATACATACAAGCATGGATGCATGTACGCACACATCTCGGTGTGCGTCTCTCTATATCCCCCCCGTAGCTCTCTCTATGTACATAACGGTGCGTGTGCCCACAGATGTAATCGTTGAAAGTTTGATCATATCTTTACACACGCGCACACGACACCCTCCATACGTATGTTTGCATGTACACAGTTCGCATACATGTACGGCCGCACGAACGTTGTCGTTGGACCATACGTATATCGAACACGCACCGTACGCCCATGCATGTGTGAGGGTCAGTGCGCATGGACAAGTGTTGGGTACATGCCCGTAGTGCGCACATGCGACTACGCATATGTTATTGTATCCGCACGGTGATATACACATGTACACATGTGGACGCGCACACATGTACATATGGACACAGCCACATACACACGGATGCACCCATTCGCAGACGCACAGGCACAGACGCATGGAAACATGCACGTAGTCGTATGCAACTATACCCGTGCGTATGCACATACGCGCATATGCGCAGGGATTTGCAAATCCGATCAGATGGGTTCGTCGTACACGAGCGTAGCAAACCCGTGCGCACACAATGATGATCGAAACATGCTGTTCCACGAGAACCCTCAGCCACGCTATTGGGATCCAGACGCAACACATTTCAGCCTATAGTTCAGGTCTTGTCCGCGCGGTAATCCCAGACAAGGCGAGGCGCATTCACACAGGGTGTGTGTGTGTGTTTACGTGTGGTGTTGTAGCCACGCAATGGTTGCAGGGCCATCGTGGTCCCACTGACATGTGAGAAGGGGAAGCCGTCGGACAGAGAACTAAGCCGTAATGTTTCCAGGCCGCCGACGTCGTCTGTCAGCACATGGACAAGCGGGTGGGCGGCCCGTGGGTTTCGCATGGCTTTGAATGAGGGGCGGTAGTGGTACGGTTTACCTCTCCGCATCTGTCCTGCTCCCCCTCCTCCCAGTTTTCTTCTCTCTCTCCTCTTCCCCCTTCGCCTTCGTCGCTCCTACTCGTCCTCCTTCTATCGCTCCTCCCCTCTCTGTCTCTCTCCTCCTCCCTGCGCCCTGCCTTCACCACTGAGAAATTCGTTCCCCCCCTCTTCCTCCTACCATTTCTCTCTCTCCTCTTCCTTCTTCTCCATCCTCGCTCCTCCTCACATTCCTTCTCTCGCTCCTCCTCTCTCTCCTCGCTCTTCCTCATCCTTGTCCTCGCTCCTCCCCATCCTCCTCGCTCCTCCGCATCCTCTTCGCTCCTCCTCATCCTCGTCCTCCTCGCCTTTCCCTTCTCGCCTCCTCCTCCCTGCGTTCCGCCGTCACTACTGCAGAATTTCGTGCCCCGGAACGCGCCGGAGCTCCGCGCGTACGACAACGAGGCGCCGACCGGGGACGAGAGTGCCTGCGGGAAGCATGCGGACGCATCGGGGGAATCGAGGCGTCGGTCAGGCGGTCGTCGTCAGAGGACACGAGGAGGAGGAGGAGGAGGAGGAGGAGGAGGAGGAGGAGGAGGAGGAGGGGGAGGGAGGAGGGAGGAGGGAGGAGGGAGGAGGAGGGAGGAGGAGGAGGAGGAGGAGGAGGAGAGGGAGAGGGAGGAGGGGAGAGGGAGGAGGGGAGGAGGAGGGGGAGGAGAGAGAGAGAGTAGAGGAGGAGGAGGAGAGGAGGAGGGGAGGAGGAAGAGGAGGAGGAGGAGGAGGAGGAGGGAGGAGGAAGGAGGGAGGAGAGGAGGAGGAGGAGGAGGAGGAGGAGGAGAGGAGGAGGAGGAGGAGGCAGGAGGAGGAGGAGGGAGAGGGGAGGGAGGGTGAGGGAGGAGGGAGGGGGGGGGGGGGAGAGGAAAGAGGAGAGATGGGAGGAGGAGAGAGAAGGAGAGGAGGAGAGGAGGAGGAGGAGAAGGAGGAGGAGGAGGAGGAGGAGGAGGAGGAGGAGGGGGAGGAGGGGAGGAGGAGGGAGGAGGGAGGAGGGAGGAGGGAGGGAAGAGGAGGAGGCCCTGCACGAGGAGGAGGAGGAGGAGGAGGAGGAGGGCGGACGCACGCTCGGCCGCGAAGTTTTCCGGCAGCCTTCGTTCCTGGCCTGGCCTGGCGCCCCGCCGGTGGCCACGCCCCGGCTTGGCGTCGGCCCCCGGGCGACGTCAAGGATCTGCACGAACGAAATCCTGGCATCGCTCGGACGTGTGCATTTTTCCCTTGGCGAGGACCATCGAGGAGCATCCTCGATCCTTTGGCGAAAAAGCCACGCACGAAACCGAAAAAAACACAGGGAATGGACGTCCGAGCGATGCCCAGAAATGGGCACGGAAAGAATGGGCACAATGCCCAACAGCGGATCCTGCTCATTTTGAACAGGCCTCGCTTTCCACGCCGCCGCGGCCTGTGTCCATTCGAGACAGAAGGCCGCCTGCCCAACAGCGGCCGCTGCTGGTTTGGGACAACATTTGTTGTTGGGCATTGTACCCATTTTTGTCCGTACCCATTTCGGGCATCAGGGAAGGACGGAGGGCGCCGACCAGACCTCTGGAGCTTGATTTTCTTGAGGCCCAGGCAAGCTTACTTGCACGGCGTTCGCCCCCCCCCCCCCCCCCTCTCGCCCCTCTTCCATCGAGCACGAGCGTGCAGGTGCCTTTCGGCTTGGGTGATCTCGGCACGTCAAGCTGCTTTCGGCTTGCTTCAGGCCCAGGTCCACGCAAGTAAACTTGCCCGAGTCTATACATAATGCTCCCAGACCACTGCACCGATCGTGGCCCGGCGCATCCTGGGCCCAGGGTCGCCGGCCAAGCCCGAAGGGCTTGCACACAGATCGTGGGCCCAGGGCCTCAGCCTGGCCAGGCCCGGTGAGGGCGTGTGTAGTGCGCGCCCTCCGAAGAGAGGAGTGCCCCGTGGGGGGCACGCCCTCCAGGAGTTGCACCGCCAGGAGGTGGAGCAGTTCCCAGGCCCCCTCGCGTCGAGAAAAAGACACGACGGACTAAAAATGTTTTCCCCCCAGCGTTTTTCGTTTCCCCCTCGGAGGGTTTCGGACCCGCGGCGTGTTTTGTTTTCACCTCTGCGCTTTTTGTTTGCCCCTCCTCCCGCTGCGGCCCAGTGCCTTCCGAAGCCTTTATGTTTTTCCCCTCCGCGTTGTTTTTGTTCCCCCCTCTGCGTTTTTTGTTTCGCTCCTCCTCAGATGACCACGATGACGAGCAGGGAAGGGCAGGATGGAGGCAATCCGGAGGTCTGGAGGATGTCCATAGGAGTTCCGTGGGAGGGAAGAGGCGGTGGGCGCCTCGGTGCCGCCTCTCTGCCGCCTCCACCGCTTGAGTGGGTATGGCGAGCATCCGCCATGTTATTGCAGTGGGCGCCTGGTTGCCGCCTCGATGGGCGCCTCGTTGCCGCCTCGTTGCCGCCTCCACCGCCTCGGCGGGTGTGGCGAGGATCCGCCATGCTATCGCGGTAGGAGCATCGTTGCTGTCTCGGTGGGCGCCTCGTTGCGCCCAGTTGCACGGTAATCGCATTTCATTGCAATCGCATCGCATTGCAAGATTGCATCGCGTTGTAATCGCACTGCACTGCAACTGCATTGCATTGTAACCGCATTGCATTACAATCGCATCGCATTGCAATCGCACTACAGTATTGCCGCTCATTGCAATCGCATTGAATTGCAAGCGCCTTGCGTTGCAATCGCATTGCATTGCAATCGCATTGCATTGCAATCGCTTTGAATTGCAATCGCGTTGCACTGCAATCGCGTTGCACTGCAATCGCATTGCATTGCAATCGCTTTGAATTGCAATCGCGTTGCACTGCAATCGCGTTGCACTGCAATCGCTTTGCACTGCATTGCATGGCATCTGCATTGCATTGCATCGCATTGCAATTGCAGCGCGTTGCAATCGCATTGCGTTGCAATCGCATTGCGCTGCAATCGCACTGCATTGCATTGCAATCGCATTGCATTGCAATCGCGTGACGCGCGCCAGTAGTTCTGGGGCCTCATCTGCGCCCATCTCCGCCCCGGGCGGGGTGGGGGGGAAGGCGTGGCGCCCCACCCCTTGGGAGGGGGAACAAACAAAAACGTCAGGGGAAGAGAAAAAAAAGCGCGGCGGGGAAAACAAAAAAGCGGATACCTCCCAGGGGAATAACAACAAAACAATGCCGGGGAGAAAAAAGGGTTCCCCCCGCCCGTCCATGCAAGTAAATTTGCCAGAAAACAAAAAAAAAACAAAAAAAAAGGCTCCAGTTCCCAGATCCCCTCGCGTTGCGAAAAAACACGACGGGAGGTTTTTCATTATTGTCGGCCTCCAGGGGCCTTCACCAGGCCTCGGGGCCGTCAAAAAACGTCTCATGAGGAAAAATCGGTCCCGGAGACGGGGTCGAGACTTCTGTGGATCGACATTGTGAAAGAACCACGCCGCCGGGGGTCTGGGTTCTGGGCCTCCCAGATGGGGTCGGAGGATCGCGTAGGTATCGAAGAAGAAAATCGCCATAAACATAAACTTTTGGCGCTCCGCGCGGATTTCTTGGATCCGCGCTGGGCCCTCCCGGCGGCGCCTCCGGCGCCGCCCTTGGCAATCCGCGTGGAGCGCCGAAAGTTTATGTTTATGGCGTTTTTCTTCTTCTATCTACGATGTAGGCCTCCCAGATGGGAATGGAGCAGATGGGGCCGGAGGATCGCTCAGGCAATCCGATGTCATACATGGAAGACGCCGACCCGGCGGCATCGAATCCCGGGGGTGTCTCGATGGCATCCATGGACGGGGGGGCGTATCAATGACATCTCGATCGCCATCAAATCGGCGATGCGGCTCGATGTGGAGCCCGATTTTCTCCACACCGACGGCTCCGCTGCATCGCCGACGTCACCAATACATCGCTGATGCATTGGCGATGCGGCGCGATCCTCCGACCCAATCTACCGGGACCCGTCTAGGAGTCCTCTAACCCCCAGGAGGCAAAGCAGTGCAGAAGCATGCAAAAGACCCCAGAGCGATGCACAGCGTGATGATCCGCCGAATTATGCAGCAATGCAGTGCAAGGCAAGACAAAAACAGAAATCACGCTGCAGTATGTGGCAGCTGGTTACATATAAGTTTTGTGTGTGTTGCCGTCTCTGAGCTTGAGCATGTCTGTAGTCGCATGTTGAGCTCGTCATTGGTCCACCTTCAAGTCGCACACCATGTGGTTTCGGGATGCGACAGGATTGTTTCGTGTCAAGGACACCCCATCTCTTGACGGAGACCTCGAGTCAGGGGCAACGTTAGGGGGGATAGGCTCGGGGTGATGCATCGACCCCCAATCGCCTATTGTTCTGCGATGTGTCGTCGATTCCAAGTAGGTGTTTCCCCTCCAGGACCAGTCCCCCCCAACGTCTCTCAGCAAGACAGCGCGCGCCCGCCAGGTTGTGATCCCGCCCAGCGACAGCGTGGCCCGGGCGCTGCGGTAGCTTGCACGGCCGGGCCTTTCCTTCCCCCGCTTGCCGCAGTCGGTCGTTGCCGTGAGTGCCAACGCACTGCTGCTGTTGGGCGCTCGGCCGCGGGGGGACCGTAACCCAGAGGCGGGGACCGAGGACTGCAGGCAAGTGGCCCTGCAGGGGTCCTGAACGGCCCCCTGAGCTGCCACCGCGTGCCCATAAGGGGAAGGGTGCTGGAAAGTTGTACGTGTCGTCTTTCGGGAGCTGGGCGAGGGCTCGCAAATCCGTAGTTGCTGAAACGGTCTTCCCAGAGGGAAGAAACAAGTTCCCGGGAGAAGCCTCAGCGCACTAACAAGTAAACGGGCTGCTTCCTTGAGGAAAAAAACAGTTTCCCGGAGCTCCGTTGTAGCAGCCACGGATTTGCCAGCCTTCGCCAGGCTTTTGAGTCTTCCGCCCCCCCCCGCTGACGAACGCCCGATGCTGATGCGTCGGTCGCGCACGTCTGCCGGGTCCGCGCCTGTTTGGCGCTGACGTCTTCGAAACCCCGAGCGACGGGCCGCACGCCCAGTGGAGAAAGAGCGCTGCGCGCTGTGACGGCTTCCCTGTGGTCGTCGTCGTCGTCGTCTTCGTCGTGGTCGTCGTCATCTCCCTCCTCCCCCTCCCCCATCCTCCCCCTCCTCCTCCTCATCCACCTCCTCATCCTCCCCCTCCTCATCCTCCTCCCCCTCCTCCCCATCCTCCTCCTCCTCCTCCCCCTCCTCCTCCTCCTCCTCCTCCCCCTCCTCCTCCTCCTCCTCTCCTCCTCCTCCTCCCTCCTCCTCCTCCTCCTCCTCCTCCTCCTCCTCCTCCTCCTCCTCCCTCCTCCTCCTCCTCCTCTTCCTCCCCCTGAGCCAGGATCCAGCTCGGCCCAGCGGCTCCGACTCGATATCGGCTTCGGCCCGCTCGGTACGGCTCGTTCCCGATATTCGAAAGAGTGTGTTCTACCGCTGCTGGCGGAAAACCGGGGGGGGGGGGTCACTACCGGTTCGAACCCCACCCCCCCCCCCCCCCCCGGAAAACCGGGGGGGGGGGTTACCGGTTCGAACCCCTCCCCCCCCCCAGTTCATCATGAAAAGGGGGGGGGTCACTACCGGTTCGAACCCCCCCCCCCCTCGAAAACCGGGGGGGGTCACTACCGGTTCGAACCCCCCCCCCCCTCGAAAACCGAGTGGGGGTGCGGACAGTGGTGGGGACGGTGTTGGTGGGGACAGTGGTGAGGGGACAGCGGGACAGTGGTGGGGACAGTGGGACAGTGGGACAGTGGTGGGGACGGTAGTGGTGGGGACAGTGGTGGGGACAATGGTGGGAACAGGGGGGACAGTGGACAGTGGTGGGGACGGTGGTGGTGGGGACAGTGGTGTGGGGACAGTGGGAATGAGGTGGAAACAGTGGGACAGTGGAGGGTACAATGGTGGTGGGGACAGTGGTGAAGGCGGTGGCGAGGACGGCGGTGGGACAATGGGACAGAGGTACAGTGGGGACAGTGGTGGGGACAGTGGGGACAGTGGTGGGAACAGTGGGACAGCTCAGTGGGACAGCGGAGGAGTCAGTGGGACAGTGGGGACAGTGGGGATAGTCGGGCAGTGGTTGGGGCCGTGGAGACAGTGGGGAGAGTGGAACCGTGGTGGGAACAGTGGTGGGGACAGTGGGGACAGTGCGACAGTGGTGGGGGCACTGGTGGGGACAGTAGGGACGGTGGTGGAACCAGTGGGGACAGTGGTGGTGAGGACAGTGGTGCTGGGAACAACAGTGGGGGATGTGATGCGGACGGTGGTAGGGACCGGGAGTCGTTTGCTGGCGGAGGGGGGGGTCGAACCGGTAGTGACCCCCCTCCGGTTTTCGAGGGGGGGGGGGGGGGGGTCGAACCGATAGTGACCCCCCCCGGTTTTCCAGATCCGGAGGGGGGGGGGAGGGGAGGGTTCGAACCGGTAGTGACCCCCCCCCGGTTTTCGAAGGGGGGGGGGGGGGGGAGGGGTTAGGGAAAGGGGGGGTTTTGTCCGGGGGAGGAGGGGGGGGTAAGGTTCCAGCAGGGGGGGGGGCGGGGGGGGATTTTCGGAGGGGGGGGGGGCGACCCCCCGGTCCCGGAGGAAAAGGTTGGCAATCTTCCACAGTAAAGCGGCGGTGGATCACGCTCTCTCCGATATTCTGACGACCCAGTCGGCGTTTGCACGGCATTGCTGTGCGTCTTGGCGCAGCCGCCCCGACTCGATTCCGGTTCCGTGCCGATGCGGCCCGATCCGACGTATGTTTCGGTCCGCTGCGATCTCGGCTGATCGTGAGGGACCCATTCGTCCGCACCGAGCCGATCTTCGCGCGCCCCTGCGGCAGCCTCGGGAAATTGTCCGCTCGCCGTGATTGCCTTGTTATCTTGCATGCGGCCACTTTCACAGAGAAGTACGGGGTGCCAGGTGAAGGGCCGCCTACGATCCGATTAGATTCGCGGGCTAGGGTCATTATTCCGATTTGATTCAGTTCGGCTCGCTTCACCAGCATCGGCCAGGGACAGCCAGCCGGAACCAGGCGCGGCGATCCGATTCGGGCATTGCGTGATGGGGGGACGATCAATGGGGGGGGTGAAGAAAGGTGCACCTCTTGTCCACCTGAGGGCCCCAGGGGGCCCAAAAGGGGCACGAAGGGTGCATGTTTCCCCCCACCCCCGGCCCCCGTTGATCGCACACCCATTCAGCAACGCCCAACCGATTTCGATTCGGGACGATCCACCTGGGATCTGATCCGTTACCGATCCGATCCGACTTCGCGGTCAGATCCAGCTCAGGCTTGGCGGGACGACGATGCGTCAGATCGAAGAGAGGTGGGCCCTCGGGGGCCCAGGGTGCGCAGGGAGCCATCGGGTCTATGGCGCCCTCATCCGCGCCCCCCTTCCCTTTCCTCCCCCTGCCCCGCTCAACTTACGAGCTCTGGATATATCGAAGAAGGAAAAATGCATTCACATAACTTCTCGGAGCTCCGGACGGACGTCTTGGCCTCCGACGCCGCCCTTGGCGCGCCCCGCGCGCCAGGGAGGGGGGGGGTCCCAGCGCCGATCCAAGAGATTCGCGCGAGCCTCAGCAAAATCGTGTTATCGGAAACTGGAGCACATACGTTACCAGTGGCGGGCTGTTGTTCAATCGCAGGTTTTTTTTTAAGGGTCGGAGACGACATCGGGGTGGTGTGGTGTATTATTTTTCCCCGCTTTCCCGGGGAAGCGACGAAAAATGTATACACCAGGATCCCGTATACACCAGGATCCGCTTTCCTGTGCGAGTTTCAGTGCGGGGCCGGAAAAAGCGTCGGTGTATAGAGTTCTGTTCCGTATGTTAGTGCCGTGGTTTGTCTTTTGCAGACACGGGGACGCAGGGGGCAGCCGTGCGGATGAGAAGGGGGCCCCGGGAACCTCACAGATCGATCGGGCTCCAGGCGGCGTTGGGCACGCGCCGGCCTGAGGGCTGGCACATAGTGCTGGGATCATCTAGACGATTCGGCATGCCAACCATCTTGAGAAGGGTGGCCCGAAACTGGCCATGCACACACACACACACACAGAGTCCGAGCGGAGGCCGTCCGAGCTACCGAGGTCAGACGGTCACGCACCACAGTGTCCCGAGCAGACGGCAGGTGCATGAAGGCGGGGCCATGATCCGCAACAGTGCCACAAAGCCAGTTCTCCAAACAGTGTTTGCACCAAGGGGCTCTCGTCATCCTCGTCCTCCTCGTCCTCCTCGTCCTCCTCGTCCTCCTCCTCTGCCTCCTCCTCCTCCTCCTTGTCCTCGTCCTCGTCCTCGTCGTCGTCCTCCTCCTCCTCCTCGTCCTCGCTGTCCCCCTCCTCATCCTCGTTATCCTCGTCGTCCTCGTCGCCCTCGTCGTCCTCGCCCTCGCCCCGCGCGGCTGAGGGCCCCCCCCCCCAGCGCTCGCGCGAGCCCGCGCCGGCCCGAGGGGCTCTGCGCTTCGGGGCGCCTTGCCCCCGCGGGGCGCCTCCGCGCCCGATGCCCGCGGCGGCGCCCTCCGAGGAGCCGCTGGGCGGCGTCGTCGCAGTCGTCGTCGTCGCCGTCGTCGTCGTCGTCGTCGCCGTCGTCGTCGCCGTCGTCGTCGTCGTCGTCGCCGTCATCGCTCGAAGGCCAGAGGCGGGGCGAGGATCAAAGTTCGGGGGCGGGGGGGCGGTCAGAGGAAGAAAAGGGTACCGACGCCGACGCCGCTGCCCTTTCCTTTCTTCCCCATTTTTGGGCCTGCTGGGAGGCCCTCGGCGCCATGGCTGGATTCGCCTTGAAATGACCGTCAGAACGCACCCCAGGAGAGGTGTACCACTTTTCCTCTCACGTGTTTGCGAGGGCGAAAACAGGAGCCAGGGTCCCAACCTCCTGGTCATGAGGGAAGCAATCAGCAGCTTGCATTCGCTGTGCAGAAAGTGTGTGTGTGTGTGTGTTGTGTGTGTGTGTTGTGTGTGTTGTGTGTGTGTTGTGTGTGTTGTGTGTGTTGTGTGTGTGTGTTGTGTGTGTTGTGTGTGTGTTGTGTTGTGTGTGTGTTGTGTGTGTGTTGTGTGTGTGGTGTGTGTGTGGTGTGTGTGTGTTGTGTGTGTTGTGTGTGTGCGTGAATGTGTGCGTGAATGTGTGCGTGTGTGAATGTGTGTGTGAATGTGTGTGTGAATGTGTGTGTGAATGTGTGTGTGAATGTGTGTGTGTGTGTGAATGTGTGTGTGTGTGAATGTGTGTGTGTGTGTGTGGTAGCGGTACCCGTGCTTTCTGGTTTACTTAGAGCGTGCGTTGAGCTGCTGAGCTCTGGAGGCTGTCGAGCAGCTCGGCCGCACGGTGGCGGGCGCGGGCGGCGGACCAGGGGCAGGCGCAGCGCCCTGTGGGCTGCGGGCGCGGTGAAGGTCGGGCCAAGGGGACACGACACGTAAGTCTGGCATGCCCTTCTCCCCCTCCCCTCTCCTTTCCCGCCCCTTGCTTCCGGCGGTCGCACGAGCGCCTAACGGGGGGGGCCGGTGGCGCAGGGTCCCCGGCCGTGCGTCCGTCGCCTCCGAGAATTGTCCAAAATATGATGGGGACGATGTGTCGTGCTGTGTTGGCTACGTTTTGTGCATTTTGTTTGACAATGGTTTGTTTCTGCCGTCCCAAATCTGCCCGTATGAGGGCATCCCCAACCTCAGACTGCACTGGCATGGCACGCCGGAAGCTTCTGGGTCGCCCGTGGGAGCGCGGAGAGGATACCCCGCGCGCATCGCGCGCCGCGGCGGCCCCGGGGGGGGGGGAAGCTGCCCGTCGCCAAGGGAGGGCCCTGGCAGATCAGGGCGGAGCGGCGCGGCAACGCCTGCGGCGTGGCGTCTTCCGTGCGGCCGGAGAGGATTTACAGGCCTCCGAGATGAGGTCCGAGTAATCCTACGGGGTCCTAAGGAGACCTACGGATTTCCCAAGGAAGCCTCGAGCCTCACAGGTCACGGTCGAGCAGGACTGCAAGTTCCCCAAGCCGACCAGATTAGGCTGGCGCCACTGCAAGTCTAGGCCACCTAGATGGGGTCCGAGTGGACGGGGTCGGAGGATCGTGCCGCCTCGCCGACGCATCGACGATGCGGCTCGATGCGGAGCCCGTGTTTCCCCACGCGGACGTCGCCGATGCATCGCCGACGTCGCCGATGCATCGCCGATACATCGGCGATGCATTGGCGACGCGGCGCGATCCGTCGACCCCATATGGAAGGCCTTTGGAGGAGTCTTGCCCTTGGTGCGAGGCCGCCTCTAGTTGGATCCACCATCCTCCCTCCTCCCTGCTCGGGCGCGGCGACGCGGCCTCGCCGACGATGGCGCGCGAGCGCCACAGCGGCCGTTATCCCGGACCTCTGCATTTGGGAAAACAAAGAACGACTTCAACTTAATTTCTCGAAGATCCGCGCGGATTTCTCAGGGATGACGACCGTGCCCTTTGGCGGCGCCCGCGGCACCGCCCCCAGCGCGCTCCGCGCGCCAACGAGGGGGGGGGTCCGGCGACGATCCAACAAAAATCCCGCGGACCTCAGCAAAATGACGTTTATGCCGCGGTCTGTCCTTCTACAACGACGGGGACGCAAGGGGGAACCATGCGGGTGAGAAGTGGGGGCCCGGAATCGGCCAAACACGCGCACAGTCCGAGCGGAGGCCATTCGAGTTATCGAGGTCAGGCAGTCCAGAATTTGCAAGACCAGTGCCCCGAGCAGACGATAGTTGCATGAAGGTGAGATCATGATCCGCCATTATGCCGCACAGCCTGGCGGTCCTCAAACAGCGCTTGCATCAATGGGCTCTTCGTTCGGTACGTGACGTGCTCAGTGTAGGCGCGGTGGGTATAGCTGCTGTTGGCGGCGCCTCCATCCCCGCCCCTAGGGCGCCACAGAGGGGGGTTCAGCGCCGATCCAAGAAATCTTCGCGGACCAGCGAGCACAGTTCCTTGTCTTTCTACAGTAATCCCGAATCCATTCACCGCCACGTCCATCGCGGCTGCTGTTATTGAGCAGGCTGATATATTGGCCGCTGGCCTTTCCCGTTGCCGCGCCTGGGTTCGATGTGCGGGGCGCAGCCGGAACACGGGTGGGATGCGGGCTTCTGGGGCGTGAACTCATTTAGGCCATGTGGGGGCTTGCTTGGAAGCATGTGGACGGCACCTGGAGGCCGTCTTGCAGGCCCCTGGGGCCCCCACTGGGGCCTGTGTCGGTCCGACGATTTCGATCCGATGTCGAGCTCATCCAGTTCGGTACGATCCGACATTTCTTGGCGATCCTTTGCGGCTCGATTGCTTGCATGGCGTTGCTATACATTTTGGTGCAGCCGATCCGACGACTCCGTGCCGCTGCGGCCCAGTCCGACGGACCTTCCGATCCGATACGGTTTTCAATTTCGATGCTGGTCGGTCCAGAACTCGGCTTTCCGGCGGCCGTTCGGGACGAGTCGGGCATCGTTGGATCGTTCTTGGCGAGGCGCAGCTGCTGGAAAGCCTCCCGAGGCTGGAAAGCCGCCGACGATGACGCCCGAACACCTCGAGCGTCCAGCCCCGACCTGAGCCTTCCCTTCCCCAAGGCATGCGACGCCGTGATATTTTTCACGGCGCGGCCCCCAGAGTTTTGGGCCTCTCCATGGGGACGGGTTTATCACCCCGCTTTTTTGTTTGTTTCGCTGCCCCAGGGCCCGACAAGGGCCCCCTGGGCGTCGAAAACAGCCAAAAATGTACCTTGGCATCGCTCGGACGCGTGCGTTTTTGTTTCGGCGAGGACCATCGAGAAACATCCTGGATCATGTCGCAACAGAGCACGCACGAAGCCCCAAAAATGCAAAGTTGGACCTATCTGAGGCATCCTTCGGGGTGTACACTCTAGGCGATGCTTAAGAAAACCCAAGTTTTCGGCCAGAGTCTCGATTATTCTTATTGTTTCAATGTAGATCCTAAGATTTGAATAGACATTCTGGGTTTTTATTCAAGTTCTGAGACTGTGAATGTCTTAACCCATGATTTCTTAAGCATTTCGCAGGGCGTATGTGTTTCCTTCGTGCTTCGGGGAGCAGCGTTCCTTCGGCCGTGGACCTGGCGCCCAGCGCGTGCCCGAGAAAATGGCGGGGGCCGTGTGTGGGATCGGTGGCTCAGAGATGGGGTCCTGAGGGGGCATTTTGCCTCTTGCAGGTGCACTTGTTGCGTCGGCCTAGGCGCCTTCGTAACCAATTATCTCGCCCTGTGCCCCAGACGCGCCCGCCCCGCTTCTTGGACTCTTCCTTGGAGCCGCCAATCAAAAAGTAGGATCTTTGGCTCAGAGATGGGGTCCTGAGCAGTGGTTCGAGGGGCGAGGATCGAGATTCGAGGGTCGAGGGTCTAGGTTCGACGATCGGGGTTCGAGGGTCGGGCTTCGAGGGTCGAGGTGCGAGGGTTCGAGGTGCGAGGGTTCGAGGTTCGAGGTTCGAGGGTCGAGGATCAAGGGTCGAGGATCGAGATTCGAGGGTCGAGGATCGAACAAACAAGATCGGTGGTTCAAAGATGGGGTCCTGAGGGATGGGGTCGTACGGATAGGAAGGCATCCAAGGAGGGATTTACCCCAAAATCCCATCATAGCGGGGTTGAGGTCAAAAAAGCATTTGACAGCGCGTCTAGACCCCCCCCTTGAGCGGTGCAACGACGGGTCCACCATCGAGATCCCCCCACAATTTTGTTTAGCGAGGCCCGTCCTCAGGACCCCGTTCCTCAGGGCCCCATCTTTGAACCACCGACAAGACGGGGGGCCCGACAGAGCCCGAGGGGCCTTCCAGTGGCCACAGGGGGGCTCTAGAGTGTCAGAAGAGGAAAAAAGGGTACCGATGCCGCTGCCCCTGCATCAGTTTCGCATGTTTGGGCATCCCGGGAGGGCCTCATCGCCACCGATGGAGTCGCCTCGAAATCTTGGTCCGAACGCACCCCGGGAGAGAGGTCCAGGAGAGCAGCAGTATCGGTACCCTTTGGTTTCTCCGAAGGGGCTCCAGAGAGCCTTCGGAGAACCCCAAGATGGATTGCTCCAAGGCCATTGGCAAGAAAGCCTCGAAGCGGCCCCCCGGTGGCGCCAAGACGGCGCCCGTGTCTAGGCCTCCGAGATGGGGTCCGAGTAGATGGGGTCGGAGCATCTCGCAGCAGCGGCGATGCATCGGCCATGCGGCTCCATGTGGAGCCCGAGTTTCTCGACGCCGGCCTCGCCGATGCACCGCCGACGTCGCCAATGTATCGTCGATGCATCGGCGATGCATCTGCGATGCGGCTCGATCCGCCGACCCCATTCACTCGGACCCCATCTGGGAGGCCTCTACCGTGGCCGGGCTCATTCCAGGTCGCGAAACTACTTCGGTATTTGAGCCACCTCGGGGGTACCCAGGTGTGGAACCGATTCAGTACAGGGTTGCCGGGCTCGTTTCGATTCCTACGATTCGGTTCGACTTCGATGGCTTCCGATTCCGATTCGATTCGGCTTGGGATTTCGATTTGGGTTCCGATTTTTCATTGGAGGCATACTAGCCCGCCGATATCCGCGAATCGACTTTTCACGACTCGGCTGCTGATTTCCGCCGATCCGATTCATTCCGATCGCCGATCCGACTTCTCGATTCGATTCTGGGCTCTCCTGGGGTTGGAGAGCAACTTGGCTGAGGTCTAGCATCTTGTCACGGCATTCGGCGTCTTGGAAGGATGATGCAGGGGTGGATTGGCGCCACCATTTTTCCAGGCCGCCCAGAGGAGGTCGACGAAGATGTGGGGTCGGTAAACGACGCCGCGTCGCCGATGCACCAGCGATGTGGAGCCTGATCTTCTCCGCGCCGACGTCGCCGATGCATCGCCGACGCGGCGCGGTCCTCCGACCCCGTCTGCTCTGGCCCCATTTTGGGCGGCGTCCAGTCTTCCTCCTGCATCCTGTTGGCTTGCTGCTTCCCTCCGCCTCGGCTCCTCCACCGCTCTGCATGTGTGAAGTCTTCGCGAATTCGCAGTACTCTTGGAGACTCAATCTCGTGAGTGTCAACAGGCGCCAACGACACGCACGCCGTCTTTCTAAAAAACTGCGCGAGTTGCTCGCTCGATGTTTGCGCAAGAGCCGGATTGCTTTTCCAGAAGAGCACGCCGATGAGGTCGCCCGGCTGGCTGGCGTCGTCCAATTGTTGTTAAGTCGGGCGTGTCCCTCTAGAGGAGGAATATTCAAAACAAATTGCAAAAAAATAGTCGGGGGACGATTTTTTGAGCATTTCTTCTATGTTTGAACATTTGGGGGGTATCCTTATTCTTTCATCCAAACTCTCCCTGCAGGGGACATGCCCGATCTAACACTGTTGACCCCCGCCCCCTGTCCGAGGTGCAGCGCGGCGCCGGGCACGCGGCTTCGCCCCCGGCGCCCCAGCAGCCGACCGGCCCGCTGTTGCCCCTTGAGTCCGACCTGGACGTGGAGAGCAGGACGCGGCTGGATGCTGTGGCGGAGGACGCGCGTCGCCCGCCGCCACGGTCCCGGCGCGCTGCCCCCGCTCGGGGTGGGGGGGGGGGGCGCCCAGGGTGTTCGGGCTTTGTCGTTGGCTCTCGGCGGGTTTCCAGCCTCGGCATGCGCCCCAGCGCGGCTGCGCCTCGCCGAGAGGCGTCTGGGGGTGCTCGGACCGTCCCGAACGGCCGCCAGAGGCCCGAGCTAGGACCCGGAAACCAGATCCGGGCGCTGCAGTTTTCCACACCGGGCGTTTTCGCTGGGTTTCGGTCCCTGGGGCCCTCACAGATCGATCCAGCTCGAAAGCTGCTAATTACGGAAAGAGGCGGGTCTGGGGCTCCGGTCGTGACGCTTCGCGATGCTGCTCTTTTCTTCGCAACGTCGGATCTCAGTGCTGCGTCCCACCGGAGGCATTCCAGGAGCGGAGGTCCGGGGAGGGGGGAGGGGGAGGGAGTAATTGCGGAGGGTCTGCGCCGCGCTGGCGCGGCGGCGGCTCCATAGCGGGCGCTCACGGTTGATCTCGGAGGTTGATAGGCTTCTTGCCGTGGCACGCCGATTGGGGAATTGGCCGTTTTCGGTTCGCGAGAGGGCGTCGTGGCCGTCATTTTTGCGGGTCCAGGTCCGTCGGTTTCGGTCCCAGGCCGTTTTCACTAAGGGGAGGTTGACTAAAGGGAGGTTTGTCCACCGCCGAGTTGATCGGCGGATGCAATCGGGCCGCGGAAGAAGGAACCTTCTTCGTTGGGGAGGGGCTCAGTGCTCCTTCATTTCTTTATGTTACACTTGTTCTCAGGTTTCCCTGGGGTTTTCTGTGAGGAATCGAAGTTCAACGTATGGGATAAAGGGGCTTCGTTCCGTACTTAGGGTTCCTTATGACAGCGTTTCTCGGGCCGGACGAAAGGGGGGTATTGGGAAAGGGGGGGTTACGAAATTTGCTGCATGCAGCTGGTTTCGGCCACACCGAGGGGCCCATTCCTCGCTACATAGCCGCATCTGGCGCCGGGAGGCGCCGCGAAAATCAGCTACGTGAGCTGATTCGCAAACCCCCCCTTTGCTATCCCCCCCTTTTGCCCGACCCGAGTTTCGATTGTACGGAGGGTTTGCACCGCGTTGACGCGGCGGCGACGCCACAGCGGGCGTTCCGGGCCGATCGGGGGACATCGATGGCGAGCGATCCGCGTTGTCGGTGTGCAGTGGTCGTTCCGGGTGGAGCGAGTCTGCTCAGGAGGAGGAGAGGTTCGGAGGCCACAATCGGGGGGGGGGGATAAGCATAGGGGGGGATGCATCGACCCCCGATCGCCCACGAATCGCCGGCAGGGGCCCGATAGCCCCACCCTGCCCAGGAACTTGCGGATCCACTGTCGGGGGCCTACCGGCGATGTATCGCCGATTCCGGGTCGATACGTCCCCCCTATGCCAGTCCCCCCCCTCTTGCTGCCCCTCAAGGAGAGGAGGGGAATGGAAGGGAAGGATGGGGGGAGTAGGGCGCAACTCCTGGGAGGCGAAATTCGGCATCGTCGCTGGTATATCCACGGTCGAACACCTGCACGATTCCGCCGAACCCAGCTTAATCCCGTTCAATGCAGCTTAATCCCGGGCTTGGTCTGGCTTTATTCGATTGAATGGCCATTGATCAGGTTCAATAGCAATGATCGATGGCGAGCTGGAGGAAGTGAGAATGAGAAGGCCTTCAGAAGGTTCGGAAGTCCCCCAGTATTCTGAGTTTGAGCCTTCCCCGAAGACACAGCAAACATTTCTCAGAAGGCGCGAGGTCTTCTGAGAAGCCCCGCCGCCTTCTGAGAAGGCCTTCTCTTTCTCACTCACTTCCTGGCGCGCCGCCGAATATCGGTCAAAATCAGTCCCTGGACCCCCCCCGGGTCCATCCAACGCGGTTTTTCACACTTCCGCCTTCTGAGAAGGCTTTCTCCTTCTCACTTCCCCCCCTCGCTCGCCGCCGAACATGAGCATCGGGTGAGGAGACCGATCCCGTGGGAAGAGCAGAGAGCGGGTGGTGCCGACTATGAAACGGGTGGGGGCAGGGGGGAGGTGGCAGGCTGGAGGTGGAAGCGAAGGAGGAAGGGGAGGAGGAGGGAGAGGAGGGAGGAGGAGGAGGAAGAGGAGGAGGAGCAGCAGGAGGAGGAGGGCGACGAGGAAGAGGAGGAGGAGGAGGAGGAAGAGGAGGAGGAGGAGCGGGAGAAGGAGGTGGAGGTGGAGGAGGGTGGAGGTGGAGGAGGAGGAGGAGGAGAGGAGGAGGAGGAGACGAGGAGGAGAGAGGACGCGTCCGCCGCCGACATGAGTCGTGCTCACGAAGCCCTCCCAGGGGCTGCTTCCTGCGGAAGGGGGGGGGGGGGGGGGAAAGGGGAGGGGAGGGGAGAAGGGGGGTGGAGGGGGAGGAGGAGGAGGAGAGGGGAGGAGGGAGGGGGGGGGGGAGGGGGGGGGAGGGAGGAGGGGGAGGGGGAGGGGAGGGACAATGCAGCGCCGTCGGGCCCGTGGTGCTCACTGCGCCGTTCCTCCGCTCCTGCACACCGCGAGCTCACAGTTTACACGGGGCATTCCAGAGAGGGCCTTGCCTTTGAGGATCGCAGGACTTGCCAACAGTCTCCCAAGGAGGCTCCTCCTTCTCCTCCTCCTCCTCCTCCTCCTCCTCCTCCTCCTCATCCGCATCCTCATCCTCATCCTCATCCTCATCCTCATCCTCATCCTCCTCGAGGCTCGAGCTCACAGCTTATACGGGGCGGCTCAACGAGGGCACTGCCCTCTAGGATCGGAGGACTTGCCAGCAGTCTCCCAAGGAGGCTCTGGAGCCGTGTTGGCGCTTGTGGGAAGCTCGCTGGAGGCCATTGTGAGCAAATGTGGGACACGCTGCGCCAGGTTGGAAACAATAATAGGACATATCGGGTCACATCGGAGCCATGACGGCCCAGCAGTCTCCCAAGGATGCCCCCGAAAAGCAAATAAGCACCAAACACCGATGATAGCTCAAATAATGCATCTATAAACGAGGGGCGGCGCCGATTTGCGTCGGCCCTCTGGAGCACGACAGATCGCATATTGGAGCCGTCTTGGGACGCCTTTGGGCCTTTGGGGCCGCCTTGTAGCCTTGATGGGCCCCCGTGGGGTTTTTTTGAGGAGCGGCCTTGGAGCCATATGAGGCGTTCCAGAAAGGGCCTCGCCTTCGAGAATCGAAGAACTATACATATAACGGGGAACCGTGTCCGGGGGCCGGGGGCCGGCGCCTCGACCACAAATGTGGGACCGGCGTCATTTTCCTTGTGTTTTTTGACACGGTTTCGGCGACCCGGGCCTTTCAAAACGCCTCCCCAATAAGCAAAAAGCATTGATTTCCGATGGGAAACTGACATTTGTGGCGTGTTCGCCTTTTGGGCTTCCACTGCGTCCAAGACGGCCCAAGATGCCCCCAAGACCGCCCCACAGGCTCCCAAGAGGGCTCCAAGACGACCCCAAGAGGGTCCCAAGACGGCCCGAGAGGCCCCCAAGACAGCCCAAGAGAACCCCAGGACGACCCCAAGAAGGTCCCAGAGGTGCACAACCATACTCTAATTCCGAGCTTTCGGCCCCAGAGGCTCCCAGGAGGCCCCAAAAGGTCTCCAGGAGGCCCCAAGAGGCCTCCCAGAGGCCCCAAGAGGCCCCCAAGAGACCCCTAGGAGGCTCCCAAGAGGCACCCCAATAGAGCCCCAAATAAGCATGCATCGTCGATTTCCTATAGGAAAACTGATTTTTTGGCGTGTTCGCCTTTTGGGCTTCCACTGCGTCCAAGACGGCCCAAGAGGCACCCAAGACGGTCGAGGATGCCCCCAAGAGGGCTCCAAGACGGCCCACGAGGGGGCCAAGACGGCCCACGAGACGCCTAAACCGCTCAACCACGCGCCAAGTCGGCGCCCAAGACGGGGACGAGGAACCGAACATGCGAGCCATTTGACTCAAGAGGCACCTGGGAGACCCCAAGACGCTCCAAGAAGCGCCCAAGAAGCCCCAAGAGGTCCCCAAGAGACCCGCAAAAACACAAAAAGAGTCCCCGAACACGCCCCAACGGGCACCCCAATAGAACCCAAATAAACACAAATTGTCGATTTCCTATAGGAAAACTGATATTTGTGGCGTGTTCGCCTTTTGGGCTTCCACTGCAAGAGGCACCCAAGCCAGTCGAGGATGCCCCCAAGAGTCGGCCCACGAGGGGGCCAAGACGGCCCCCGAGGCGCCCAAACCGCCCAAGAACGCCCCGAGTCGGCGCCCAAGACGGGGACGAGGAACCGAAGATTCGACCGTTTTGGCCCAAAAGGCCCCGAGGAGACCCCAAGAGGCTCCAAGAAGCGCCCACTCCCCAAGAGGCCCCCCCGAGACCCGAAAAAACACCCAAAGAGCCCCTGAAGGCGCCCCAAGAGGCACCCCAATAGAGCCCCCCCGGCCCAGGGTGCCACACCTCCCCGCGACATCTCGGGAACGCTCCCAGTACGGCTCCCCCGGGCGTTCCGGGGCGCCTCCACAGCGCTCCATGGGAGGGCCCGAGACGCGTCCCAGGAGCCCCCAGACTGCGAAAGGATGGTCCAAAACGCTCCCAAGCAGCCCAAGTCAGCCTTCCGACGGCTCTCGAGGCTCCCAGGTAACCTCCAAGAGGTCCGAGAGGCGTCCCAGGACAGCCCGAAGAGGCCAAAATCGCATATTTTCCTTAGTTGTTCAATGTTTTTTGGCTTCTCGCGTTTTCGAGCTTCCAACGGTCCAAGAGCGCCGACGAGGCTCCCAAGACCGCCCCAAGACCACCCACGAGACCCTCAGGACGGCCCCAAGACGGGCCAAGAAGGCTCCAAGACTGCCGAAGAGGCGCCCAGGACAGCCCTAGACCGCCCCAGAACAGGCCCAAGATGGGGCCAAGAGCGGGATCAGGAGGCTTCCAGAGACCTCCGAAAGGCCTCCGGGACCACCCAGAGGCCCCCAACACACCCCCGATCCCTGACAGGCCCCAGAAAGACCCCGACAAGGCTCCAAGAACAGCCCAAGAGAGCTGCGAAAGCCGTCCCGAGAGAGCCCGAAGAGAGTAAAATGGTTGATGTCCTCTGGTTTTTCTAATGTTTTTCGCCTTCTCACGTTTTCCCGCTTCCAGCCCTCGAAGATCGAGGATTTTGAAAGGGAAAAAAGGAATTCCCAGAATCCCCATTTTTTTTTCAAAGTGGGACTCCTACTCGGGGGTCCTACACATCCCCTGACATCTGGCCGGTACCGCGCCTCCCGGCTTCTCGGGGGAAGACCCCAAGTCGCCGAAGGACAGCCCATGACGACCCCAAGGAGCCCCCAGAACGTAAAGAACGGCCCAACACGCTCCCGCGCAGCCCGCGACACCCTTCCGACGGCTCTCCAGGCCTCCAGGAGGCCTCCAGAACCCCCAGGGGGTCTAGAAGATCCCACACCCCTGAGGGTCCTGGCTAACAAAACCCGCGAGGCACAAACAAAAAATAGCGCCGAACAGCGCAGAGGAATTGGAAAAACATGGAAATCCCACAATTCCTATATTTTTGTTTCAAGTTTGGCCCCCGATCTACTCTTGCACAACAGACCACAATTCAGACCCCCCTCACCTCCCAAAAAAGAACCCAGGAAATCTTTGAGGGCACAAAATCGCTGAATACCTAAAGGAAATGAATGATTTCTGCGTTTCCGCGTTTCCCCTTCTATACGATTCCGAGGCTTGCGCAGGGCCTCCAAGGGAGCCCCTGAACGCAAGAAGCGACCAAAATGAGATGACATGAGTTAGCCGATCAAGCCTAGCTAGAACTTGAGCGCGCGCGAAGCGCGCGCGATGGTTCTAGTTGCTATCTGTTCCTCGGAGGAAGGCGGCGGAATGGCGGCGGAGGCTTGCAGAAGTGAAGCGAGGGCGCCTGCGCCGGCGGAAGACCGGCGGATGCAAAAGTCGACTTCCCAAGAGATGACAACCTTTTTGGGTTCAGGGTTTGTGGAATCCGCCAGGTGAGATATCGGGCAGCGTTGCAAACGCATTGCTCGAGGGCGAGAAGCTGCATCAAGATGGACTTTCGGAGCTTCGCGCGGATTCTTAGATCTGTGCTGCAGCGCCTCTGGCGCCAGCCCTGACGTTCTCCGCTCCCAATGGGAGGGGGTCCGGCTCCGATCCAAGAAATCTGCGCCGACCTGCAAAAGCTTCTGTTTACGCAGCTTTTTCGGAGTGAGCCATACACGCCCCCAAGGGTCTGTCGAAGAAGGAAGAGGAGGACGACGAGGAGGAGGAGGAGGAGGCAAGAAGCAGGAGGATGAGAAGGCAGGAGGACGAGGACGAGGAGTAGGAGGCTGGGGCAGGAGGAAGGGCTCAAGGCGTAGGATGATACGGAAGAGAAAAGCGAGCAGAAGGAGAAGGAATTTGACGGAACACGTTCCCATTTAATTGTTGGTAAATTCTGCGTGGGAGGAGGAGGGGGAGGAGAAAGAGGAGGAGGAGGAGGAGGGGGCGGAAGACAGCGACGACGAAAGGAGTCAACCATGTTTTCGTTGATTTTTCGCTTGTGGAGTTTCTCGGAGCCCTTTTGGGAGCCTTCGGAGCCCTTTTGAGACTATCTTGGGGCCGTCTTGGGGGCCTTGCGGACATCTTGGAGTACATCGATCAAAAAAGAGGCGGCGCGGATTAACACTCCTTGTCTGGAGCCCGAGAAATCGCTTCTTGGAATTACATTACTTGATGGAGAGCTCCTGGGCGCTCTCAGGGCCACTTTCGAGCCTCTATGAGCCCCTCTTGGGCAATGTTAGAGCCATTTTGAGGCTTCAGGAGCTGATCGAAAGCGAAAGGCGAGAAGAAACTAGACATTGACAAAAACTATGGTTGTTGAATGTGGATGGCATATTGGCGGCACCTTTGCAAAGCTCCGTGGCCACTTGGAGCCGTAGTGGCGCTTTTGGGAGGCTCGTTGGAAACCATAGTGAGCAAACGTGTAGCATGCCATGCCAGGTTGGAAATAACATGGGGACATCTCGGGTCACAATGGAGCCACGTCGGCCCAACAGTCTCCCAAAGATGCCCCCGAAAAGCAATCAGCACCAAACACCGATGGTAGCTCAAAGGGTGCTTCTATAGACGAATGGCGGCGCCGATTTGCGTCGGCCTTCTGGAGCACGACAAATCGCATTTTGGAGTCGTCTTGGGACGCCTTTGGGGCCGCCCTGTAGCCTTGATGGATGGGTTCCTCGTGGGGCGTTTTGGGGGTGGTCTTGGAGCCATGTAAGGGGTTCCAGAACGAGCCTCGCCTTCGAAGATCGAAGGAGTTGTCATCTTTTCCTCAGCGGAAGGCGGCGGAAGGGCGGCGGAAGCTTGCGGAAATGAGACAAGATGGCCTCCGCTGGCGGAAGACCGGCGGAAGCCAGCGGAAGCAAAAACCGAACTCCCAAGAGATGACGATTTGTTTGGGTTCAGGGCTTGTGGAACCCGCCATCTGAGATATCGGGCCGCGTGGCAGTCGCATTGCTCGAGGGCGCAAAGCTGCATAAAGATGGACTTTCGGAGCCATGCGCGGAAGTCTGGGATCTGTACTAGAATTCGCCGGGGGACAAACAAACAAACAAACAAACAAACAAACAACAACAACAACAACAACGAGAACAATAATATCAACAACAACAACACCAACAACAACAACCATCAGTTTACCATCATGCGCCATGCGTCCACGCGCCACGTGCATCCTTCTGGATACCACATTCCATCATGGGGGGTGATTGTTTTTGCACGCGGGGCCCGAGATTCCCTCGCCCAGATCTCCCGCCCGAGCAAGCATCGCCACCACCTCTTCCGATTAACTTCGACATCCACAGCTCGGACGGCACATCGCCATCGCAATCGCCTGGCGCACGCCCCGCATCTCGGAGGAGGAGGAAGAGGACGAGGAGGGGAGGGCAGATGAGGGAGAGGAAGAGAGAGAGGAGGAGGAGGATGGATGAGGAGGAGGAGGAGAGGGAGGAAGGAGGAGGAGTTGCATTAGCAGCACCTCCGAGGACGACGTGGTTATTACTCCGCTTTCGGACTGTTACGCCACCATCCTGCGGCCTCGGCGCGCGACCCTGAACGCGCGCGCCCCCAAGCGTTGCCGCCCCCATGCTCGCGTCAACCACCTGCCCCTCCAGACCCTCTCAAGGATCCTCGAAGTCAATCCTTCGACCATCGATCCTCGGAGCCCCTGGGAATCATCCGCCCTCCTCCTCCTCCTCTTCCACATTATTTATGCGATCCAAAAATGGTAGTTACTTAATAATTAAGCTTCAACAGGGGCTCTTGGGAGCCCCCTAGAGGCGATGCCGAAACGAGGGCCCCAATCTTGAGTAAAAGGCGAGGACGTAACAAACGGGCGCGACGAGGGAGGACAGAAGGGGAAGGGAGGAGGGGGGAGGTTGGCAGGACGAGGGATGAGACAAGGGGGGACGAAAAGGGAAAGGAGGAGGGAAGAGAAGGGAGGAAAGAGGGACGGGGGAGTAGGGAGGAGGGAGGAGGGGGTGGAGGGAGGAAGAGGGAGGAGGAGAGAGGGGGAAGGAGGGGGGGGAGGAGGAGAAGGAGGAAGGAGAGGAGGACGAGGAAGAGGAGGAGGAGGAGGAGGAGGAGGAGGAGGAGGAGGAGAGCGAGGAGAGAGGGGGGGGAGGAGGACGGAGGAAACAGGGACGGAGGAGGAAAGAGGGGGGAGGGAGAAGAGGAGGGGGTGGAGGTAGGAAGAGGGAGGAAGAGGAGGGAGAGGAGGGAGAGGGGAGGAGGGAGGAGGAGGAGGAGGAGGAGGAGGAGGAGGAGGAGGAGGAGGAGGAGGAGGGGAAGGAGGACAAGGAGGAGGAGGAGGAGGACGAGGACGAGGACGAGGAGGAGGAGGAGGAGGAAGAGGAGGAGAAAAGGGCGCCAGTCCAGCGTAAAACGGGAGGAAGTCTCGGGCGGGAGCGGTGGATTTATCGGGGCGGGGGCTGTCGGCGGCGAGCAACAGCACCGCCCCGAGTAAAAAAGGGAGAAGTCCCGAGCGGGAGCGCTGTTGTTGCTGGGGGGCAGCGCCGACGAGAGAAGGAGTAGCGCGCCTGTCCAAGGTAAAACGGGAGGAAGTCTCGAACGGGAGCGCTGGATTTGTTGAGACGGCTGCTTTCCGCGGCGAGCAAGAGTACCGGCCCTGAGTTAAAAAAGGAGGAACTCTCGAACGGTGGCGTTGTTGTTGTTGGGGGGCCGGCTTTGGCGGTCCCCCAAACCGCTCGAGAGTAGGCCTCGTTTTCAATGAAAAAGCATCCGGCGCTTCGGCGAGAGCGCCAGGGTGCCTATAAGGGGTCCAACAATAGTTATTGTTTCGTAATTAACATTCAACAACAACAACAACAACAACAACAACAACAACAACAACAACAACAACAACGACAACGACAACGACAACGACAACGACAACGACAACGACAACAACAACAACAACAAAACGCCACCAAGAGGTGGAAGCATGTCTGGGCCCAGGGTTTCCGTAATCCGCCGTTTTCAGGTCTCACAGGCCCAGGGGAAGCCAAAAGGCGAGAAGGCAAAAACTATGAAGAAACCGCAGGTTCGTTTCGCTGATATCTGCGACCTTCGGAGGTATCCCCACCTACAGGGAGTTCAAAAAACTCGGTCGGCATGCCCGGGCTCAGCCTCGCGGGCCTTCTCTAAAACCATTTGCTGTTATACAAAAAATGTGTTGTGTTCCACGCCCTGCCGTCATCACGCGAATAATATTCGATAACTTAATGTTAAGAATTGTCACGGCGATCTTCCTCCAGATATTCCTCCAGATTTCCTTCCAGATTTTCACAGGTCATTAAACTTCACGTAAATCGTCGCCCAGGCCGGTAAATCTTCACCCAAGGCTCTAATTTTTCCCCCAGAGCCCGAAATCTTCATTTGAATCTTCACCCCGAGCCCGAAATCTTCACATAAATCTGCGCCCAAGGCCGCAAATCTTCGCCTAAATCTCCACCCGGGACCCTGAATCTTCACCCAGGGCCGCAAAACTTCACCCAGGCTTGAAATCGTCGCGTACATTTTCCTCCAGCGCACTAAATCTTCACCCAGGGGCGTAAATCTTCACCCTGGCCTTTAATGTTCATGTAAATATTCGCCCAGGCTCGTAAATCTTTACCCAGAGCATTAAATCTTCATTTAAATATTCCTCCAAGCGCGTAAATCTTCAGCCAGGGCTTTAAATCTTCACCCAGAGCCCGAAATCTTCACCGAAATCTTCGCCCAGGGTTTTTAAATCTTCACGTACATGTTCACCCAGGGCCGTAAATCTTCACCTAAATCTTCACCCAGGACCTTGAATCTTCACCAAAATCTTCGCCCATGGCCGCAAAACTTCACCCAGGCCTTATATCTTCACCTAAATCTTCAACCCGCGCCCTAAATATTCATTTACATTTTTGCCCAGGGCCATGAATCTTCATCCATGCCTTAAATCTAGGTGTACATATTCACACAGGCCCGTAAATCGTTCCCGTGGGCATTAAATAGTTGTTTAAATCTTCACCCAGGCTTGTAAATATTCACCCAGGTTTCTAAATCTTCACCCAGAGCCCGAAATCTGCATCTAAATCTTCACCGAGAGGCCTAAATCTGCATCTAAATCTTCACGCAGGGCCGCAAATCTTGATGCAAATCTTCACCCAAGACCCTGATTCTTCACCTAAATCTTCACCTGGGGCCGTACATCTCCACCCAGGTTTTACATCTTCTTTTAAGTCTTCATCCCAGGGGTGACCCTATACGTTGTTTAGTTGTTTTTGTTTCCGAACGTTGTCGTTTTAACATTGTTGTTTGTTGGGAACGCGTTTCAGAACACGTGTTCGCATTCTCTGAACGCTAGCCGTCGCGCGGGCAGGTGCCGTTTGTTTTGTTCGTGCTTGCTGTATGTTTTCAGGTATGTTTTGTCATCGGCGCGAGCAATCTTCGGCTAAATTGCCCCTTCGATCTTAGCCTAAGTCTTCACCTGGAGCTTCACTCGCGCTCTCGACGTTTACATCTTCACTTGAAATCTTCACCTCGACCTTTCCTCGCGCCTCGCGGCATACATCTCCATCTAGATCTTCACGTAAATCTACGCCCAGAATCCCGCCAGCCTGAATCTTCGTGTGAATCTTCACGTAAATCTTCACCCAGAGGCTCGCCAGCCGAAATCTTCACGTGAATCTTAGCCTAAATCTCCACCCACAGCCCCGCCAGCTTAAATCTTATGCAAATCTTCCTTAAAATCTTCACCCAGAACCCGGCCACCCTGAATCTGCGCTTAAATGTCCATTCAAATCGTCACACGGAGTCCCGCCAGCTTAAATCTTAATGGGCATCTTCATGTGCATCTTCATCCGGAGCCCCGTCGGCCTAAGTCTTGATTTGGATCTTCATGTAAATCTTCACCTAGTCGCGTTGCGATGGAAGGAAAACATGATGAACCCACGAACCCGGAAAGGGATATAGACACGTGGAGAATGGACGCGTGTTCACGATACCCAATTGGGCGACACCTCACGAAACATTCCACGAGACACCTCACGAAACATTCCACGAGACACCTCACATAAAATTCCACGAGACACCCCACGAAACATTTCACGAGCTCGGGATCTTCACCCCGGAGCACCGCCAGCCTAAATCTTCATTTAAATCTTCACGAAAATCTTCACCCTGGAGGCCCGCCAGCCTAGTTCTTCACGAAAGTCTTCGCCCCGGAGGCCCGCCCGCATAAATCTCCATTTAAATCTTCACGAAAATCTTCGCCCCGGAGACCCGCCAGCTTCAACTTTCACTTAAATATCCACGAAAATCTGTACCCCGGAGGCCCGCTTAAATCTTCATTTAAATATTCACGAAAATCTCCACCCCGGAGGCGCGCCAGCCTAAATCTCCACGAAAATCTTTACCCCGGAGGCCCGCCAGAATTTTCAGTTAAATCTTCACGAAAATCGTCACCCCGGAGGCCCGCCAGCCTAAATCTTCATTTAAATCTTCACGAAAATCTTCACCCTGGAGGCCCACCCGCCTAAATCTGCATGCAAATCTTCACGAAAATCGTCACCCCGGAGGCCCGCCAGCCTAAATCGTCATTCAAATCTTGTCGAAAATGAAGCCCCGCCAGCTTAAATCTTCATTTAAATCTTCACGAAAATCCCCACCCCGCAGCCCCTCCAGCCTAAATCTTCATGTAAATCTTCACGTGCATCTTCACCCAGGAGGCCCGCCAGCCTAAATCTTCATTTAGATATTCGCGTACATCTTCACCCTGGAGCCCCGCCAGCCCAAATCGTCATTTAAAATCTCTCCTGTATTCTTCACCCAGAGCCCCATCGTCACCCCCCGCAAGACCCCCCCCAGCACGACCCCCCGAACAAACCCCCCAGCGCCCCCCCAATAAAGGATGCCACCCTAATATTTATGTGGGGTGCCCACTTAGAATTGCATTTAAGGCTTCACGCGGGTTGGCGCAGATTTCATCATGGAAAACCTTTGTTTTGTTTAGTGTCGCGTCGTTGCGTTTTTTTCGTTTTTGTTTAATCCTAGTTTCGTGGCTCGCCCCGGCGCGGCGCTCCAAACTGTACGCAACAACCCAGAATTAAAAAAATTTTGTTCTGTTGTTTGAAACCCCTGTTTTTTTTTCAAACTCCCTGTACATACACACATGCACATACAAACACGTGTGTGTGTGTGTATGTGCATGCGCATGTGCACTTGCATGTGGATTTGCATGTGTAGTTGTATGTGTACCTGGCTCCGTGGCCACCTGGAGCCGTCTGTTGGGGGCACTGTTGGAGTTTCGTGGGGGGCATGCTGGACGTCGGCGGAGAGCGAGGGAGGGAAGTGAGAAGGGGCGGGCCCTCTCAGAAGTCTCGGAAGCCCCCCGGCCTTCTGAGAAGTGTTACGAGCTTTTCCCGAATTTGCACGCCCGAGATGGGCACGGAAAGAATGGGTACCATGCCGAACAGCAGTTCCTGTTCATTTTGAACAGGGCTCGCTGTCCACGCCGCGGCGGCTTGTGTCCATTCGAGACAGAAGGCCGCCTGCCCAACAGCGGCCGCTGTTGGTTTGGGACAACATTTGTTGTTGGGCATCGTACCCATTTGTTCGGTACCCATGTCGGGCGTCCAAACCGAAGACCCCAAAAAACCCTCTCAGACGGCGCGGGGGCTTCTGAGAGGTCCCGCCACCCTCTGAGAAGGTCTTCTTCTTCTCACTTCCCCCCATCGCTCGCCTCCGAGGAAGCCATCTGGGGCCGCCTTGGTCTGCTTTGTGCCATCCTGGAGGCCACACAGTGGAGGCCCATGCCAAGAAACACCCTGCTTGCCTCCAGGGTGCCCTGGGTTTCTGGGGTTTCGATGGTTTTGCTATGGAAGGCGTGACGTTCCCACACCAGAAATCTATGGACGTCCTGAGGTCTCAGGGTTGGGCTTCTTGCGGTCGGGCCCCCAGTGTATTTCGAATAGGAGGTCGGCTGCAGACTTCAGTTGGCCTGGGCGGGGATGTGTTTTTGCGCGTCGAGTCTACGACCAAAGACGCAGAGAGTGGTCGCAGATCTGCGGGGCAGTCTACTCAGGAGAGGAAAACAACATACACTGACACAAAGAATTGACGACGCTCTTGAACATTGGGGAAATTATGGGAAGTGTATATTTGTTTGTGCGTGCCCCTGGGCCCCATCCATCTACGCATCTGTATTAGATTCGACGAGGGAGCCAATTTTGGGGGTAGACCCTGCGCGCCATCGTGGAGCTATCCTGGGCGCCCTGAACGGCTCATGAGAAGAGCGGAAGGAGGAGGAGGAGGAGGAGGGGAGGAAGAAGAGGAGGAGGAGGAGGAGGAGGAAGAGGAGGAAGAGGAGGAAGAGGAGGAAGAGGAGGAGGATGAGGAAGAGGAGGAAGAGGAGGAAGAGGAGGGGAGGAGGAGGAAGAGGAGGAAGAGGAGGAGGAGGAGGGAGGAGAAGGAGCGAGGAGGAGCGAGGAGGGGGAGGGCGCCCAGGCCCACGCGCAGGGCGGCAGGGGGAAGGGGCAGCACAAAACACGCCAGAGGGGTGCGCGGCGTTCGCGGGGGTGCGCCACCGCGCCGCGCGGGCGCCCCAGGGGCTCCTCCTCCTCCCCCCCCTCCTCCCCCTCCCCCCCTCCCCCTCCTCCCCTGGGGGGCACGCCTCGGGGAAGGAGAGAAGGCAGATGCGAGAGGAGGAGCAGGAGGAGGAGGGAGGAGGGAGGAGGAGGAGGAGGAGGAGGAGGAGGAGGAGGAGGAGGAGGAGGAGGAGGAGGAGGAGGAGGAGGAGGAGGGTCGGGACTCGAGGACGGAGGGTCTCGGCCGCGAGCGAGGGGAGAGCTTCGAGGTTCGAGGTTCGAGGGTCGTGGCAGATGCTCCTCGTGTTCGGCCTCTGGGGGCCGTTTTGGGGCCCCGGGACCCCCGAAACTCGATCCAGGGTGAAAAACCACGATGGATGGACCCCAGGGGGGGTCCAGGGAACGATTTTGACTAATATTCGACGGCGCGCCAGGGGGGGAAGTGAGAAGGAGAAGTCCTTCTCAGAAGGCGGCGGGGCTTCTCAGAAGCCCTCGCGCCTTCTGAGAAGTTTTTGCTGCGTCCTCCGGGGAAAAATCCGCGGACTTCGCAGAAGGCCATGGGGACCTCCGAGCCTTCTGAGAGGGCCCGCCCCCTCTCGCTTCCCCCCCTTGGTGCGCCGCCGAGGGTCGGGATTTGTTTTGTTTGCTTATCCTAGGCGTTGTTTGGTCTCCTGGGGGGGGGGGGGGGGCGCAAATCATGGCCGGCGGCATGCGCGCGGCCCAGGGGGTGGGCCAGGGACGTACTCCAGATTTCGTAAGAAAGGGAGGGGGGTCTCATTTCGGGGGGGGTCTCTTCCAGGCTATCTTGGAGGGCCTGGGGGGTCTGGGGACGATGTTTTGGAGGGTTCTTCCACCGGGGGGGGTCTGAAATGGCTTGTCTTGGAGGGTCCAGACCCCCTCCCTTTTATTACGAAATCTGGAGTAACCAAATAAGAAGAGGCGCCATGAAATCTGAGAAAATATCATGGCCCACGCCATGATGTCCACCCCCACCCCCCTTGGTCGGGAGGGGAAGTCACGCAGACACCATGAAGCGTCGACTCCCAGGAACAAGTATGGGAAACTGCGGGAAGAGAGGGGGGGGGAGGACGAAGACGCAGAGCGTGTGGCAGAATATTGGTGGATCCTGGGACTCGTGTGTGCACTTGTTTGTGCCTCCCTGGGCCCCTGCATCTTGGGGGGGCCTGAGGGGGGGGGGGGGGAACTCTTGGGGGATCATGGGATGCTTGTGTGCACTTGTCTGTGCCTCCCTGGGCCCCTGCATCTTGGGGGGGCCTGAGGGGGGGGGGAAACTGCTGGGGGATCCTGGGACTTGTGTGTGTGTGTGCACTTGTCTGTGCCTCCCTGGGCCCCTGCATCTTGGGGGGGGGGGGGGGGCCTGAGGGGGCCCGGGCGCGCCACGGGCGCGCCAGCTGCGCCGCGCGCGCGGTGCACGCGTCTGCCCCCCTCCGGGTGCTCTCCAGCCGCCGGGCGGCACGGCGATTGCCGAGCTCGGGAGGGGAAAGAGAGAAGCACGGACACCACGAATCGTCGACTCCCAGGAAGGATTCAGAGGAGGAAAAGGTACCCCAGATTTCGTAATAAAAGGGAGGGGGTCACAACCCTCCCAGACCACAAGTTTTAGACCCCCCCAGACTGTCCATCAAAGGGCGGCCCTTTGCCCAGACCCCCCGAACCCTCTCAGACAGCTCAAATTAGACCCCCCCCCGAATGTGACCCCCTCCCTTTTATCACGAAATCTGGAGTACCCATACCTCTACCCTCCGCTCGTTTTCCTATTCTTGGAACTCCAGGGCCTTCGTCGTCACCACCGCTGGATTCGCCTCGAGATCCTGGTCAGAACGCACCCGGGGAGAGGTCCGGGGAATAGCTGTATCAGTACTTTTTGGCATCCCCAAAGACATGGGAAAATATGGGAAGTGGGGTGGGGGGAAGACGAGACTCCAGAAAGAGGTGGGGGAGTAAAAGGGGGATCCTGGGACACGTGTGTCTGTTCCTCTGCGTGTCCTGGGGCCCCGTCGAGGCTGGACGGCAGGTGCCCAGTCCAGCATGGTCGCGATGCGCCCGGAAAGATTGCTGTTTCTCGGCTTGTCTCGTGCTCTGGATTTCCCCAGGTGCACGGACAAGCAGCCCATCCCATCTCGTGTTCCTCCGCTCTTCTTTCTTCTCTTCCTCCTCCAGGCGATTTCCATGGAGGAAAAGCATGCCTTGGAAGACAAAGGTTGGGCGAATCCCTGAAGGGGACAGGATCA